>JAGXJF010005430.1:0-220976 GCA_019208055.1 Stipa capillata
CGAGTAACCCATGCCGGAGGAAGTCAGAGGAGAATGTTCCCGGCTGGTGGCGCCGCTACCATTGCGGGGGTTTGCCACGATCCTCACTTCTGGAACCATGATGAGCGCTTCTCTCAGCGTCTGCTTGGCTGCTTGGTCCGAGTCGATCACGGGCCGGTATAGCTTGGCGGGCGTTTTTGCCCGCGTCCTGGCGGGCGCGGGTTCTCGCATCTATGGTGCCTCGGGCGTCTCGATCGGGTCCGAGTCGCTCGTGGACGTTGCCGGCCGGCTGATGTCGGCCGGGGCTTGCTCGCTGGCTATCCATGCATGACGGACTCTTTTGAGGCGTAGAGCGCCGACTCCCTGCACCTGCGGAGGAGCCGGGGTGGTCTTCGAAAACTTCAGCGTGCTGGAGGGCGGTCTCTTCCAGCAGGACGCGGAGCCGTCGAAGTTCGTCATATCCCGGGTTGCCCTCGGGGATATCAATGGCACGGGCCGCCACTGTGGCCGCGACGATATTGTGACTCGGGAGAGGAATATCGGGACCCCTTCCCTTTCACGCATGCGGAGCTCGTTGTGAACCTGGCGTCCACGAGCCCTCATGTCATCATTGCGTCGCTGGTCGTCACGCTGGCGGACGAGCCGGGTCTGCTGCTCGATCAACTCTTCCTCCTTAGCAAGGAGTCGGAGTCGAGTGGCCTCGAGCTCGGGCCGGCGTTTGTTGCTCGATGGGAACTTCTTGGCCGTCACCGCCATCTAGCGAGCCGGCATTGGCCATGAAGACTTCCCGGGACGGATGGTGGCTGCCAGAGCTTTCGTCCTCGTCCGAGTAGTACTCGAGGACGGGGAGGAGAGATTCGATAGCGCCCACCAGCCGGGATCCGAGTGCGAACTCGTGCGCGACAAACGGATCTGGTTTCGGCGAAGCCTCTTCCCTGGGGAGAGGGGCCGAGTGCGCGGGCTCCGTGGGAGGCCCGTGCTGGAGAGCTGATGAAGCCTCTGCCGATCGGGACGTCGCCGAGTAGCAGAGGTGAAGCTGGCCGACCTTGTCGCGATGAAATCCAACCTTCCCGAAACGGAAAAGGTGGCCAGGGTCTGGGACAGCGCTGATGAAGGCGAACTTCAAGATGCTTCCCGAGACGAAGATGTTGTTGTTGACGAAAGCCATCCTGACTCGTGCAGATGGATCTATGCGCACAAGCCCCTACCTGGCGCGCCAACTGTCGGAGTATTATTCCGGCAATACTAATTATGGGGCGGTGTGAGCACAGCAAATCAGGATGGCTGCACACGGGAGACAAGATTTAGACAGGTTCAGGCCCTCTCGGAGAGGTAATACCCTACGTCCTGTGTTTGGTGGCTGGTATTGCTGTATCCCGAGTGCCGCAGGCCCTAGAGAATCGATCTCGAAGGGGCCTGAGCTATGAAACAATGGAGATGAAGCTAGATGAGATGTTCTAAGGTCGGATCCCGATCGGAGGTCCCCTACCGGGCCTTATATAGTCGGCCGGGGTAGGGTTACAGAGTCCGGATCGGGCTAAGAGATATGTTTCCTATTCGGTTACAATTGATTCCGGGTAAGCCGGACAGGGTACTAGTCCTTGTCTTGCACTCCACGTCGGTGAGGTGCCCCCGCGTTGTAGTCGGACTCCGAGTAGCCGGCCCGGCCCATCCCGTGGCTGGAAGGCCGGATTCATCCTCCTTGGAGATACCCGGGTGGCATATCACCATCACATGGTCTCTCCTAAGGGTCCCTGAGTATGTGCTGAGTGATGCAGAGTAGTTTTCCTGATCCTTTTGCACAACTCGAGTCTTTGTCTTCCATTTCGGGTGCCAACACCAATGGTGATGAAGACAACGATGATGGAGCCTCCTCCTAGGATGGGTTCTTGAAGCCTTGCTCTTTATTTTGATTTTTGTATTGGTTGTTGAACTATGTTTAATGTCATGACAATTTATTACCTTTGATAATACCTTATGTCATGTCTCTTATTCATATGTCATGTTCTAGGAAAATTCATAGAACTTACATGCAAAGCACAATTTCATATCTCATATCAACATATCTCTGCTAAAAACCACGGTATTCCAGATATAGGGGGAGCTTTCACATTTTCAACATAATACATGCACATTGTATTCCTCTCAGTATCTCTATGTGCATACACTTAGGGGGAGCTATCCATATATCTGAGAATTCAAAATCCTTATTCAATTTCATTTATCTATATTGCTAATCATGTTGTCATCAATCACCAATAGAGGGAAAATTAAAAGTGCATCTAGGCCCCTAAGCACTATTTTAGTGGTTAGTGACAAACGATTTAGGGACAAATCACCGTCAATGAGTGTGTGAATAGGTTTAGTCCCAAGAAGGTACAAAGGAAAAGCATCGACGACCCCTCAAAAGAAAAAGGAGAAAAGAAGACAGTAAAACCTCGAGAGTTGTAGATTTCATATTTTTAGCGGCGCATGTTACTTTGAGTATAGGTACACCAAGCTATTAAGAGGGGCTTGATGAACATACCTTGAGAAGGGTCAATGCCAAGCTATATACCTTTGCACCAAAAGCCTAAACAAAAAACCCTAAGTCTCAGATCTCATAGGAAATCCGGACCTCAGCCCGGATAGTCCGGCTGGAGGTCCAGGTCGCCAAAAGCCGAAACAAAAACCCTAAGTCTCGGATCTCAGAGAGAATTCAGAGCCCAGCCCAGACAGTCCAGTTGGAGGTCTGGGCATTCCAGAGAGAATCCAGACCCCAGCTCGGATAGTTCGGCTAGGGGTCTGGCTAGTCCAGAGGACATCCGGACCTCAGGCCGAACAGTCCCACTGAGGGTCCAGATCAGTACTGGACTGCTCGAACCTCGGGCCTGGACAGTCAGGCCGGCAGTCCGGATTGCTATTGGACTGCCCGGACCCTGGCCTGGAGTTTCGTGACGAGCTATATGTTACCTTGAAGGAGATGACACGATACAAGCTATTGGTAAGGCTTCTTGATGATGAGTCCTTAGAGGTTGCAAATGTGAGGCATATCCGTCCAATTAAGGCAACCATGCATGGTGTGCCATAGTGTGAAGGAACACGAAAGTCACTATGGATAGTGTATATGACACATGTACGACCATCAAGTTAAAATTTCCTCCGAATAACGAGATTACTATACTAGGGAAGAAAAAGGATCATTCATCTAGTGGTCCAAGAGGACGTAGTCTTGGAGAACCAGCGCCCTCCATGTATCGACCAGGTTGAATCACGAGAGCCAGACCTACCTGCTCTTCCGGAGCCAAATGTTGCACCAAACAAAGGCCACCACGATGACTACCATGCCAGCGGAAATGACATCGTATGTGCCTGAGCTTCCAACGAAGGCCCATTTATCTCCTGCGAAGGCGTCGAAGTCAAACGCTAAGAGAAAACTAGGCACAAAGTCAAAGCCCAAGGAGTGCAATCAACCATACCTTTACATTGAGGAAGAGCTCCCCTTGGCACCATTGATTGATAAATATGTTGGAGAGCTATGAGTCAAATTATCAGAGAGGTTAAAAAACTACGACTTATCGCAGCGAGTTGCATGAGTACTATCTCAAAGAGATCAAGAAGCCATGAATACAATGCACCACGACTACCAAGGTGGAGTTCACTGAGGACCATTTCCACCATGACTTCGAGGGCTGTCAATTCTTTTGAACTTCATGGACTTGTAGGAACCCTACAGCCTTTGGTCCTTGGAAGTATCACTCATTAGATGCTATACACTGTAAGTTTGTATAATCACGGTCTACATTCATGTTATACAGACTAGTGTCACGTATATATCACCCCTACGTTCTCTATGTATAGATTAACGATGGAACAATGCCAAAGGAAACATGTAAATGCAGGGTTCCTTGACCCACACAAAATATCAAGAGAATGAAGATTTTGTCAGCGAGTACGTGATAAACACGTTGCTTGCTCAACAAGAGAAGGAATTCATTCTTCTTCCATACAACTAGGTGTAAGTGCTGCACTAACTACATTCATTTGAACTTTGTCACCCTAAATAACCTCAGTTCACTAAACATAGCAACATAACTCTGTGCAAGGAGCATTGGTTTCTTGTTGACATTATACCACACCATCCAAAGGTTATGCCTTTTGACTTGTTATGGCGAGTGAACTTTGACGTGGAATTACTTGAAAGATTTCTCAATAAGTAAGCATATTTCCAACATACATAAATTTACCGTTCACTCCTTTTGCATTGCAATACCTAAGGCAAATTATTTGGATTCACGTAGGGGTGTAGAAGAGGTGCGACTAGATGGGAGATAATTTTGACACTACGCCGCTAATACACGAGAAGGGCATTAAGATATCCTTCAATACCCAATAATGCTATATCATAAATTGTACTCATGACGATCTCAAACTAGTAACCAATTCTATATTTTTCTAGTGGCACCAACAACGAGAAAATAGCATTTGTGGCTTCTACATTTTCCACAACATGAAAATCATGGTCACAAATTTTGCAAAAAATAACTGTAAGGTTTCGCAATCTTGCTATATTTACTTTCATATTTTTCTTGATTTTATATTTAATTTAACGTATATTTATTTTGAAAATAGAGGGTCATAAACCAGAGATGACATTGCTTACATCCCATCTCGACAGAATACGAGAACTCATCGACACCTTTCTTGTGATAGAGAGGTCATCGACGATTATGGTCAATTCCATGCCTACGACTTAGAAGAAGGCGAGTTGATCAAAAATTGATGTGAACTTTTTAATTAATGTGATATATATGTATGTGTTGTGATATGAACTTGTATACTTTGAAATGGATACAGAGTATACTTTGTGAATGAATTTGATATGATCTGTGATGAAATGGATACCGAGTGTGAACTAATGTGATATGATCTCTGAATTTGTTGTGAATGTGATATGCATGTGATATATATGCTTGCTATTCTATTTTGTTTCAGAGGGCATGGCTAGCATATTCTCAGGCTAGCCATCAAACATAAGAATGATTGTTCCTGTGAGAAAGGGTATCACAGACGGCTCTACGTCTAGAACCGCCTGTGATGACGGGGTTCTTAATGAGATTTCTCTGTGATATGACTTCATCACATGCAGTTTTTAATGAGGTTTGCCTATGATATGACCTCGTTACAGGTGGTTATGGAACTGTCTGTGATACATGGGGTCATCACAGACCCATATCTTCATACGGTTTAGAAAATCACCTGAAATGCGGTTTCTGAACAGTTGACATATTTTGGGACGTACAATGCACTCTTATCCAATCCATCATCATCTCGGGCAATTGTGTATCCGTGCACAAAATTCTCCACCTCTCATCCAGCCATGTTGCTCCAAATGCTTCTCGTGTCCCTCAAGCAACAACCAACAACCAACGGCCGTGTTTGTTCCTCGATTTGCATAAGCACCAACAGGCAGCAGAGCGACACATACTCAAAACTCTTCTTCTTATCATTAATCCATCAGCCTGCTATAGATTCAAATTTCTGCCCAAAAGGCTGGCAAACATCTCAGGAATGAAATTTTGCATCTTTTTTATGTACCGCACATAGACACGTTCAAAGAAAAGATGATCAGGATCAGCAGAAAATAACCAGCTCTCATCTACCAAAATTTTCCGTTTACTCAAGTTGTATCGTCATTAATTAATAATTTGCTAAAAGCCCTAGAAAGATGTGTATCCTGGGAGGTAGGCAGAGATCCCACACACAATAGGGGCATGAATAGGAAAGTCATTGGATGAGCACGGTGTTTTCAAAAATCTAAAAAAACACATATTAAAGCTTTAAAAAGATCTAAAAAATTTATACATGTATATTATAAAATGGAGTATACACGGTTAAACTTTGGTGGAAAAATAAGTCCATTTATGACCTGTGGAGAAAAATAAATGCGTATCTTTTTCTATACACTACTATTATGTTTGTCTAATGTGTTTTTTTTTGCACAGGTTGCAAATAGTCATATTTTTTCATTAAAATTTACCTGTATACTTCATTCCATAATATATATGTATAAATTTTTTAAATTTTTAAAAACTTTAATATGTGATTTTTGAATTTTTTACAACAACAGATATATGTGTCACCATGTGTATAAAATCCTCCCTCTATAAATAGAATAATTTTGACGACTTTGACTCTAGGACTAGGCAATTGGTGGTCAAAATGAGGGAGGGGTCTCCTTTCATAGTGCTGTTGGACAGGGCGTCGAACTCGAGCGCCGAACTATGCCAAGGTCAGGCACCCCTGGATCGGGTTCCACGTCCATGTCGATTTGTTCAAATGAGTCTCTAACTACTGGGTCCCCTCCAATTTGAATGGATATCATCTTCATAAATCCGACATGATTGTTCTAATTTTTTTTAAACAAACCGATAAGAACTCCAAGAGTTGAATGTGGGTGCAGTTTCCAAAAATTAAGACCTCCCAATTTAAAGAAAATAAATCCAAAAGGTATAGAAGATAGTTTATCGAATTTCTTCCAAATTTCTTGGAGTCGATATGTTGTTGCAAAGAATCAACGTCCTCTGACGCCTTCACTGTCTATACGGGCCGAAGCAACAGGCCAAATGCAAGCAAGAGACCGGATTCCTTATCCCCCGTGGGCTATATCCCTGATCTACCTTCTGATGCTGCATTGGGATTCGGATTTCCTACATGCAAGTACCCTCCTGTCGGATCATCAAGTTCAGCAGATCACCAACATTTTGAGCGTTAACAACCATATATTCTGAGGAAGAACCGACATTCACTGTGGGTTGGACAGTGTGGAAGATTATTAGACAACATCTTGAATGACGTTCCAAATGACCGTGCCTAAATTAGCCTTATGATGCGACACAGCGTGACTACACGAGTTTTTTTTTATAAATATTATTTTAAAAATAAAGAATTCAAGATCTATACGTCCGGTTTCAGAAATTACAAAAGTAGCACCCTGTCGGCCGCCGGTGAGATGACAGGGGGCTTGTCGTCCCACGGTCGACCGACATGCCCCTATCGTCCCACGGGCCACCGACAGCTCAGCCGAAAAGCGCGACAAGACGCCTGTTGTATGACGTCGGACGACAGGGGCTTATCGTTCGACGGCGGAACAACAAGCCCTCCAGTTGTCCAACGGTTGGACGACAGGGGTTTTATTCCGCCCGTGATCGGCTCTAGCACCCCCTTCTCCCCCATTACGTCGCCTCCAGCGCCCCCAATTCCACTACCTCACAAAATACTTCCACTGATGGGCGCAAAACCACCTTCACTGACAGCTTTTGCGCCCGTCAGTGGAGATAAAAAAGCCACTGACGGGCGGCCGCGCCCGTCAGTGGAGATACACTGAAAACCCAAAAAAAATAGCAGCCCCCTCGTCGGGCCTGATGACGGCGGCCTCCTCGTTGTCTTTCTGTAGGAGCGCAGCGCGGCGCGCGAGGGAGGCTCCAGCGAAATCATACACGAAGGCGCTGCGGCGTGGTCGTTGGAGGCCGGGATCCGGCGGCGACGTGGTCGGTGGAGGTCGAGCCGCCGCCATGTGGTGGAGCCTCTGCTGCCTTGTCGTCATCCGCGCGGTGGAGCTCGAGCCGCTGAGACGAGGTAGAGGAGGTCGCCGTCACCGTCGCAATAGAGGAGGCAGCCGGAGGCGGAGGGAGAGGAGGCGGAAGGGGCCGGTGGCGTCTGGGAGGAGGCGGAGGGGGCCGGCGGCGTCGGGGAGGAGGTGGAGGGGGCCGGCGGCGGAGGGAGAGGAGGCGGCGCAGGAGAGAGGCGGAGGGGGCCGGGGGCGTCGGGGAGGAGGCGCGGAGGGGGCCGGCGGCGTCAGGGAGGAGGCGGAGGCGGCCGGCGGCGTCGGGGAGGAGGCAGAGGCGGCCAGAGGCGGAGGGAGAGGAGGCGGCGCGGGAGAGAGGCGGAGGGGGCCGACGGCGTCGGGGAGGAGGCGCGGAGGGAGCCGACAGCGTTGGGGAGGAGGCGGAGGGAGAGGAGGCGGCGTCGGGGAGGAGGCAGAGGGAGAGGAGGCGGCGCGGGGGCACGGAGGCGGTGGGAAAATAGGTTTAGGGTTTGGGGGAAGGTGAGAAGAGGAGTTTTTATACTACTGGACTGAACAAGTGGGCTTTTGGGCCGGAATTTTCACTGACGGGCGATAATTTATGGCCCGTCATAGGTGACGAATTTTCACTGACGGGCCAAACCATGCGCCCATCAGTGATATAGGCTATCAGTGGTGCTATTGTCACCACTGACGGGCCAAAATTGTGTGCCCGTTAGTGAAAACTTTTTCTGCTCAATCTGAACATTCCATACTCATCTCCACTGATGGTTTCCCAACGGCCCGTCAGTGGAGATGAGTACTACTGACGGGTATTCCGTACCCGTCAGCGAAGATAGTTCAGCAAAAGTGTTTTCTGAGGTAGTGTTCCCACCGGAGCGCAGAAACCATTCCAGAGGGAGAAAGAAGAGAGGAGAGGAAGAAGGAGAGAAAGAAGAGAGGAGAGGAAGAGAAAGGGAGAAAGAAGAGAGGAGAGGAAGAAGGGGAGAAAGAAAAGAGAGAAGAGGAGGTGAGCTCGGGGGAGAAAGAAGAGAGGAGAGGAAGAAAGGGAGAAAGAAGAGAGGAAAGGAAGAAGGGGAGAAAGAAAAGAGAGAAGAGGAGGTGAGCTCGGGGGAGAAAGTGAGAGGCCGAGCTCCGCAACTACGGTAAATTTTTGTAGATTATATTAGGTAAGTAAATATATTATTTAGGTTGTTTAGTACGTATTAGCTCGTATTTCAGTAGTATAAAATAGTTAGTACGATTATTATATGTTATGTATGCAAATATAGATTATTGTGGGTATTTACGTATTTAATTAGGATGTTTGAACTAGTTTACTTTATAGTTTAGTTAGGTCTTGTTGAATAGAATAAGGAGAACTGATTAGACGGCCGGAAAAGAAATTTGGTTAATTTAGGTTGAACTAATTAAGAATTATTAGACATGTAGAATGTTGTTGTTTAGTTAGGTTAATTATTACGTGTTTGTGTTGACCATTGCATTCGATCGTGCTAAAAGTTCTATCCCGATTTGTCGGTTGATAACCCTGGTGTGTTCCGGATCACCCTTGTACATGCCGTAATTGTGTACTTGACCTACATTTAGCACGAAAGAATATAGCGGTCGCGTGACGTAATAGAACTGCATGTCTTACTAAGTATGTGACGAAGATATAAATTTATGTTACGGCAGGCATGTCGGAGTTAGTAAATATGACGCTGTACTATGGTCCTGGGATTGTTCGATCAAATCATAGTGAGGTTGATCTTAGTGAATTCAGCGATGTTGATTTGCCTATATTCGATCTGGAGAGGCTGAACTTTAAGGAAGCCAATCATTGACTTACACGTACCTTCTCGATGGATCCTGCACTATATGCTGTGACCATTCAGACAGTATTTACCAAGTCTTGCACTGATATTAAATGGGACTTGTTGCCGATCGAGAGTACTAGAGACTGGAGATCGTGGATGTGGGTTTGCAATACTAGAAAAAGTCCTCCGGTGGCACTAGTGTAAGCCATCATGAAGGGTGCCAGGTCAGAAGGCAATGGGTATGAAGTGGAGCAGAACAATCCAGAACCACAGGTGGACGAGGTAGTTCATTCCGCTTGGCAAGCTGGGCAAAGCAGTACACTGGCAGAAAGAGTTCCCACGGGGCAGGCGGATGAAGAAGAGGATTTTGAGTCCATGCAGGAGGTAACGGAACAGGAAGATGAAGATGAAATGGCTGAAGATGTTGATGAAGATAGCGGTGACAAAGATAACATTCATGAGTCCCCGATTCCGAGTGCATGGAATCAGGAACTTCTTGGTGGCATGAGTGTGAATGGTGGCCATGATTATAGTTGGGAATATAACAAGAACCAGATCCAAATTGGTTCGATGTATGCTACCAAGAAAGAATTGAAGCATGTCGTCACGCAATGGGCCATGTCCATGCAGAGGATTTTCAGCACTGACATATCTTCCCCAAATAATTTAACTTTAACATGTACTACTAATGGCTGTGAAAGCAAGGTGCACGCCCATGTGCCCAAGTATGAAGTGAATTGGGTCGTGACCAACGTCGTGCCGCACACTTGCGTCAGAAGCAATGTCCTAGCACGATACCCCAATCTGACATCCACTCCCATCGCAGAACTGATGTACAATGAGATAGTGGAGAAGAAAGACATGGAAGCAAAGCACATACAAATTGCAGTAAAGAGCAGGTACAAGTACGAAATCCCATATGGGAAGGCTTGGAGAGCTAAGCAGAAGGCCATGGAGATGCGTTTCGGCACTTTTTATGACTCCTACGACAAACCTGCCCTGTCTGCTTTATACACTCCTCCTCTAGAACCCAGGGACACATGTTGACATCCAGCACTTGGTGAACCTGCATTTTCCAGGCTATAAAGTGCTGAACCGAGCTTTCTTCTCTTTCAGTGCATGCATTGAACCTTTCAGGCATTGTTGTCCAGTGCTGTGCGTGGATGGGACATTTCTGACAGGCAAGTACAAGGGGCAGATCCTCACGGCGATTGGTGTGGACTGCAACAATCAGATCCTGCCATTGGTGATGGCGTTCGTTGAGGGTGAGAACTTCTCGAGCTGGTTATGGTTCTTCAGGCAGCTTAAACATGGAGTAGTGAAGAATCGGGAGAACGTATGTGTTATTCACGATAGGCACCCTGGCATACTGAAAGCCGTGAAGACACTGCAGGAACCAACAGCGGATGAAACTCACCCTTGGACAAACCTGCAAAGCCGTTGGTGCATGCGCCATCTAGGGGCTAATTTCTTCAGCCAGTTCAGAAATAAACGCCTCATGAATCTGTTCAAGAGGTTGTCCAAGCAGAACCAAGAGAAGAAGTACAAAACTTTGTGGGCGAAGCTCGATGACTTTACTAAGCACGAGATCAATGATCGCAAGAAAAAAATTGAAACTTAGACCGGGAGAAAAGCCACGGGAGCTCTACGCAATTCTAGCAATTGACCCTCCTAGTACGAGGAGGAGGAAGGGGAAATAAATAAAGAGTTTCTCTCAATGGATAGAGAAAGAGCTATCTGAGAAGTGGTCTTTGCTTCATGACACTCATGGCGCTAGGTACGGCATCATGACGACAAATCTTGCGGAGGTGTATAACTTTGTGCTTAAAGGTCAGCAGGGTTTACCTCTAACTGCTATCGTGGAGGGTGCATTGTATGGCACCGTGAGGTACTTTCAAGAGAGGTACAAAAATGCTGCACTGCATATGAACAATTTTTCTGCGACCCCGTACTGTGCAAAGGTCATGAAGTACATAGAGGATAAGATTCAAAAGGGACTGGGGCACACGGTCTACAGCATTAGGAATCTAGAAAGGAGGTATGAGATACATCTGAGGGACCAATCTGGTTTTGGGGCTGCGAACGAGACGAAGACGCATGAGGTTATAATTGGAATGGAAGGCACGCCCACTTGCAAGTGCACATGCAACAAACCGAAGCTGCTACACTTGCCTTGCTCTCATGTGTTGGCTGCATGTGGCCAAATAGGGATGGAGTCAATCTCGTTCGTGTCACAGTATTATCTGAAGCAGTCTGTGCTCAATACTTGGAGCAGGGAGATAAGTTGATTCCGTGCGGTTGGCAATTTCAACAAGGTAGACGAGGCTCAAAGGGAATACATCCCAGATTTATGGCTACTCTGGGTAAGACGAGGTCGACGGCAGGTACGTCGTATTCGTAACGACATGGACCAATCGGAGGCTGGTGATCCAACTAGACAGTGCATGCATTGCTCAAGGTAT
Source organism: Stipa capillata (assembly GCA_019208055.1). Classification (NCBI taxonomy): domain Eukaryota; kingdom Viridiplantae; phylum Streptophyta; class Magnoliopsida; order Poales; family Poaceae; genus Stipa; species Stipa capillata. The sequence continues at coordinate 11,802 of JAGXJF010005430.1, forward strand.
GGGCATAGAAAGAAATATTGTCCTGACTTACAGAAACAAGCCGAAGGGGATACTTCTGGTGGCGCTACCACATCGGCACATGGAAGCACAGCAGGGAAAACGTTCAAATGCTATTTAAGAATTTGTACTTTCAAATTAGTTTGTTCCGTACAACTTAGTTTTCATTTGGTGTTGTGTTGAATTAAAATTGTGTTTGTATTCCTGTAAGTTTGTATTTCCTGTAAGTTCGTATTTTCTGTAAGAATCCTTAAGTTTAATTCCGGTATGTTTCCATAAGTTTGTAATTCCGGTATGTTTCCATAAGTTTGTATCCCTTCGTGTGATTCCGTAAGTTTATATTTGTATGAATCCATAAGTTTCTATTTGTATGAATCCATTATTACCGCAGGTATGGCCAAGTATCGTCTTCTGGACCATACAGTTGACATACAACACCGGGGGAGGCTATTGGAGGAGGGCCAAAAGCTCCCTGTGCTCATCACTCGCACGCCTCAGGAGGATTGGATGATACACCCAGACTGGGTTGACAGGTGGGTCTCGTTGTTATGTACTTTGTTCGAACTAATATGTACTATATAACTTCACGCTAATTTTATTGTTATGTACTTGATTCACAGGTTGGCTTGGGCGGGTCTCCTACCCCGAGCACGGATGGTTGAGGCTACTACAGGAGAGTGGAGGCTCATGCCGCAAGATGACGATGATGCGGAGCCACGAGAGGAGTACAACGAGCAGCCTCGTCGTTTTTGTTACGACCGGTCACTGATTACCTGCTTAGTGGACCGTTGGAAGCCTGAGATCCACACACTACACTTTCCTTAGGGAGAGATGGCGCCTACTCTCCAGGACGTCTCGTTCTTGGAGCCGCAGTTGGACCGTTGGAGCCTCCAGTAGGTTGGCACGAGGACATAGTGTTCCATTTCGCTGGTGTTGCTCAGGGGGTTGGGGATTTGGTCCGAGATGCAAACGGGCCTATGTGGCAGTGGTTGCGCAACTTTCAGGTAACTCAGCTTGCCTTTATTATTCATTGCAAACTTACTTTCAAAATTTTATTACCTTTTTGATGTCATTTTATTGCATGTAGATCGGCGCGTTAGGTTACCCTGCTGTCGCGCTTACGGACCAGCAGGTTGACCGTTGTCTAGAGGCGTACATCTTGTGGCTCTTCAACAAGGTGATGTTCACGTCCAATCACGTGAACACTGTGGATGCTCGCTACATCGGAATAGCGCGGGAGATCGCTGATGCACGTTGCCGCGAGGACATAGTTCAGAGGAGTTGGGATTCAGTCGTCCTGGTCGCCACTTTGAGAGCCATGTGCAATGCATGCAGGAGGCGCGCCGAGAGGTCAACGGTACTAGGTTGCCCACTTTTGTTGCAACTGTGGTCGTATGAGCGATTCCCGATCGGACGGCCAGACGTGCAGTTCGATGTACCGTATGACGAGAGACAGTACCGTGGGGACGGGGACCTCATCGACATGCCTACTTTTGGGATCCTCTGGACATGGAGACGGGTTAGTTTTGTACTAAATATAGTTTCTTACAAAAATGTTTCGGTTTTTTCCTTCTTATTAATTATTTTCATTCCGGACAGGTACGATATGCTAGCGAATAGGTCAGGAACTGCTACCCAGCCTTCACAATGCAGTTTGATACCTTGCACCCTAGTCAAGTGATCTGGGAGCCGTACAGTACTATAATTTGCATTGTTTGCTATCAAATTTCGAGAACATAAATAATGAACCAGAGATAATTCTTTTCGCATTTGCAGGCGCAGATGACGCTTGAAGCTCAGGAGGAGGTTGCCACACTTATTAACTGACTTGACATGGGGATTCAGATGAGTCCATCCGATCATCGATCCTCGTGGGAGCGTCTCAACGGCAAGCTCCGGAAGATCTTCGAGACTTTGACCTGTGCGCGCGCTTCAGACGTCTCGGCTGGACGGTCTAGTCGTCATGCACACCGTCCCCCATGGCACTCCTCGTCATCGTGGCAGCAGTAGTCACAGCCTGACTCGTCGTGGCAGTAGCAATCACAGCCTGGCTCGTCGTGGCAATAGCAGCCGCAGCCGCAAGTCCAGCCACTTCAGCCTCTCCCGACGCAGGCGGGTGGCTCATCGTGGCATCACCAGCCATAGTTGACACCCCAGCCAGCACCACCTCTCCCGACGCAGGCGGGTGGCTCGTCGTGGCATCAGCAGCCACAGTCGACATCCCAGCCAGCACCACCTTTCCCGACGCAGGCGGGTGACTCGTACTGGTACAATCCCCAGTCTGTGATGGTCCACACTACAGGTAAAGCTGTATTACTAATATGATCTTATTATTTTCTTAGATTATATTACTAAATACAATTGTTTACTACAGGTGACACGGTTCTACAGTGACCTGTGGAACCAAGAGAACACTTCAGGGGTTGTTCCTCACTTCCCGGCGTTTCAGACTCCACCACCACCACCCACGCAGGTCACACAGTCGCCGTCTTGTCAGCCGGATGAGCCGATTTACGGCAGGGGTCACTGTCAGCCATAGCGGCACAGCCCTTAACACTATCCGGTCCTCGCAAGAGACCACGTTGTCGTACTCATAGAGCCGCCGCACCACAGGGAGGCCCAGGAGGACCTGACCAGGGAGACGAGCAGGATTAGTTTTTTTAGCCGTACATTCGCAACATTTCCTTTTGCATTTTGTCTATCTTTAGTTCTACTGAATTACATGGAACACTTTATTTATTTCTTAGAAATCTAGAGTTCGAAACATCATCAGCACTACACATGGCGTGACAACACGGTACGATAACATTCGCATACAGCCGAACAACCTAATAAAACATTGAAATAACTACTCAGGGCCTTTCGGATATTTTCCCTTCCTCATATGACGAGTGTGAGCTTCCTCTCCTCCTTCCTTCACGTGACGCGCCATCTCACGCTTCCTTGCCCTTTCGGCCTCACGTGCCTTTGCAGCTCGATGTTCCGCCTCTTCCTTTTCTTTGTGTTGCGTCTCCTGCCAACGCTTTCTCTTCTCCTCCTTCTCTTCCTCGTGCATGCGCTGCAGAAGGTAATCTCAACTACAATCAACCTTCCACATGAGTTCTTCCTCAACCTCTTTCGATTGGCTACTGTCCAGCCACTATATGTAGTCACATATGGTAGGTGGAGACTACAAGCAAACGACTATTACTATAGTATTGTATCGTGTTACAAATGCAGGTATGTGCGAGTTTTACTCTTTCACGCCATCTGAACACGTCAAACTTCAATGGCTCTTCGTCGTAGTTAGCACACATGAAGAACCTTCTTCCGTACATGTACGAGAACTCTTGCGACTTCATCAGTCTGTATGGATCTTGGAACCAGCAAAGGGGAACTTCGACACCTGTGGGCACGTCGGCATACACCTTCTCCTTCGGCATCTCGTCAGCACCAGATGAAGCCATTCCTACCATTTTGCAATACGGGCATAGTTACTATTTTTAGGAAACTAAAAAAAATAACGCAACTATTTACCTCACATGCGCCCCGCTGCCGAGATCCCTCTTCCGCCTGACCTCCCGAACCCTAATGTCCCCTCTCTCCCCCTTGCCACTTCCGAGAGCTTCTGTTGGGGGAAGGGTCCCCGCGCTACTCCGAACTGATGGGCTTCTCCTCATTGACGTCGAGGTCCCCCTCGTCGTGTTGACATGTTGTGCCTGACGTCTTTGCGTCCCGCTGGCATCGCCGGTAATGCCAAGGCTGTGCCCTGTCCCGGCAATCATCAGGGTTGCGTTTCGTCCCGATGCCAAGGACAACACGTCGTCATGGTAGCAAATATTAGGATATTAGAGTATTTGAATATTCCATAAAGATTCTTATAAAAAGACCAGAATGCCCTTGAGGGTGAGTGGTCGTTCGAAGGGCATAATTGCAATCTCACCCTATCTACTCCTGAACTCTATAAATATCCCCCATGGGGGTGGAGAGAGGGGATCTAGATTTCAGATATAAACCCTAATCTCGGAAATTAATACGAGAGTTTTCAGTTCGCCCCGACACGAGAGTTTCCATTTGTCCCCGACACGAGTGTCCCACATTCCATCTCGCTGGTAACATCGCCGTGCGTCCCCTCAACGGACAATATACTTGCTCGTACTTCTCTAGTACTCCTGGAGGTCGACGTAACCGATCGGGGGTACCTAAAGTACACTGCCTAGTCCCGTAGCTACGACAGCTTCTTTCTTCTCACCTCGCTCCCGAACCCTTAATCCCTCTCCTCTCTATCAATTTCTGAATTTTTCGTGGGTGGGTGGGGGGCAGAGACAGGTGGGAGGTGAATAAATAGGGCGGCGGGGGTGGTGAAGCATATCGGCTATCAGGGGGTGAATAAACAGGGCAGCGGGGGGATAAAGGCCCTGTTGTCCGACCGTTGGACGACAGAGGGCTTGTCGTTCGACCGTTGCACGACAGGCATCATGTCAGGCTATTTATACTGTTGTCGGTCGACGGTAGGACGACAACCATCGTGTCAGGCCATATTGGCAAGCAGGGGAGAATACCCGTTGGACGACAGCGGGCTTGTCATTCGACCGTCGGACGACTGGCATCTTGTCAGCTGCTTTCGGCGCGCTCGGTGGCCGGTCGAACGATAGAAGCTAGTCGCTACACAGTGGGACGACAATCTCCCTTTGTCATTTGACTAACAGGGTGCTATTTTCGTAATTGCGCAAACTAGACACATATATCTCCCCTTCTTCCTCTCCTCTCTTCTTTCTCCCTTTCTTCCTCTCCTCTCTTCTTTCTCTCCTTCTTCCTCTCCTCTCTTCTTTCTCCCTCTGGAATGGTTTCTGCGCTCGGGTGGGAATTGGGGGCGCTGGAGGTGATGTAATGGGGGAGAAGGGGGCGCTGGAGCCGATCACGGGCGGAATAAAACCCCTGTCGTCCAACCATTGGACGACTGGGGGGCTTGTCGTTCCACCGTCGGACGATAAGCCCTTGTCGTCCAACGGTCGGATGACAGGCATCTTGTCGCGCTTTTCGGCTGAGCTGTCGGTGGCCCGTGGGACGACAGGGGCATGTCGGTCGACCGTGGGACGACAAGCCCCCTGTCATCTCACCGGCGGCCGACAGGGTGCTACTTTTATAATTTCTGAAACCGAACGTATAGATCTCGAATTCTTTGTTTTTAAAATAATATTTATAAAAAAATTCGTGACTACACTGCGACCGTGCCTAAATTAGGCCTTATAGTACGGTGGCCCGATAGCATATCTTACATCCCACGTGTTATTTGAATGTGAGTGGGCTCCACTACTGCACCATGCAACCAAATAAGTCCATAACAAATGACATCAGGAGAGATGTTTTGAATTTAAAATTTTAAAAATATTTTATCTCTCTGAAGTCATGTATCCGATTATCAATACATTTTCACCATTAGATTTATCACAACGAGAGCTCTAAAACTAAATTTCACTTGTATATGTTTTAATAATATTTTTTATGTCAATAGTTATCAGGGAGTAATACGTCGGTTACCATATTATTAATGAATAGGTAATTGATCTCTTATTGTCGTACTATTATGTAAGCTCGAATAAGGAGTGGTGAAGTATTATCAGGTAATAGTTAATGTTATCTGACTAATGGTGCATTGTTATGTAAGTCTTTAGGAGTGGAAGCGAGATTTAACAATCTGATAACACACTGTCTACAATATGATAGCTCCTCACCAATAACGTGATAACTAGCACATCACTAACTGGTAACTATTGACACTGAAAAGAAGTCATTGTAACATATAAAATTGATGACAATGATCTAGTTTCTAAGATCTTGTTGCAACAAACACAGGGTGAAAATGGATCATCAATAGAATTAATATTTTGAGAGATAAAATATTTTGAATATTTGAAACTATGAAATCTGTGATAACGTCAGTAGTTTCGTACTGGCCTGCATGCACATATCATTGGCCCATACAAACTAATTTTGCACTCTGATCTCAACCACAAGCATGTCATCCAACGTGAGCACTCACGCGCCGCACCGTAAGACACGCATGCGCACATGTGATCATTAGATTTTCTGATGAACAAAAGGACACGTAATGAAACTTGTGCTAAAACAAATTCAAATCTTCAGGAAAATAGTAGTCAAGTGATCAGCAAATACGACTTGCAAGTCAGCCAAAGTGACTAGGGATTGGTTTTCATGCCAACATTTTACTGTGATGGAAATTCTTTTTGTGCGATAGATACAATTTTCTCAGGCGATGGAAACATCATTTTTCGTGTGATTGAAACATTTTCGTGAGCCACAGAAATAATTTTTTCTCTGAGCTGGAAGTATTTTTGTGTTAAATGGAAATATTTTTTTTGTCTAATGAAAACATTCTTTTCGTACAATAGAACCATTTTTACGTAACGATGGAAACACTGCTGCGCCATCGTGGATCCCTCCTACACCACAACGACACAATCCGTCATTACTGTGATCCAATATGAAGGCCGAAAAAAATCAAAAATCTTGTGGAACATGATCGTAAAATATTGCAACAAATAATTTATGTTATTGCAATAATCTTATGTGTCGTAGCAACAAAACCAAATATCCATATGAACACGGAAAAAGGGCAAATATGAGGAGAAGAGTCGGTGAACAGGAGTCGGTGAGGGTAACGCCGTGGCGCCATCTTCCTCTCCGAGCATATAGCAAAGACAAAGAGAGCAGGACTTGGTGAGGGCAACGCCACGGCGTGCAGACTTGGAGAGATCGATGTGGTTGACACTGGCACTCATCCTGAAGACACAGTGGAGGGAAGTGATGAAGTCAAGGAGCAAATCATCGATGCATACGGCGCTGTCGCCCACAACAATCGTGGCACGGGGAGATTCAGGTATGGCCACACAACTATGAGTAAGGAAGGCCAGGAGGAGCTGGCCAGAGGCATAGAAGTCAAGGACATGGAAGTGGCCATGCAGCGCGGTGAGGATGGTCGCATCCAAGGCGAGGGTTGTGTCCAGTCGGGATTAGCGGCCGAAGAAGATTATTAAAGTTTGGTGATGGATGCGGAGATGGATCGACAGATTATATAGGTTAGACGAATGCTATTGAATGAGTCGCCGCGATGTTAGGATAGCCATAGAGGAGAGAAGTATTTCCCTTATAAATGGGCCTAGGGCACCCGGATGAAGTGGGACATTTCTGAATGACCATAACCGCAGAGGTATTTCCTGTTGATGTACCGTTGGACGCTGCTGTCATCAGATTTTGTGCCGATTACCTGCGTTAGTTTTCTGTAGGCTCAAATCTCAAATCAGCAATCGGACGACATCCTTGAAATGATATAGCCACTGGTAATCAAAGACGCGAAATGGTATAGCCACTGGTAATCAAAGACGCATCTCTCTTAAAAGCAATCAAGCAAATAGGTGACATACGAGATCAGTAAGTAGGTAGCATCCTAGAGAAGATCACGATCACGACCACCGTTATGGTGTCACAAGATCGAGTCGGTGGCCCTGCTTGCTCTAGAATACGACGACGCAGATGCTTCCATTATTTGCTATTTGTTCAGGCGGTATCAGGTGATAGCAACAGCAAGTTTTAGCTTTTAAAGTTATTTTTCTTGTTTGATTGAGTTTCTACACACACACATGGTTAGAAAAATATTTAAAAAGTTCTCAAAAATCTTACTCTCTTCTTATGACTATTTGCATCACTTCTTTGCAGCACTATTTATGTTTCACTTATATCCATTCTAGCACCACTGCACCTTACTTTTTTTTATGATCTTTGCGGCATTGCTCTCGCACATCCTTATTAGTTTGTCATCGGTCTATGCTAGAATCAACAACATTTGCTAGTATGAATATATTTTCAACTTGTATTTGCTGAATTGATTGTTGCTAATTCTTGATACCATATTGAAGTCTACCTAACTCCACATATTCTACCATTGTACGAGCATTGTTCACTTGCAATCGTTTTATCCAATCTTCGGAGGGGTGTCATTACTTTGCAAGTACCATACTTTCAATTCCAGTGATCTTACTTTTTCTTGTATTCTCGTTGAGTGCATCGAAGAAGACGTGGATCATGCTCGTCATCAACAACCTCTTCTCATATTATGTTGTTGGCTCAACACGAATGGCATTATGAACCTTCCATAGTGTGTAGAAGACACATAAATAAATCACGAGTAAATGTTCCTATCAACTACTAAGGTTTGGAGGCTCAAAAGTTGCTCACATTCAAGTCAATATCAGGTTCTACCAATTCTTACCATGCAGCAGACTACCGTGAGTGTCACCCTTGTTACACCTACTATAGATGCTGCACCCGCTGACACTACTACAGAAAGGGTCATACAAGACCTCTCTCTAATCACAGGCGGTTCATAAAAAACGTATGTAGTACAGGTAGTTTTTACGAAAACTGATATTATAGATGATTTTTTAAAAAACTGCCTATTATCTATTCATCATAATCAGTTTTTTTAAAAATTCATCTATAATATCATCATAGACAGTTAAAAAAAAATCACCTACAATAACTAGTTATTGTAACGGTAAAAAAAAACCCGCATTTGATCTGGTCCAGCCCAAACCAGCCCGCACCGGCTAGCACACGTACGCCTTATTAACTCCCAAGTGTACCGGCCGCAAACCCTACTCACGCTCCGGCCTTCTCCAGATCCTTCTCCCAATCCAACTTCTCCCTTCTCCAGAGCGGCGCACGGTGCCAGATCTGCTCCCTTTCCTCTCCTCTATCAAATCAGTCTGCTCTTCTCCTCCTCACCGGCCGATGACTCACAACACCTTTCTCTGTCTCCTTCCTACTCCTCTGCTGTGTTTTCCATCAGGTTGGTGAGTGGGTTTTTTGTTTTGTTTTCTGATCTGCTTTGTCATTTCTTCTAAAGGAGGTATGCGGCGAGCAAGAGGGGCGCGGCAGTGGCTGAGGAGCGGCGGCTGTTAAGCATCGTGGATCTGCCACCGATGAAGTCCTGGTGGTGGCCTCCACCATGGCGACAAGGGTGTCTGCGTGGCCAAAGAGGTCAATGGGAAAAGTGAGGCCGCCAAAGAAGCGCTCCATCTCCGACCTCTTCGTTGCGGCACCCCCTTGGACGTGCCCCGTGGCGGCTCAAGCGGTGGCAACGAGCATCCGGAGGTGGATGACGACGAGGCGCTTTGCACGGCCGTGAGGCAAACCAAGGAGTAGAAGAAGATGAAGTGGTGGCACCACCACCGAAGTTGAGCGGAGGGCCGGAGGCCAACGGGAATTTCACCACCAGAAAGGTAAGTGGTCCACTCGGTCCGAAGGGAAATTCCTACAGGGGATGATTCATGTCCAAATGCTTCATTGGATGATTTTGTAATCAATTGAGTTTGTTTGTTGGAGGGTTCTGGATGATTTTGTAGTATTTATGTTCACTGGATGATTCACCGGAAGATTCTGAAATTGGCATCAATATTTTTTAAATTGAAAATAGAGATCGCAGGTGGTTCTTAAGGCTTCCCTAGAAACAGTCTGTGATTAGAAATTCTCATCACAGGCCTTTCTTGCAGGCAATTTATAAAACCACTTGAGATACGGTTTCTGAACCGCCTGAGTTGAACGATCCTGTAGTCGTATGATGTGAGAGTCATATCGTCTCAAGCTTGTGACCCCTCACCGCTAACAGTACCTACATCATCTGAGTCGACCATATAAAGTAATAAGAAAGGTAATGATCTAAATAATCAACTTGAGATACATGTTCTTGATGTCATGCCTAGTATAATTGAATGAACGGAAAATCAGATTATTATAGAACCCGTTGCATCTTGTGAGGAGAAAGAAGATATTATTTTGCTACGAATCTGATATTGTTGAGAACGTACATGAATCTTGTGACAACTTGGACGAATTAGATGAGTTGCTAGTGCTTTGAGTGCACCGTGTGATAAAATTGATTTACGTGTTGATTTAAGTGCACCATGTATTGATGTTTGTTATGAAGATTTGGATATAATTGATTTACCTACTGAATTGAGTGTACCATGTAATATAGTTGATTTACATGCTGATTGGACTGCAACATGTGTTAATATGATTGTAATACATACTATTTTGAATGAGACATGTGACATACTAGTAAAAACTGATTTCGGTCATGTTCAAGTGCTTAGACATGAAGATATTCTTGCCAGGATTCTATGAATTCTTTATATTACATTATGTTGGATCCACTAATGAACTTGCCACATGCTATGGATAAAGTTTTTTAAATCACATTTCTGAGATCTTTGGGTAGTGTTTACACCCCTAATAATAAGTTTATGTTAGTTGGAGATTATTATGTAGAAAATGAATTTTATGTGAATAGGATATGCATAACATGTGATAATCTTGCTGATTTGAAGTGTGCTATTTTAGGCAAAGTAAATATGTGCAAAAGCTTATTTCTTGTTCAATTCCATACTTATGGAACACCGAATATGGCTTTGTTTTCAGAAGGTGATGAGGACATGATCTCCCTTCAGATACATCTATAATTGATTTACTTGTTCATCCTTAAATACCAATGTTTAGAGAGATAAGTTATCAGGTGAGCTCATTTCTAGGAGTAAACTACAAGTACATGTGACCTTCCTGATGAATATGTTGCTATTATTTTTAGGAATAAAAAATAGGATGATACTTGGAACAACAAGACCAGGAGCATGATGATGATCAAGGTTCAAGCATCAACATACGAGACAAAGATAAAGCTAATTCAAGATGATGGCAGATCCATATGTGAAGATGATAAACTATTTTGTGCCTTCTACGAGCAGCTAAAGCCACCATGAAGTTATTTTGAATTTTTGTTGAAGTATACATGAAATATAAATCAATATTTTGGTCATCTACATTTAGAAAATATGTAGATGAGTTATTTAAGTCTATGGTGCTGCACCACCAAATCCTGGGCTAAGCCGATGTACTAGAAGAGGCTCAAGAGGAGTCTAAATAGAGTCTTAGGGGTTCTCATCTCACTAGATGAAATATCTAGGGTTCCCACCCACTTGACGTCCTCTGTCGGTCGTTCACCTAAGTAGTCACCAAACCCCCTAGATTAGATTGAATTTTATTTAGTTTAAAGTCAACCAGATTGCTACTTGGTGTACTGGCTTGTGTTGACTAGACTAACTATAATACCGCCTCGGAATCTCACATTATTGAGTACTTCATTTATAGTTGCAATTTCAGATTGCTTTGATCATATTCTTGTTTATTCTTTGATTGATTGCAGGAGTTGATCTTCCTGATCAGGTCATCCGTGCTACTAGCAAAATCGATAACTACTTTGAAGTTGGTTTAAGGTCATCCGTGCTACTAGCAAAATCGATAACTACGTCGAAGTTGGTTTAAGGATTGTAGTCATCATATGATATAGTAGAGTTCACAAATGGATAGTTACCGTCTCAAAAAAAGATCGAGGCACTCAATCTTGCTTTTTCGTAACAATCCGATGAGTTCTCTCGCTCACCCCGTAGACTTCTGCTTAGACCAGAACGCAAGGCCTGTCACACCTGCACCTAATTAATTACTGTAGAAAATCCACACAAAAAACATATATGTAAGAGTAACTAAATTTCTCAAGGTAATATATATGTCAACTCCTTGTTCAAATATATACTTCTAGATTCATGACATACGTCCATCTTGTGATGTGCAGAGCTCATAATCGTATAGTGGGAGATAAGCAAGATGGGAAACGCATATGGGAGATGCTACTCGTGTTAATTTGACATGTTAGTCGCATTATAAGTGTAATGATGGAGCAGCTACCGAGACACGTCTCCGTCGGTTTGGATGGTCAGCTACGTATATCGGCCGTGGCTAGATGCATCCATTTCTGATTACTTATTAGCGTATACACACGTCAATCGCCATCATGTAGTCAAATCCATGAGAACAAGGAGAAAGAAGCACACTTTTTTTTTGAACCGGAAGAAATAAGCACAAATTACAATACCTCAGTACTACTAGAATCAACCACACATACAGTTGGCCCCAGTCCCAACTCCTTTTTTTTTGGGTGTAATCTTTGTTTTTTCTTTTGTAATCTGTTTTATCTGATGACAGTTGGATGGATGGATTTGTTATACTACTTTCGTTAGCCTAGCTTCAAATAAGCATATGGTTCCAGCTGGGGACTTTTGTTATAGGAGATATGGTTTAGACAAATATCGTACCTATTATATAGACACAATTGAAACGTAAAATGCTTAATTTTGAGGTCATGAAAAATAAACACCCAAGGACCCAAATGGCACACACTACTAAATGAAATCGAGACACAAATACCCATTTTAGTTAAATTACAGTTGAGCATACTTATCTCAACAATTAGCTAGGGGCCGGTGTGATGCAATGAGCTTTGTCATATATACTTCAATCTGTGTCGCTAGAATCGTGCGGTTTCTCTTGTTGCGCTATAAGTATCGGTCCAACTGGCTCCTTGAATTGAAACAATATCTAGCCCATTTTGATTGGAGCATGTGTGAAACTTGTTGGGGATGCTGCCTGTACTACGTTTAACATGGCAATTTTTTTTTGTTTATATGCAGTGATATCCATCGACGGCTTTAGTTCTAAAGAAAAAACAGATGGCTCTCTAAGCAGGAGACACGTTGCCTGGCGAAGTTGAAAAGTCAGATCTTATGGTGAAGGACCAATTATACACTTGAGCCCAAAGAAGAATATACAGCAAATGATACATGGACAGGACAGCCAAGTTAGAAAACCGATGCTTGGATGACATCAAGTTAATCCGTCGGTCGCATGTTTTTTCTTTTACATTTCATTCAGATTTTGGAACCATCCATCAATCGCATGTACTTTCTTTGCGTTTCAGCCAGATTGTTGGACTAGATCCAAAGATCCAGCTATTCCAATTTATTCCCATATCAATCCACCCTTAATCTGACATAGCTTCCTCTCGCTCTCGCTCAGCTCATATGCGCTCGGTGGTTCCATACTGGTCACCACCTCGCCAGCGTCAAAGGTGACGCCGGCGATGCTCTCCCATGACCTGTCCAACGCTGTTACTGCTACTCACTGCCACCTCATTCGAAGTTAAAAAATATATTGAAAATGAACGATGAGGAAGACGATGTAAAAAGAAGAAAAAAGTCTATTCTAAACCTTAATCTGTGGTGCTTGGCTCAATTTGAATCCTGAATTATAAAACCATTTATATTAAACTTTAAACTTTGTAAAATTGTTTAACTTGAAACCTAACCCGGTTTAGATCATGGTTTTGCATTTCAAAGTTTTCACAAAATGTGAAAAAAAATCATGGATGTAGAGAATTCTATAAAATGATAACCTGCAAAAATCCATCCAAAAGCATGATTATTACAAAAATAATAAGAGATAAATAGATTTTTCTTGTCTTTTTTTATAAGACATAAATGGTCATATTTTTGTACGAATCTTTGCAGGTTCTTATTACGTACCACTCACTTTCTTGATTGTCTTTCAAAATTTTATGAAATATCATAGGTGCAATACCACCATAAAAGATCTGGCTAAGGTTCGGAGAGTTGTTTTGTCTCCCAAGATTCACAAAAAATATAAAACAATTCATAGGTGTGCAAAATGCTATAAATTAAGAACCGTAAAAAATTCAACAAAGAATATGTTCATTTTTGTTCCATACAGAAAAGACAAGAGATTAATTTCTCTTATGATTTTTGCATAAGACATGAGTTGTCATATTTTTGTCTGAATTTTTGGTATGTTATCATTTCATAGCATTCTCTACACCCATGAATTTTCTCACATTTTTTGAAAAGCCTAAATGCAAAACGACTATCTGAAACCGGTCTAAGGTTCAAGTGAAACCATTTTGGAAATTTTGGCATTTAGTATAAACGGTTTCATAGTTCAAGGTTCAAAATGACTTTTTAAAAAGAAACTATGGTGGAGCAAGGAGCATCCGGCGGAGAGTGCATTTGGCGACTGCTGATTTTGGTGGGACCCCGTGGCCTTGTCAGGATCTTGCCTGTTTCACTGGATCCTGGTGGCAGCCCTGTCAACAAACAACATTTGTATATGCTTCGACAAGGCTTCGCATGGTGGTCGAGCTCACCGGAGACAAGGATGGGTGAAGGAGGCCCATGGGAGACAATGAGGCATGCTTTGACATATGATATTCCTTGCACTAGTACAAAAATCCCCAAACGGTTCAAAAATGTTATCACTGACGGTTTTTTGAATTGTCTAGGATTGTATGTATAGGATACTAGTAGCGGATCTAGGATTTTTCGAATGGTTTGTCCCACTTGGCATCAAAATTTTATAATATTACAATGCCAATACACAAATAATCTTTTTTCTAAAAGTACAATGCAAATATACTAACAAGGTTTCACAAACATCGCAATGTCAACAAATAAACTAGAATTTTGCAAAAATAAAATTACAATATAAATAGTTCAAATCAGTGGCAAAGGCATAAAATAGATAAAAGAGGGGCCAAACATAGTGGTTAATTAAAACAGTCAAGCACTTTGCATCTGTTGTCCTAGTGGTAAAGCTCCCCACGCAGGATGGGGTTCTGTGTTCAAATCATTATCACTTAGAAAAAATTTCACTTTCGGTCTTTGATCTTTTACTAAAGTTCATATTTGATCCTAAACTTTAAAACTAAACCTTTAACTTTTGAAACATTTCACTGGCCCTCAGCTGATTTCAAAGCAGTTTTTGCTAGTGTGGCGGTGGTTTTCGCAACAGGCATGAGAAATAGAGGGAGAGAAGTCAGATAAAAGAAAAAGAGTTGAGAGTCATGAAGGAAGCCACCTCAGCGAGAACTAGCACCTCAGATCACATACGGTTCTATAATGCACAAGTGAGCCCTACCACTACACCAATCCAGCTTACATAGCCACATAGCAATAGGATGTATGCGTTTGGAAATTTTTGGGTGGGGCAAGCCCAATGTGACCATCCGCTATCCATCACTGTGGGATATCAAGATCTCATCCTAGACGGTTTTTAAAAGATGGTTCTATAATGCACACCCGAGCACTACCACTAGACTGACCTAGCTTACACAACCACGTAAGAACTTGATGTATATGTTTGCAGAATTTTTGGGTGGAGCAAGCCATGCGGGTCAGAGTCATCTGGATAGATGGCAATCACAGATGGTTCTTGTATAGAACCATCGGGGATCTGTTTCTGATTTTTTCTTAGACAATTGATGCGGATAAGGTCGAGCCTGAGCAGCACCACCATTGGAGGTGGGGAGAGGTCTTTTGGGCGTCGAGGTTGGGGGAGAGGTCGGCGGCGGTGGATGGATTCTACCCCTCTACCACCTCATCAAATCTGGAGATGACGCCGGTAGCGCTGTTCCCAGCGGCGAATCTGGAGGGGAGGATGCAGTACATGATTTCGGGGAGGTCCGTGAGGTAGTCGAAGTTGGCGTGCATCTAGAAGGCAACAGTGTAGAATCCTTCCCTGTTGGCCTTGCCGAGGCCGTGCGCATGCCATGGAGATGGCCCACTAGCCTGAGCGTCGTGTGCATGTTGCTAGCGCAGGCGATATTCAGGAGCACGACCATGTTGGTGCCCGAGGAGACACATGAGACCTAGATGAAGAAATCAACGTAGGGGGTCAGAGGAGGTGTAGGCGAGTGCCCGCCCGGACCATGGTGCCTCCTTCTCCATCATATGTGGCCGCGAGCGTGAGATGTAACCGGAGTCAGAGTCAGAGTCAGAGATGTAACCGTTGGAGTCGTGTTTTAACATAGGTGTGGAATATTTTTAATCTATACGGTGCATAAATCTCATCAATGGTTCACGATTTAAGTTAGATTGTTAAATAATACCTCTTAAGTATAGACTTATGACATAATTGAACCCCTAGTGAAGCCCCTATTTACTACCTCTTAATTGCAAGCTTATGGCTCATTGATTTAATGCATGCTTAATGTCTTTTTTCTTTCTTTTAAGTGGTTTATGGAAGTAGAAATAAATTTAATGATGGTAAACTTATATTTTAAATATGGTTTTTCATATATGTAAGTATATTTCTCATGCAATATATATCACGAGAAATGTATATTATTACACGTATATGATTTCTCGTATATATATATACATTTTCCACCAAACTGAAGTCTCCAACAGGACAACATTTGAAATTGCCCACGTGAGTCATGAGTGCAAACAAAAACATGCTGAAGTAGCTAAAAAATAAAATGGTTAGTTAACGAAACATAAATTTGTCAAAACTGATAGATCGATAAAATTATCATAATTTATTTTAATGCCAAATGCAGCTTAACAGAAAATAAATATTCATGAAACAACGATATCAAAGCTTGCATGATTGATGCCCAAATTCACACACTAGTTGCACAACCAAGTACAATACTTTTCCCCATGCATATGCTTATCTCTTTCTCGTACTCACTACACTTTGGCAGCAACCTCTAGCTTCACACCGGCAGCAACCACCGTATTCTACTCTCGCGCTTTGACTCCATACAGCATCAACTGATTATTCCTTACCAGACAGACACGTACACATCAACACATACACATAAACACACACTGACACGTACAAATCAACACAGACATACTACAAGGCCAATAATTCCCTACTTATATACACAGACAAAACCAAAAGGCGCCATCATGAGATCATCTCCTACTAATTAAGCGTTAGCTCGTGTTTTCCGCCGTCGCCACACCGGAGATTCCTCTCGAGTCGCCTTCATACTTCACACGAGTCCACAACTTGTGCGGAAACCCCCTCATCTCCCCTGTAATTCTCCACGGATTTTGTGCGAAGGTTACCAAGGTAGTGCTGCTGATTGGCCGCTAGTTAGTTACTGGTAGCTGTCGAAGTCATCTCGACCTTGTTCTTCTTCTCCGGCGACTGGTTGCAGTCTTGGCCGGCCATGTTGGGGATGCCGAAGAGCCCACCCATGTCCTCGAGAGTGCGGCCGCGCGTCTCGGGGAGGTAGGTGAAGAAGAAGACCCAAGCGAGCGACGCGATGCCGGCGTAGAGGAAGAAGCTGCCGCCAATGGTGATGGCCTTGGACAACGACAGAAAGGTCATGGAGATGACCCCGCTAGTGACGCGGTTCAGGCCGACGCCCAGCGCGCAGCCGAGAGCGCGGAGGTGCAACGGGAAGATCTCCGAGCTGTACACCCAGGTGATGGGGCCGAGGCCGATGGAGAAGAAGGCAACAAACGCCAGGATGGAGGCGATACACATGCCGATGGCCCAGGGGATGGTAGTGCCCTCCGGGTGGTGCCCGATGACGGTCAGGCCGAAGCCCAGGCCGATGAGGGTGACGATCATGCCGCCGGTGCTTGTCAGCAGCAGCGGCCGCCGCCCGAAGCGGTCGATCGTGAACGTGGCCACAAGGATGAAGAGCGTCTTGGTCACTCCCACGGCGCACGTCGTGCCGAGCAGCTTGTTCTTGTTGGTGATGCCGGCGCTCTGGAAGACGCGCGGGCTGTAGAGCACCACGGAGTCGATGCCTGACGACTGCTGGAAGAAGTGGATGCCGAGCGCCGACAGGAGCACGCGCCGGACGGCCGGCGTCGGGGACAGGATCAGCTCCTTCCACACGCGCTCCTCGCCGCCGGTCCTCTTCGGCACAGTGACGACGTCGCCGTCAAGGTCAGCCGGGATGCCGGCCGCCTCCTTGATGTCGGCGAGGCGCATGTCTGCCTCCTCCTGCGTGTCCGAGGTCTTGTCGAGCACCACCTTGGCGTCCGCGAGACGGCCCTTCATGATGAGCCAACGCGGCGACTCGGGCATGCCGAGCACCATGAGCGCGAGGACGACGGACGGCGCCGCGCCGATGCCGAGCATGAGGCGCCAGCCGAGCTGCAGTCTGAGGCGCGCGAAAGCGTAGTTGGAGACGTAGCCGAGGAGGATGCCGAAGTTGATGAACACCTCCGGGAAGGACGTGAGGAACCCCCGCGACGACGCAGGAGAGACCTCGGCCGTGTAGACGGGCGCGATCATGAGCGCGTAGCCGACGCCGATGCCGGCGACGAAGCGGCCGGCCATGAGCATGGGGTAGTTGATGGAGAAGCCCATTATCAGAGCACCGATGAAGAAGATGACGGCCGCTAGGATGATGGTGAGGCGGCGGCCGATCCAGTCGGAGGTGCGCCCCGCCGCGAAGGAGCCGATGAGCGAGTAGAGGTTGAGAATTCCCAGCAGGATCTCCACCTCCACGTCCGTGATCTTGAGGTCCTCCTTGATGAACAGCGACGCTCCGCTCATCACCCCCGATGTCTGCACGTACGTAAAAATTAAAAACGCTAAACACCTGCACACGTACGCATGGAAGTGCTGATGACATGTGGATGCTCTACCGTAGCCGAGGAGGATGGAGGTCATCGAGGCCAGGATGGCGCAGGCGAAGGCGAACCGGACGTTGGCCTTCTTCCGCGGCGCGACGGCGTCTGGGAGGCCGACGGAGGCCGTCATACTAGTCGGGGCGTCTTTCTGCTGCCCTGCCATGATCTTACTTTGCTAGCTAGAGAGCGAGCTATGATGCACTGCACTTGGACCAGGTTAATTGTGTGGTACGTTCAGCTGCTAGCTAGTGTGGTGCACAAGGCTTTGCACGTCCCTGGCATGGGCAAGAGGAGGCTGTGGAGGGAGCGTGCATATATAGGACAAGTGTGCAGGGGCGGAGACAGGACCTAGGCTGCCTGGGCCGTGGCCCGGGTCCTGACGTCGGAATTCTTTGATGCTGTAGCATTTACTGTAGCATTTTTGACATTGTAGCGCTTGTCGGCCCGGGGCTTGGCCCAATCCTGGCTCCGCCACTGCAAGTGTGGACCCATGGGACTCATTGTCAGGCTTGGATTTTTTCCTTTTATTTTTGAGGTCAGGGTTGGAAGATTTTCGTGTCAACTTTGATGTTGGATGATGATACAAATTGGCACATATGTACTATTGGCACGTATGATACAAACCGACGTATAAACATTGCTGATGTTCGGTATCTGGATCGAGTTGTACACTTGTACGCGCCGGTACATTCTGCACTTATCACCTATGCCTCTGTCACTACTGTATTAGCAGTTCTTGACATGGCTCCGGTGCCGGCAGCGAAGGGGAGGGTGTCCCACCTTCTTCCACCTATAAATAGATTCCTTTCCATTCTTCCTGTACATCTCGGGTCGCCTTCGACTCCGTTGCGGTCCGTCCGGAGACCTAATACCGTGGTGGCTGCCAGCCGGAGGCGAGTTCTACGCCGCCCTACGGATGATCATCGGCTCAATAAAAGACAACGACTCAATGAGCGAGATTTGAATTCTCTACACTTCCTAATCCACCTAAAAGATCAGCCGGGCTACCCTACCAAACTATTATATAGCTCATAAAAAAAATACAATAATCTCTTATCTCAGAAACACGCCAAGGATAAGGCTAGTTTAGTAGCAGCAGAGGGACACGAATGGTACAGGAGTCGAGAGTCAAGAGTTCACGGGGAAAAACAAAAAATATGTCGAAATTTCTAAGGAAAGATTCGTTGTCAATCGGTCCAAGCTTAGCCAAGCACGGAGACCGACGGAGCCACTGCCCATTAGAGGTCAACAGCTGTGCGCGAACGAAAGTATAAAATTCCCCCTCCGATAATTTCGTCTCTAATTACGTGCATGATTAAACTAAAACGACGTATAAACATTGCCATGCTAATTTAGTAAACATTGTCACGCTGGACCTGCCCAACAGATGTAATCCCTCGTCCAGAAATATAAGACGTGCATGATAAAATTTTAATTAATAATTATTTGTTAATATGTGATTTATATAATATAAATTATAGTTTTAAGTAAGTACTTTTGAATACGAGATATCAATTTTATATCATATAAATCACATACTAATGATATAATTGTTGATCAAAATCTTATCTTAAACAATCAAAATACGTCTTATATTTCTGGATAAAGAAAGTATATCCTATCGGATACATAGTACACATGTAATTGTGCCTGAGGTTATAGTGAAAGATACACACGAATAAAGCGGAAATCCTAGATATCATAATGGGAGTTACACACCCAACGCGATGTGTGGCAGAAATGGTGAACTGACCCTCGGACAGTTCGCGACCTTATCGCCTTGGCGAAAGGTGGGAATTCCCGTATTTTTTTTTGTGTGAAACTCGTCAAAAAGTTGATAGGATATGTCGTCTCAAGCGTTGGTTAGGTTTGAATGGTTTTGCTGGTATGAGTTGTGAGGGCCTTAGTGGCGGTTTAGCTCTTTTTTGGGATGATAGTATGTATCTCGATATCCAGTCTATGAATGAAAGACATATAGACGCGTATGTTCGTATTTCTCCAGATGATCCGATGTGGCGCCTAACTTGTATGTATGGCGAGCCGTGTGCAGAAAATAGGCACCGTATGTGGGAGCTCCTTATTTCCCTTAAGTCTCGGTCTGGCTGGTTATAGGTGATTTTAACGAAGCCCTGTGGCAGTTCGAACATATGTCCAATTCTGCTCGGCCAGAGCGTCTCATGGCTGCATTTCGCGAAACACTATCTCTGTGCGATCTGCGTGACATTTGTTTTGAGGGAGTGCAATTCACTTATGATAATAAGCGCCGCAGTCCGTTCAATGTGAAAGTTCGCTTAGATAGAGCTGTGGCTATTGATGAATGGCGTGATATTTTTTCTAATGCTTCTATTGTTCATTTGGTCTCGCCGTGCTCTGACCATTGTCCTATTATGCTCAGTTTTTGAGGTGCTGTCACAGGGGGCTTTCAGAAGGCGTTGCAGGCAGTATGAAGTGTGTTGGGAACGGGCCGGCGAACTCTCGGAGATTATTCAAAAGGCGTGGCAGGGGTTAGGCATGAAGTCAAACCTTGCGGCCATTAACAGTGGCTTGGCTCATGTGATGCGGGCTCTACAGGCTTGGAGTAAGGAAAAATTTGGTAATGTTATTCGGGAAATTGAGCAGACAAGGGAGAGGTTAAATCAGCTAATGCTGCATGGTGCACCTCAGGATGAAATCTGGCCAGTAATGGACAGGATGAACGAGTTGCTGTACAGAGAGGAAATGTTGTGGATGCAGAGGTCACAGGTAAATTGGTTGCGTGAGGGAGATCGGAACACAAAATTTTTTCATCGCCGCGCTGTTTGGAGAGCGAAGAAGAACCTCATTACGAAGCTGAAGGATAATACGGGCAGATGGGTGACTGATTCTACAGAGTTAGGGACTATGGCTACGTCCTTTTTTCAGGAGCTTTTCTGTAAGGACCACTCGGTTAATCCTACTGTGGTGGTCAGCTTGTTTGATGTGCAGGTCACCCCGGAAATGAATGAGCAATTATGCAAAGTTTTCTCTGATGAGGAGATATCGGATGCGTTGTTCCAAATTGGACCACTAAAAGCTCCAGGTCCAGACGGGTTTCCAGCGCGGTTTTATGAATTGGGACAAATGAAAGAAGAGGTGATAGCGGCAGTCCGCCAATTTTTTCATTCCAATGTGATGCCTGAAGATGTGAATAAGACTACGATTGTGCTCATCCCGAAAACAGCTAATCCTTCTGAGCTAAAGGAATTCCGGCGAATCAGCCTTTGTTCTGTTCTCTACAAAATTGTGGCAAAATGCTTGGTGAACCGTTTACGTCCAATTCTGGTTGATATAATCTCTTGTAACCAAAGTGCTTTTGTCCCAGGGAGACTTATTACTGATAATGCTCTTGTGGCTTTTGAATGCCTGTACTTTATAGAACGGTCTTCACTCTCAAATAATAATTTCTGCGCTTACAAACTAGATCTTTCAAAAGCTTATGACAGGGTGGACTGGGATTACTTAAAAGCGGTGATGGTGAAGTTAGGCTTTGCAGACCAATGGGTGAACTGGATCATGTCGTGCGTTACTACAGTAAGGTATTCAGTTAAATTGAATGGTACCCTTTTGGAGACTTTTAGGCCTTCACGAGGCTTGCATCAAGGTGACCCGTTATCCCCCTTTCTATTTCTTTTTGTTGCTGATGGTCTTTCGGCCTTGTTGAAAAGAGAGGTCCAGCAAAGAAGGATTGTGCCTTTAAGAGTATGCCGTCGTGCTCCTGGTGTATCCCACCTTCTGTTTGTTGATGATAGTCTACTGTTCTTCCAAGCTGAGTTGGATCAAGCTGAATGTGTGCGGGCTGTTCTGGGTGAATATGCTTCAAGTACATGACAGTAAATCAATCCACAAAAGTGTTCCATTTTGTTTGGTCCTTCCTGTGCGCAGGAGGTGCAGAATGATATTAAAAGCTCTTTGCAGGTTGCTCAATCCTCTTTCGAAGCCAAGTATTTGGGACTACCGACACCTGAGGGACGTATGTCGAAGGGGAAGTTTCAAAGTCTTCAAGCAAAGCTCAGTAAGCGACTTATGGCCTGGACGGATTCTCACCTTTCTATGGGAGGGAAGGAAATACTAATTAAAGCAGTGGCGCAAGCGATTCCTACCTATGTTATGGGTGTTTTCAAACTGCCAGCGGGTCTGTGCGATGATCTCACTAGGTTGATTCGTAACTTTTGGTGGGGCACGGAGAATGGTAAGCGTCACATGCACTGGATAGCCTGGGACAATATGACGCATCCGAAGTCGTAGGGAGGCATTGGTTTTAGGGACATGCGGTTGTTCAACCAGGCGCTTCTTGCACGCCAAGCTTGGCGCCTTATTCAGAACCTGGATAGTTTATGTGCTCAGGTTCTTAAGGCCCGTTACTTTCCTAATGGGAATTTAATTGACACTGTTTTTTTCGGGTAATGGGTCAGTGACATGGCATGCTATTGAATATGGTCTAGAATTGCTTCGGAAAGGTATAATCTGGCGGATTGGCAATGGTGCTCAGGTGCGGATATGGAGGGACCTGTGGATCCCGCGTGATTTGCCTTTGCGGCCCATCTCGCCGCGGCGACGCTGTCGTGTCAAATGGGTGGTTGATTGTCACACCCTGATTTTCATCGCCTGGATTTTCTGAAAACTTAAACCCTAAGACGCGTATATGCGTATATGTTTTCCAGTTAGGTTGCGAGCTTATTTGGATCTTCAGTTCTTTTTCATGCATATCATTTCATGAATCATCCAAGGATTTCCGTCATCGCATGCGCATAAAATCTAAACCCTAAATCAAACACACGCGCACCGTAAACGCACGAGCCATCCAAACCCTAACCCTAAGTGGCAACTCGCCCATCTCTGTTCCCGACACTCCAAATGTTGATCTTAACCTTTCCCATACCCTACTGCAGTCGTGCCGTACCCGAAACCCTAAAACCTATCTTGTCGCCATAATTCCTAATAACTCATTTATCGGGCAGAAACCCTAAAGTCATATTGCATGCATTTTCTCTCATCCAAAAATTCCAGAAAAATTCTAGAAACTTAAAGCTATATGTCACTCAAGTATGAAATAATGTTGAAATGCCCAGTTCTAAAATCTTGGATTACATCCAAATTGGGAATTTGGTCAAAACCCCACTTTGAACTACACCCCTCTCAAATCCTTCTCAGAAAAATTCCACAAAATTCCCCAAGACTCATCTCAGCACCAATGTTGAAAATGTGCAAAAACCTACCTATGTCCAGTACAAAAATTTAGCTAAAGCCCTGTCGAACACCTTGCCCCATTTCCTTCTCTTCATGAATGCAAAGTCCAAACTCCATCCCTTTGCTTCTAGCTATCCACCAGAGACCTAGCCACCCTCAGGCACTTGTCCCCCTCACCTTTACTTCAGCAGAAAACCCTAGCCTCACAGTCGTCAACCCCAAGGTCATATCATGCCGATGTTGGCAAGGCATGGGCAGCCATGCTTCACACGATACCCTTGTCAACCCCCTACTGCCTTCCTCTCCTCTGGTCACCCCAGCTCTGTTGCCTAGCATCTGCACCTCCCTAGCACGCCAAGGCACCCTCATGCACACACATGCCACTCGGGAGCGCGCCCTGGCCATGTTTGGACATGCTCCAGAGCATGGCAGAGCCGACCACCGGCATCACCTACACGCCATCTCTGCCTCGTTGCCAGCTAGCTCAGTTGCCACACGCCACCACTTTGCCTTAGACACCCGCAAGCTCTGCGCGTCGCTGACCTAGCCTCGCTCCTCCTCGATGCCAAGCATGGCAGTGTCCAGTGGCCCCCATTACTCCTCCCTCACCCGCGGCTATAAGAAAGTGTCCCAAGCATTCCCAGTCCTCCCCATCCCATACTCACTCCCCTCCTCAAGCTCCACTAAGCTTCGGGTGAGCTCAAGCCTCCTTTCCTCCCTGCCACGAGAACAACCTCCCTCCTCCACTGGACACCGTCTCCATTCCGCACCAGCAACCGTGCAAGCCTCCCAACCACAAAAATGGAGTCGCACTGATCTCCTGAACCCGTAGATAGCAGCCAATCTGTCCCTCTCTCTTTAAATCCGCCGCAATTGCTCGCCGTTGATCCCACCGGAGCATCGCCGGAGCCGAACCATTCCTCGTCGGAACCCTCGCTCTCGTGCGCCCTTCTCTGCCTCTGACCAGTGGACCCAGCAGCACCGAAGCGGTAAGTGATGGGGAGACGCTGCCAGGTGGGCATGCTCCCCGCCAGGCCCACGGCGATAAGTGGCCTCCGTACCACTGCCAGCAGGCCCAGGGACCCGACCGGGGCCATTGTCAGGACAAGTGGAGGCGGCAATTCTCCTTACGCCTCCGACGTCACCTCTTTAAACAAGAAAACCGCCTGGTTTTCCCTCCAGAACCGGCCCTAGTCTTTGGTTCAACCGGTTCAGGGCTTAAACGTCCGGTTCTTGAAAATTTCCAACATAAGAAATGTTCCTAAGATTATTTAGAAGCTTTTGGTTCAAACCAATTTTCAAAATCGAAGTTTCCTTTACTGATCAGAGAGTAACTTAGGCATCCATTTGAATTCAAATCCTTTTTGAATTTTCCTTTGAACTTTTGATCCATTCCAGAGCTCCTAACATGTTAGCACCTTAATCTTCTGAACCTAGCTCAAATTTTGCATTTGCATATATTCATGTGCATGATCCGAAGATGAAGGAGGTATATTAAAACCTAGAAACCCTAATGTTAGTTCCATGCATATATATATATATATATTTCGATGGCGTCCAAACATTTTTTTCTAAACCCATGATCCATTTTAGGGCAGTCCAGCATGTTTAGACTTTGATCCTATAAAACCTTGCACCAGTCACATGCATATACATGTTGCATGACTCGAAGAATAAAAAGGGAACGTGTATACCATTTAAAACCCTAATCGTCCTAATCTAAGAATTCATGCATATACATGTATTAGGCGATACCCAAACATGCGCATCTTTTCAACAATATCTTGGAACCAAAGAGCATGCATGCTGATCCCTGTTGCTTGTTCCTTGTGACGCTTGGTTCTTATCCGAAGTTTTTCCGAACGTGTAGTTGACGGTGTGAGGTACGTGCGTCAGGAGGAACCCGAAGCATCCCCGCGACCGGAGCAAGACCAAGACCTACCAGGCAAGCTCTCCACCCTTGACCATGTTGAAACCTAGGTTTAAAAAATATCATGTTGTTTACGAAACATGCATGCTATGTTTTATCATCGTTATTTTATGTAGCATAGTTATACCAATGTGCAGAAAACCCTAATCCGACCCTGAAACCCTTGTAGCCCTAAGGACTATGTATTCCGAGAATGTTAGCGGAAAACTTAGGGTAGAGTATATACATATATACATGCTTTGCCCTGCCATAGAAAAATTAGGGTTTTAAAAATAAAAAGGTGATAACACCCCATGTTTCATGTGGTGAATTTTTGAGAAATGGACCGTCGTGTCCAGAGGTGTATGAAGGTAGCATAGCCATAGGTTGGTATGTTTTACCGTAAATGGTTTTGCGAAACCAAAAATGAAAATGGAGAAGATTTTGATCCGAGTCGGTAATGAAGGGTGAGAGCAGGGAGCTTGTTTAAAGAGCGAGGTAAAGCCCGGCGTGGTACTTGCTGCCCATTTACGGGAATGGTGTGGAGTCCCTCTCGGATCACCTAAGGACCGAATTTAAGTGCCATTTGGCCAAGTCTTACCGTACGTCCACATGTCCTTTATGGGAAGGACTTGACATAGTACCCGGCCTGAACTAGCATGAACCCATAGGCAGTGTGTAGCGTGCAGATGAGGCTGTGTCCTCTGTAGAGAAAAGTTTCCGCGAGAAAGCGATGGCTTGTTCACCACAAAGTTGGAACACCAACCTCCTTGCAAGCGATGATACTGACTCAAGCTAGGTTTGGGACATGTCCTTCTGGCGGGTTCATGGCTGGGTTCACACCGGTGAAGAGTCTCGTTGTACTAGCTCTGGTAGTATGCGGTGCACAGTATGCCCAGAGCGACCTACATCATGTGGGTAAGGCCGTACAACCTTTGCAGAGGGTTAAAACTATTCGAATAGCCGTGTCCGCGGTCATGGACGAACTTGGTTAGGCCACACTAAAGTAGACTGGCTTTCAAAGTCAAAACATGGGTTATGGGTCTAAGGACACGATCCGCCATGTTCGCAGGGCGTCATGCCAATTTCCCGTTGTGTCAGGAAAAGTGAAGAAGGGGTTTCCTGTGGACTCGGGCAAACCCTAGTATCCCCGTAGATGCCAGGTGAGCTATGTCTCCCTGAGGAATCGGGTGATTACTATGTTTTCGTTGGTATCCCCGTAAGTACGAGGTGAGTTGTGTCTCCCTGAGGAACCGGGTGATTACCATGCTTTGCCGTTATGATGGAAAACACAGAGATGAACTCCCCGTTGTGACGGGTAGAGTGATTCAAGCAGATACCTTATCTCGCTGCGTCGAGATGCTTTGCTGAAAATTGCTTTTATATCTATTTATATATTTCAAATGCAAACTTACTTTTTTTGCACAATATGAAACCTAGGATAGAGCCAATTTCTTGACTATTCCCTTGCATGCTCATATCCGTGATAAAGTCCCTGGCGGAGCGCTTGCGAGTACATTCAATGTACTCACCTGGCTTGTTATGTGGCCAGACGAAGAGGAGGAGTACCAGACTAGAGATAGCGACAACGATTTCGAGGCGTAGGGTTTCTCCCCCAGTCAGTTGCCTTGGTTCGGCAAACTAATGGGCCACCTAACGTGTGTTTATTTCCGCTGCTACTTGAATTCGGCCAATAGGCCCGGTTTGTAATATTAAAGACCATATATTGGCTATTTGTGAGCCGAACAATGTATCGTGCAAACTTTGCTATCAAGTGCTTGTGTGTATCGGCTACTGATCCAGGGACCGATACAGTAAACACAAGGGTTTATCCGGCCTCAAAACCGGGTACGCCACACTGATCTCCTAACCCCGACAGGATCTTGGAATTAGGACATTCTTCAGCAATACTTTTACTCCTTCTACAAGGAATGAAACAGATTTCATTGCATGGCACCCTGATAAAAGGGGTATTTTCTCGGTCCGAAGTGCATACAAATTGGGCCTTGCAGAACAGCTTAGGAATGTGGGTGAAGGGGCGTCGAGTGATCGGCCAGAGGGTTCCCATCCGGTTTGGCGTCTTCTCTGGAATTGTCCAATTCCCCACAAAGTGCGCATTTTCGCTTGGAGAATGGCCACTAATGCACTTACTACCCAGGTGAACAAAATGCGTAGGGGTATGGCGGTCGACGGCGTGTGCCCAATATGTGGGCAGGAAGATGAGGTCACTTATCATGCCTTGATTCGTTGTAACCACGCACGTGCGCTATCGCAAGCTATGCAGAGCGTGTGGGATTTGCCGACGGAGGACTCACTTCGCATCCAGGGGACTGATTGGATCCTAACTTTAATCTCAAATCTTGAAAAAGTTCAGCGGATGAGAGTGCTTATGCTTCTGTGGCGTATTTGGTACATCCGCAATGAAGTCACACATGATAAGCAGCCGATCCCTGTCAAATCTTCAAAGCGGTTCCTCCTTAGCTATGTCGAATCCTTGCTGTCTATTCACTAGTTTCCTCAGGCGGACTTCACTAAAGGTAAGCAAGTTGTGAATCTGTCAAGTTACTCATCACGTTCTTGTGTTCGTTCAGGTGTTTCTCAAGCTGAGCGGCTTAGCTGGATTCCCTCGTCGGTTGGATGGACAAAGCTAAATGTGGATGGAGCCTACGATGCTACGAACAATCAAGCCAGTGCTGGCATGGTGTTGCGCGATCATATGGGGGCAGTCGTGTTTGCCGCATGTAGATCATTAAAAAACTGCTCGGGTGCGCTGGACGCGGAGTTGGCGGCCTGTAGTGAAGGTATTACTTTGGCACATCAATGGATGAACTTGCCGATTTTGATGGAGTCGGATTGTGCGGAGGCTATTGCGATGCTCTCGTCAAATTGCCTGGATCGATCCATCTTTGCGCATAGGGTCTAGGAGACAAAGCAGTTGATACGTAGCGAAAGGGATGTGCGTCTGAACCGAATATCCAGAGACCAGAATAGAGTGAGTCATGAGCTAGCGATGCTTGGTAAACGCTCCGACCATACGGCTTGCTGGCTAGGTATCTGTCCAGCTGCTATTGAACATTTTGTTGCTCGGGATTGTAATCGTTCTGGTTGAGTAATATAATCCTTTTCTTCGCAAAAAAAAACTATATTTTCTCCTCTAGACCACATGTATACCTAGAGGTTAGTCTTTTTGTGAAAGAATTTCAATTTAGACGATAAAATGTTCTTACTACGAAGTGAACCTAACTCATTTTGGTCGAGTGCATTTACAAAGATATCACGTGGGTTCAAGTCCTCGCATATTCGAATTTAGGCCCCTATTTTTCTTCTATTAAAACATATAGTTTCTTCTACTGTTCCTTTATCTTACCTGTTTCGAAAAAAATTATTCAAACAAATGTTCTCACTGTCTTTATATATGGCGTGCATGCATATATTCTTTGTTTAACTAGGGTCTACCTTTCATCCCGGATGTTCATTTGGAATCTAAAGTTTATGTTTTCTTACGTGCGACGATCGGCTTTTCAACGCTGCTGCTATTCTCTAGAAAATGAAGCAAGCTGTGCTCATGCTTGCAAAATTACGGCCATACGTAGTTGGACGTCATTACACAACCGATCCAAGTTAATTTTGTGAGACGTTCCTAACTTATAGGGTCGTATAAAAAATTTCCGATTGAGATGGGCTCAAAATCATTCTAGATAGTTATAACTTGAATTCAGCGAGCGGGGCGCACAACACAATCGCCATACGGTTCGATAGAGGTGTACCAAATATATATGACAGAACGAATTCTAGTTGTGTGCATGGTGGGATAGGTCACGCCATGCAAGTGCTTGGAGACCCACGTGAACGTACCAAATATATATGACAGAACGAATTCTAGTTGTGTGCATGGTGGGATAGGTCACGCCATGCAAGTGCTTGGAGACCCACGTGAAGTAGTAGATGGACTTGGCGGGCAGGTGAGGAGAGGACCTCCACGACTCTCCCGAACAGTTTCATCTTCTTTCTCCGCTCTCCCCGCGGACCGATCGATTCGCCAGTTAATTGTGCAACTAGTTGCGGGCATAACGTGCGCAGAGGCATCAGGGGAACCACTCCTGGACGGTTCCAAGCAAGAGAGACCACCGAGCTTTGCATCTTCGTCGGCACTGCCGTGCGTCAGTCCTCGCCTCCGACTGCCACTCTGGTATCTGGCGACTGTTGGGAGGAGCGGCGGCGTGGCGTTAATGCATGTGAGTAAATCCTTCTGGCTCTTTACTCATCCGACCGACGAGTTTTTGTACTCCTATTGCCTTTTGGTACGGTCTTCTCTGATCTAGATCCTCGTCTCTAGTGTGCTAGAGCGGTGACACCAGATCCCACATCTGCCAAGCTCAGGCGCGTCTCCTGCTGATGTGCGAACGATAAAGCCTTTGTCCCGCTGCTACAAGCAGGGGTCTAATGCGGTGTTTAAACCCTGTTGAAGGCAAGTTATACTTGTGGAAGTTGTCATGTGGCTATGCTTGCTATTCTTCTCTATTGAAGTCGACAACAACGTGAATGACCATGCTCTGGTTGAAATCAAAGGCAATACGGATATTGTTTGTTTTCATTCTATATTTATCTGATAGTTTGTATTGCTTTTTTTAATATTAATATCCGATATATTTTTTTAGAAAGAGAAATCTAAATGAATATTCATACTGGACATAATGTTACGTGTAGACCTGTTCATGTATTAGCTCAGCCAAAGCACAGCCTGGTTAGGCCGGCTCTGATTTTTAGCCTGAAGCCTGACTCGAGAGCTCGAAAAAACCCCAAATGCGTTAAAAGTAATGTTACATTAGAAAAATATTGTAATAATATATTTTTTACATTGACTAAATTAATATTTTTAATTTAAAATTTAAAAAATCCTCTGGAATTTAATTATATCCTACCATTTTAAAACACATAAATGAGCCCACGGAATTCCCTATGATTACTGTAGCTTCCTACGATTCCATAGGAATTTCAAGATCTGCTATAACATCCTTTTCCGCTCGTTCGTGTAGGATCTAGATGGTTTTCCAGTCTTTTTCATATAGCTTATCCAAGTAACTACTATTTGTGTAATTTTTCTCTATTCTACAATCCTCTGTTTTGTAACTGTAACTTTGTCAAATTCCTCTATCTCTCCTATTTCTATGTTTTTTCATTCCCGCCTATTTGGACCCATAATGGAAATTTCTAGCTACTTTTTGTTTCTTATACGGATTATGCGGAGGCTTCGGGGGAACTTCTAATTAGAAACGCTAAAGATGGTATATTACGGAGCTAAGGCAACAGGGAGTTCCAGAGTTTAGGGGAGGTGACCCATGGCCTGCCTGCTGGGTTGGGGAATCGCCGATGTCACCGTAGGGCGTAGGCAGTAGGCTTGGTCGTCTGCTGCCTGGGCCAAGCTAGTGTTGGAGCTGTGACTGATGCTTCTGTCTCTTATCTCTCCATCTCTCACTCGTGTCTCTCTCAAGCAAACACCAGGAGAGAACGTACATATCCGTCCTTGCTCTCTTGGTGTTTATCACTCAAAGACACAGATATAAGCTCTCTTTTTGTGGTGCGGCAACTTGCCCAACACCTTTTCTCCTATCTCATCGTTCTATTCAACTTAACTCTTGTTTTGCTCTTGCCAACAAACTGATTATGCATGAGTTTATATAGACTACACGCACCGTTTCAGCCTCTTGCCATCCACTAACTCAGGCCGTGAACTCACCACAAAACTAAATGCATGCAGCCACACTTTTCCACTAACCAAAGCACTTACTAACTTCTAATTATTTGGTTCAATACCCGAGGCATCTAAGTAGTCAGCCTACGACATGCATGCATGCGTGCACGACTAACTAAATTTGCATGGTAACAAGATTAATAGTCCCAACAGCTCGCAGGGGTGTGCCATTGTGTCGTGCTGCAGCTCAACATGCCGAGCGTGTCCGTTCGTGTGCTGCGGACTGTTCGCCGGACGGGCTCGCCTGACGGTGTTCGAGGGCGTGTAGAGTGTGGAGGGCGCGTTGGCCGTTGAGGCTGCGGACTTGAACTCCATTGCATGATTGGAAGGTCGGACTTGTCGAGTGTGCCAATGTGATCCGAACTTTAATTTCAGCTTGATAGATTGTTCGTATATATGTCATATATAAATAATCTATCAAATCAGTATAAAAGACCGAGCATCCGTCTTGATATACTTTCGTATTTCTAGATCTAATGAGCTCAATTAATTTCACATACTGATCTAATATCATATATAAATGACTTGCCAACATGCGTAAAAACTATCGTTCGACTGACACGTGATTCAAATTTTAGTTATATGTATTGATCTAATATTATGTATAATCAGCATAACCAACGGTAATTTTGTGTTATTGTAAATAGCATAACAATATATATCTATGTCAATTTCAAAAAAGAAAAACTAATTAAAAACATTCTCGTGTAATTATATGGGACACTCTACTAGTTAAAAAAATAAAAAAATATTATTACTGTATATCATGACGGTAACATAATTTCTCTAACGGCTTGTAGAAGTGCTTGCGTTTGCTTAGCAAAATGCAACCATTCTGTGGGCACTTGGATAACGTAATTATTTCGAAGCATTGTTATTTGGTGATGCACTGATGCTTAACAACTAAAAAGATAATGTAACAATTTAATTCGTCTAAAAAGAAATGGTTGTATTAAAGGCAAAGAGATGGTTGTGTTAAAGGGGATGATTCTTACAGTATATGGATGCTTGATGATTAGCTATATTCTCTCTTGGAGCATTAATCGCAGATGCCATTAAACTACATCTTACTAAGCAAGTTTACTTCACATCAAAATAGAAGATATAGTGGAGTAGTGGTTTTGTAGCTGTGTGCCGTGCGTCTAGAAAAGGGAGACAAAGATAGAGAACGATAGATGTGCGGATATAGGGGGTGTTTGGTTGGGCTTTTCAGCAGCTTTTCACTGGAAAAAGCTGTAGCCTAACCAAACGGTCAGCTTTTCCGTAGCTTTTGCCAACGATAGCTGTGGGCTTTGCAGTGCAAATTCAGCTGTTTGAAAAAGTTGTCTTCTGCCAGCTTTTTACAATATGCTGAAACTTCAGTGCTCATTTTCTAAAATACTGTAGATTGTTTCAATCAACCAAAAATCATATATTCACTTTCCCACAATCACAGTACCTTTTCTAGACAGTCAGCCAATATCAGTTTTATCAACAGCCACAGTCTAACTAAATAGGCCCATAGTATATATGATGGGTAAGTTTATAAGGATGAGTACAAAAGAATTGCTCAATTAGCTCACACCTAATGTAAAGATAAATTAGTAGTATTAATTAAGGTGGCAGAAATTTGAGGCCCTAGAGTTTTGGGGGCGATATGCGGTCGCACAATCTGCATATACATGGGGCATGGGCCTGAGGTCTAGTGCGTCGGTCTCCGATTAAAGTTTGTACTGCATACACACACACACGAGTATAACCTAAATGTGCCGAGAATAGGTTTTCTACCTCCCCGGTGTATATCGTGGGTGCATATATGCACCCGAGAGTTGTTTAAAATAGGTTCGAACTTAGCACAGTTTAGAGAAAGTCCGAGAAAAAGAATCCAAAATGTTCGTTGTGAGACGACGTGTGCACGGGCAAAGTTTTGTGAAAAATATGTCTATTTTTGTTACGTACAAGAAATCCAATAGAAGAGGATCTAATATACAGTTACAAATGTACAACATACTTTTTGTACAAATCGACATATTTTTCATCAAGCTTTTTTGCAAATACACATATCATCCCACAAATTACGTACATGATTTTTTTTCCAGAATTCTTGAAACTTTATTTGTGTCCTTTTGACCGAGGTGCATATGCACCAGGATCCAATAGACAGATACGCTTTGCCTCCAGTTTTCAAGGCCACGAGCGCCAACCCTATATATACCGCACGGTCGGTGTTTCCACTGCGCTCTAGTGCGTGTCAGTTTGAACCATCCGTTTACTTGTCGAGAGGTGTTTGAAACAAAACGGATACCGCCTATTCCATGGATTTCATTTTTATTGTGGCATTAATTTTAACTGTTGCAGTAGTAAGATTAATTAAGCAGAGAGTAAATTTTATTGAACCATAACTCCCGTGGTTGATTTTACACATAGCCACACTTTTTGGAAACAATTTGCAAGGCGACATATGTTTCAAAAAACCACAATTCTGTATCCTTTTGCGAGGGCCATTATGTTTAGTAACTTATCATATGTGAGGTTCACTCGTCAGTTACATTAGTGAGACGTACGTGTCAGCATTATCTTCTTCCTCTCTTCACCTCTCCCTCAAATTTCTATGTCTCCCTGTGTCGCCTAGCTAGAGGGGGTGAATAGACTTTTTAAAATTAATTACAATCTTGACTAATAATATGCAGAATTTAACTAATTGGATTTTTGTAATTAAGATTAAATCATAAATCAAGTAGGCTAAACTAAGTGCATCGAGACTTTAGATTTATGTTAAGATTTGCAAGCCTAGAGTAACAATCAAGCAAATATAAAGGAGACAAGGGACACAAATGATATTTGTTCTCGAAATTCGGATATGCATTAATACCCTACGTCTCCATCGAGGAAGCTTGTCCCAAAGAACAAGCCGGTTATGAATCGAACACTTTCACAAGATTCTTACCTCTAGCAAAAACCGCTTATTATGGCTAGCTCGTTCCTCCACTCCGGAGATGGTGAGCTTCACAACCACTCATAAGTCCTCGCGCATCTTCATAATCTTCTTGAAGGGATCACCGATATCAACACCGCCAAACCATCTAGGAGATGATGACCTCCAAGAGTAACAAGCTCTTAGACTCTCACTTGAATGAATCGACTGCAGATAACCGACGCAACCTATGTGCAACACAATACACTCTTCTCAAACCTTACAAATGGCAACTTATGCTCTAGAGGCTATTAAGTGGAAGAAAGTATGAGGAGAGGTCAACAAATGATTCCCAAGAGCAATCTACATCCTATACTAAAAACTATCCATTACTCACATTCTGTGCATCTCAAAGGTTTCGGGGTCCAATCTCAAAGGTTCCAAGATTCAAGCTACTCATCTGACAACCCCTGATGCGGACATCGCCATGGAAAACACTCTATCAAGCTATTCAAATCCAAGCGACACGTGTATGGATCCTTATGTTGCCAAGACATGGCATGAAGAGGTGAATCTTCTCCTTTACGCGTGCCCATGTAATCCTTCCTTGAATGGTTTGCTACCTAATGCTTTGACTCTAAATATGCTAAGGTACCAAGGACCGACCAAGGTGGAAGGCAAAGGAACCAAGGGATAGTTTTAGAGCACCAAGCCCAAGGTGGAGAGAGGTTGGAGCAAGAGAGAGGCGTCAAGTGTCAAGCCCAACCATGCCCGGGGCAGCGGGACCGAGGAAGGGACTCCAATCTTCAAGCTCAACCACGCCCGGACTCCTGCCTCGGACCCTCTGGACGTCCACTGAAGAAGAAGGCCCGGACTGTCCGGCTGAGGCCCGGATCCTCCGGGTGGGTGTCCGGATCTCCTTTGGAAAACCCGGACCTCAACCCGGACACTCCGGCTGAGGGTCCGGATCTCCTCTGGAAATCCCGGACCTCAACCCGGACACTCTGGCTGAGGGTCCGGATCTTCTCTGGAAAACTCGGAGTTCAGCCCGGAGGTCAGCTTGGACACTCCGGCCACCCGGACAGTCCGGCCCCAATCTGGACAGTCCGGATCTGCCTGCGCGCAGGAAAACGGGCCACGGCCCATGTAATCCCTTAAGTGGCGGGTTAGACTATAAATACCCCGTACCCCTCCTAATTAGGGTAAAGACTGATTGTTAAGACTAAAAGTGAGCTTAGCTCCTAATCTAGGGTTCATCCCTCTAGGTTTGGGAGTTCCACCTTAGGCCTTTCTTTCCTTTGGATTGAACGGATCGGCGCGTGCCTCCGAGTGGTAAACGTGGCATTCAATTGAGAGCTTGGTTGATTTGGTTCCTAGTTCCCCAAAGGCTTTCTCGTTGGAGTTTGTTGTTGGGGTGGGATTCCATCTAGGCTTAGCTAGTTATCCTTGGTCCAAATCGTGAAGATCGGGAACCCTCCGTATCAACTTGGTATCAGAGCTCAAGGTTTCCATGATTTGGATTTGTATCCCTTCTTTTTCTACCCCCAATTTCTAGCTTTCTTTTGGATTTTCTTACCCATTTCGAAAAACCCCATAAAAAGAGCCCGATTTGAAATCTTGATGCAATTTGGAGTCTTGAGTGAGCTTTGGTTGGTTTTGATCCGTTAGATCTTTGCTATACTTGTTGATCTAACCTCCCTTTGCGTTGCTTGAGCCAATTTGGTCGTTTGCCCTTTCGATTTGGTGATTTTCGGGCCGCCCAGATTTCAGATCTGCTTCTCTGTTCCCCACTCGGACAGTCCGGATTCCAGTCGGACAGTCCGGGCGGCCGGACCCTCCGGATTCAACCCGGACAGTCCGGATTTGCTAGAAACAGGGCGCAGCACTTCACCATTTGGGGCATAACTTCCCCATCCGGAGTCCGTTTTCGGCGATCTAGGGCTCGTTGGAAAGCTGGTGACGAGCTCTAGATCATCATCATCACCACACACTTCTTCGAGTAAGGTAAAAACTCTGGCAAGTCCATCTTCCTTGCATTTTCTTTGTGAGCCAACATCTTCCATTTGCGAATACTTTGAACCTATTAAGACTAGCTCCTTGATGATTACTAGGGCCTTGTGCACTCGAGCTATCTAGAATACCTTCGGACCCAAGCAATTTGAGAACCGTTAGTCTTGTAAGATCTTGGCACAAAGAAAAAGGAGGAAGAAAAGTAAGACAAAAAAAAGAGTCAAAAAAAAGAACAATTGCCATGATCATCTTGTAGGGAGAGAATCTAAGGAAGAGGGATAGCCGAGTGTGCAAATCTTTTGCCCTACTTAATTGTAATCGAGCTAGCGTCTTTCTTTGAATTTGTGCAACACGAGCTTATAGTCTTCGCTAGGAACATTTTGTACTAGCTCACTTCTTTGGTTGCACAAATCCTTGCGCGTGAGTTGTTTGAGCTTCGCTTATATCCTTTGAGATCAACTCTTATTGCATTGTTCTATTTTGGATTATTACTAATCTTTACAATATCTCATTATCCAATTGCTTAGCGTGTGTGTGTTGTGCTAACCTTTTCCGAGCTCCACATAAGCCATTGTGTGTGGTAGTTTTTGAGACTTGGAACCTTGTCAACTACCTCTTGTGGAACACCTTTACCCTCCGCAGCCCTCCGATCCTTCAATCCAAGGAGACAAGGACTTCGGTGGTAAGTGAGGTGAGCGAAAAGCGTAGGTTTCCAACTTCCACATATACCACATACATATCCTTTGTGCTTGCATCCTAACCATGTTTAGGTTTGACCACGAAATGGATGCCAAGAAGGAGAGACATGGACAAGGGGGAGCACAACACTCAACAATATCACTTCGAGCCTCATGGGCTTCAACGAATGAGGCGAGTCATCCTCGTTCATATCCATCAAGGGACTTCACCGACAAGAACCTCGACGCCCGAAGCTCCAAAGGCTTGAGAAGAAGCCATCATCGACGGACGGAGGAGGATGAAGGAAGCCATACAAGCACCTACCGACAAGAAGCTCCTCGACGACAAGGTTGCTATGATGGTGAAGCGAACAAGCTTGGAAGCCGAAGATCACCATGCCCAAGTTCTTCAAGACCAAGTTCCCCGGCATCCAAGAGTCCGAAGACTACATAGAGATTCCATTCTATGGGTTCGAGACCCGGAGGAGTACCTTGAATGGGAATGGCGAATGGAGAAATTCCTCAAGCTTCAACGAGTACCCACAAGTCAAAAAGTCAAGCGAGCCACAATGGACTTCCACGACTACGCTTCCACATGGTGGTGTCTACTTCCCATGAAGGAACTCATCATCGATTGGACAAGCTTGAAGACGCTCATGCGAGATGAGTTCGTGCCACCCAAGTACTCAAGGGAGCTACTTCGCCAAGTGGAGTGCCTCAAGCAAGAGGACAAGCCGGTCCAAGTATACTTCAATGAGATGAAGCGTGCAATGCGACGAGCCGGTGGTTTTAGCACAGGAACAGAGATGAAGTACCTTGAGGATGGATTAAGCTTCGACATCATCTCTGCACTCCCTCTCAAGAACTTCCAGAGCTTGCTAGATCTCTTGGATGGTGCTCTCGAGGCGGAGAAATGAGTCAAGGTGATCAAGGCCCAAGAAGAGGAATGGCTAGAGGAGAAGCTTATCAAGGAGACCAAGGCTCCACTTTTGGAGGCGAGTATGGAGTTGGTCGAGCATGGAAATTTTCCTTCGACCACGGTGGCGAATGGCGCTATCCAAAATGGTGCTTGCATCTTTGGCGGCGAGGCGAGTGAAAAGATGGTCGAGCATGGGATTTTCCCTTCGACCGAGGAGGCACATGGAGATGAATGCACCAAGAGTACCTCCACCATTTTAACTTGGATGCAAACAATCCCATGTGAGGTTGAGAGCCACGTAACCAACTTGAGAGAGAGTGGTAAAAAGAGAGAGATGTGCGACTCCACCAAATGTGAGATTGAGTGCCTCGAGGTTGTGAGCAAGAAAGAGGGACCACAAGAGTTGAGAGAGGTAGTTGATAGGTCAAATGAGGTCATGTCAAAGACTAACTACTTACTCTCTCCTTTTAGTGTTGTTTCTCGTTTGGTGCAGGAATTGAAGATCCAAGCGACATCCATTCTCAACAAGCCGACCCTGCCATTGGAGGCGAAAGAGTTCATTCTGGTGGAAGATAAAGAACTTGCCACCCCGTGGTTATGCCAAGAAGAGGAAGGAGGCTTCAAGGAGACAATGCCATCATCGACACCTACTTCAACTGAGAAGGACATCAAAGGTAACATTCAAGGTGTTGGTATGATTGTCTCACAATCAAATGTGAGAGATGTTGATTGCTTGCATGATGTAGATGAGCTTAATGTTTCTTCTCATGTCATTTTGACTCACCCGTGTGATGATTTGAGTGCAAAACATGCTAATCATGTGGAGTTAATTAGACATGATGAAGTTCTTTCCAAAATCATACTTGCTTATTCCATATGCTATGTCATGTTTGATAAGCCTTTGACTTTGTCTTGTGCTATGACTAAGATTTCCGAAATCACATCTTTGAAATCTTTTAATAGTACATATGCCTACCCTTATAAATTTAATTTAATTGGTGAATATGGCATAGATGACAAGTTTATGGTTTGTGGCATGAATATCTCTTGCAATGAAACTGCCATGTTGAAATTGCATATTTTAGGCAATCCATCTTGTATGCCATGCTATGCACAATCTAACATGCAAAATGATCATAATGCCCCTTGTGTTGTAAGAAATATGAAGACCACTTGTTCTTTCCAGAAGATTTCTTGCAACCATGCTAGTGTGTTAGAAGTGCCATCTAATGAACTTTATCAAATTGCTCCTTTTGTTGCAACAAATATGTTGACCACTTGCTCTTTCCAAAGATTTGATGGCAACAAAGATATTAAGCTTGAAAATGGGAAGGTCCCAAAACCTTTCTCTTGCCTACTAGGAGAATTTGATTCAAAACATGCTCATCTGAATTTATGGTGCAACATGGGTAACATGATTAGAGGTGACATGGAAATCAAGTTTGATGCATCATATTCAACATGCACTTTTAATCCCAATAGTGTGGTGCACAACAAAGGTCAAGGCCGCATGAAATGTTTATGCAATTCTTACCATGTATGGAAGCATGATGAGGAAAATATAATGAACACACACACCACCAGAGATGTCACGGGCAACAAGATGCATTTTGCATACATCATTGTTTCTTTTAGTGTTGAACAAACAAGGGACATGTCATGATGGATGACATGTACATATACCATGCATACACGTTATACTTGCTATACATGTTTTGTGCTAATGGTGATATGCGAAAGAAGGGACACTTCATGGTGGATGACGTATTTATCTACCATGCATACACGATATTTGTTTTGTCTAGTGTTGGAGCAGGAAACAACGTCTACATCTCCAACTCTGAACAACATGAGCTGACCAAAAGAAGCTTAAGCATCCAAGAAATGTTCGTGCCAAGCGCCGCTACACGTCAAGAGCTAGGAAGGAAAGCATGACGAAACCTCACCAAGGTGAATTCTTTCCCTTGTGACAACCCTCTCATGAACTTTAAGGATGGTCTACTCTTTGAGTGTTGTTTCTTCTTCATTGTCAGCTTGATGTACATCACGGAAGGAGAAATAACGTCATGGAGTACCAACTACAACGGCGACGTCGGTGCGAGGAATCAAAGGAAAGAAGCTTGGACATCATCCCTCTTGAGCATTGAAGGAGCGGAGTCGAGGATGACTCCTTTTCAAGAAGGGGGGAATGATGCGGACATCGCCATGGAAAACACTCTATCAAGCTATTCAAATCCAAGCGACACGTGTATGGATCCTGATGTTGCCAAGACATGGCATGAAGAGGTGAATCTTCTCCTTTGCGCGTGCCCATCTA
The DNA here is from genome assembly GCA_019208055.1 of Stipa capillata. Lineage (NCBI taxonomy): Eukaryota > Viridiplantae > Streptophyta > Magnoliopsida > Poales > Poaceae > Stipa > Stipa capillata. The sequence continues at coordinate 51,828 of JAGXJF010005430.1, forward strand.
ATCCTACCTTGAATGGTTTGCTACCTAATGCTTTGACTCTAAATATGCCAAGGTACCAAGGACCGACCAAGGTGGAAGGCAAAGGAACCAAGGGACAGTTTCAGAGCACCAAGCCCAAGGTGGAGAGAGGTCGGAGCAAGAGAGAGGCGCCAAGTATCAAGCCCAGCCATGCCCGGGGCAGTGGGACCGAGGAAGGGACTCCAATCTTCAAGCTCAACCACGCCCGAACTCCTGCCTCGGACCCTCCGGACGTCCATTGAAGAAGAAGGCTCGGACTGTTCGGCTAAGGTCCGGACCCTCCGGATCCGAGCCGGACCTCAGCCCGGACCCTCCGGGTGGGTGTCTGGATCTCCTCTGGAAAACCCGGACCTCAACCCGGACACTTCGGCTGAGTGTCCGGATCTCCTTTGGAAATCCCAGCCCTCAACCCGGACACTCCGGCTGAGGGTCCGGATCTTCTCTGGAAAACCCGGAGTTCAGCCCGGAGGTCAGCCCGGACACTCCGGCCACCCGGATAGTCCGGCCCCAATCCGGACAGTCCGGATTTGCCTGCGCGCAGGAAAACGGGCCATGGCCCATGTAATCCCTTAAGTAGCGGGTTAGACTATAAATACCCCGTACCCCTCCCTAATTAGGGTAAAGACTGATTGTTAAGACTAAAAGTGAGCTTAGCTCCTAATCTAGGGTTCATCCCTCTAGGTTTGGGAGTTCCACCTTAGGCCTTTCTTTCCTTTGGATTGAACAGATCGGCGCGTGCCTCCGAGTGGTAAACGTGGCATTCAATTGAGAGCTTGGTTGATTTGGTTCCTAGTTCCCCAAAGGCTTTCTCGTTGGAGTTTGTTGTTGGGGTGGGATTCCATCTAGACTTAGCTAGTTATCCTTGGTCCAAATCGTGAAGATCGGGAACCCTCCGTATCAACCCCTCTTAAAAGAATGACTATCTATCTGTCGACGATCAGTAAACCGCTGATCTTACATAATACGTGGAGGAGAGAGAAAAGAGATGAGGGAATCATTTCGAATAAGATGATCCATGAATCAAGCCACTAGTGACAAGGCTTTATACAGGTTCAAACCTCCCTCAGGATAATAACCCTATGTCCTGTTGGTATATATTGATCTCGAGACAAAGTACAAGAGGGGGTGTCTAGTCCTAGATGGGATCTACAACTAGTCAGAAGTGATTGTCGAGGCAGATCTTCTCTTCTACTTGCTCGGAAGTCGATTGATCTTCTAAGGCTTGTGTAACCCAAAGTGGGTTGTCTGGAACACGATCTGAAGTAACTTATTGAGCTTGTGGAACTTCTAGACCTTTTCTTCTCCAAAGGCCCTTCGGATCCTTATATAGAGGGTATACCATATCGTAAGGAATACGGACTTGTCCCTGAGCAGGATTCCACTTTCCTTAAACGTCGGGATTGACTACATATTTTAAGGAGTCCCGGATACCCATCGGTGGTTTCCTTATCCACGTAGAATCCTTCTCCGGGGTACATTCCTTCCCGGGTAAGTAGGATACTCCTTAGTCATGGTGTATTCATATACGGATACAGTCGTCGTGTATAATAGTTGTCCACTACTCATCGTCACTATCCAAAAACCCATTCTCCGTCCAACACCTTGAGACCGGTAAAATTAGGAACACATAGCTAGACGTACCTTTGCCTTGAACCACATGAGGTTTATGTGGATGATTAACCTTGCTCCAAGTCAGAATCTTTCACCAATCTCTTATGGGAGGCCCTCTATTGAAGACATCTTCACTTATCCATCATCGCTTGATGGGCCAAAATCTTCAAGTACATGTCTTCATATAATGCTCGACTTGAACTTTCACACATCGATATCACCTCTTGGTGCTTATCAAGATTGAACCTTTGTTTCAGGTTCATCCTCGCATGACACGCATCTCAACCTTCTTTCGAGGATCATCTACGTATGAATAATACTCAGATCTTATGACAACACTTAGTACCTCGATGACCACCAACACTAGATGCCATCTTCACTTGAGCTTTGCTGAGATCATCCTCTTGATGTAACCTCACAAATTGATGATATGATAATCCTCACACTTCCAAACACATGTAACATGGTTAGTTCATAGACATGATTGATATTACTCCCCAAACCACTGGATCACTATTCACTTATCTATCATCACAAAGCTTCAAGCCTCCATCCACATATGATTCCTTCAAACGGCTAGTTTTTTGAGAGGGTCCTATATAAGACCCCTTGCTCCAAGCAGCAGAGCTCCTTGCCCAACTTATTTCCTGCATACTCAAGGGCTAGCATTCCCAACTCCTCCAAGCACCAAGAGAAAATCCTTGTGAGGAAGAGAAAGATTTGATCGAATCCAAGTTTGAGTTTACCTCCGAGACTTGATTGAGTTCATTTCTCTTGGAGACTGGGGTCTCTTAGGTGGTTAGGAGTCCTTGAGAACTCCCATCCTTTGTGATGAGCCGCAAGAAGTTTGTGAAGACTAGGATTCGCCTCTGCGAGGAAAGAATCACAAAGAAGAAGTCGAGAAGACGCAAGAGCATCCTCGAGGGATATAGGCTTGAGAGGAAGCTGGCTCTTGATCAACATGGTCGAGCTCCCCAACGGAGACGTAGGATTTCCTTGAGAATCTAAACTTTGGCAACAAATCACTTGTCTCTCTTTGGTTATTTCTTTCCACAATTACATTCCACAAGTTTCGCTTTACTAGTATATTAAAATTTCTTGCATGATATCTAGTTTATAGACATGCTCGTATTGTTCTTCTATAGATAATCTTTAATTCTGCATATTTGCAGGATGGTTTAGAATTGATTAAAAAATTTAGTCGCCTATCCACCCCTCCCCTCTAGACCGACATCTTGATCCTTTAATTGGTATCAGAATAAGATCTCTCTTTTAAGGCTTCACTGCTTAGAGAGAATAAGATGTCACACGAAGAGTCTGATGTTGCGAGTAGGCGCACTAGTGATAGTGGTAACACCTACCCTAATGTACCCCATCCAATGGCTTATAACAATAATCATTCATTTGTTGGTGGATTGGGTAGAGCACCCTATTTTGATGAAACTTGTTATGCTTCTGGGAAACATAAGATGAAAATGCAACTAATTTCAATTAACCCCACCATTTGGTGCGTAGTGCAAAATGGTTATGTTGTATGAAATGAGGTCAACCCTATGGTCGAGGAAGATCGGCTCATCCACACCAATGCTTGAGTCGTCAATGCCATCTTTGGAGCATTGAGCGGAGATGAGTTCAACAGAGTTTGCTCGCTTAAGAGTGCTAAAGAGATTTGGACCACTCTCGTGGAAATTCATGAAGGCACATCAACCATTTGTGAATCAAGGCTCGAGTTGTTGAAGGGCAAACTTGATCGATTCGTCATGGAAGATCAAGAAATGTCGAGTGACATGTACACGTACCTGCCTCAACATCCTCATCAACAAGATCAAGGGACTTGGGGGCAAAGAGATGACTGACAATTATGTGGTCAAGAAGATGCTTCGCACAGTCATCCCTAAGAACTGGGCCTTGGTCACTCTCATTCGCGAAGGACAGCTTCAATGAGCTCACACCGCATGACGTCCTTGGGTGGATCCTCACCCCTGACTGGATGGATGAAGAGGCTCATGGGATCCATGCTCTCAACAAACCAAGCTCAACTTCAAGGAAGACTGACATCGCTTTGAAGGCCAAGCAAGTGGTCCAAGAGAGCACGAGTAAAGAAGAAGAGGACACTCAAATGGAGCAACTCCAACAAGGAATGCAATATTGGACCCTTTCCATGAAGAGGTTTGAAAAGGTCCTAAAGAGGAATGGCATCATTGGACAAGGCAATAAAGGGAAGTTCTTCGGCAAGATGAAGACAAGAAGACCAAAAAAAGCTTGCTTTGAATGTGGAGAATTTGACCACTTCATTGCAAGCTGTCCCAACAAGAAAGGGGACAAGAATGAAGAGAAGAAGAGATTCAAGAAAAAGGAGTATCACAAGAAAAGCAAGTTCCACAAGGACTACAAGGCTCAATTACACATTGGTGACTCTTCCTCATCCGATGATGAAGATGGAGTTGTGGGCATTGCCATAGAAGCCTCGACTCCACCAAAGTCACTCTTCGATCATTCAACTTTATGATGAATCACCTATTTGCCTCATGGAAAAAGGTCCAAAGGTCTCTGAAGAAATCCTCTATTGTAATATTAAATGGTGGTAGTGATCTAGAAAATTATAGTGAGGATGATTTGCTTGATGATGAACTCTTAGCCTCTTTAAACAAAAGTACCATGTCTATGCCATCTTAGCTACTATCCACCATAGAAGCACTAGAGGATAGAAAAGATAGAAAAATGGACACACTAGATAAACAAGAAGAATTTATCATAAATGTAAAAGAAAAGAATCTTAATCTAGAGAAAGAACTCACTAAGAAGAGAGCTAAAAGTGATGCTTTGGTGAAACTTGTCAAGGAAAACAAGCTCTCCAAAGGCAAATTTGAGAAGTCTCATGAGTGTCTAAAAGAGGACTACAACAAATTAGTGGTAGGAAACCTCAAAACTAAAGCATTGCTTGAAATACTCTCCGACACTCATGAGAAACTCAAGGCTACTTCCTCTCTCACTAGTGAATTACCAACTGCTTCAATAGTTGATGTTGATACGCCATGCTCCAAATGTGCAACAAACTCTACTCTTGATGAAGCAAATTTGGCAAGTGAACATGCTAAATTGAAAGCTCAACTTCAATTTGGTCTATTAAAATGTCACAAGGGTAGTAAGGCCCTCAAAGAGTTGTCGAGTCATCAAATCAAAAACTTATATCATGAAGAACTCGGGCTCATACCAAAATTCAATGACAACGGTAAGGCTTGGTTGCCTCATCAATACTCAAAGACAAAGTTCATCCACGCTAAGGGTAAGTATGTGGAAACATCTCGCTTCGATGAACATGAGACAAAGAAACACCAATTGTGTAAGACAATTGGTGGTGGTTCATTTGATGTGTGGGAATCTAGTTTCAACTACGAGACCACCTTGTGCACATCCTTGTCAGTACAGGATCAAGCTAATGGTACACATGCAAAATGATTAACATTGCAAGCGTCCAAAGTTAATACAAAGTCTGCGTACGATATGCCACACGGCTTTTATAGTACCATGTCTTTGCAACATTATTACAATCAAAGAAATAGCAGAACTAAAGGCAAAATGGCTCCATCTGTGCCACAAGCAGTTGAGGTAGACCACATGACCTCACTCCTCGGGATCATCATCAACGTAATCCCCGTCGGTGTCTTCTTCAGCATAATCCTTTGCACTCTACCAGAACACAACATGCTGATGAGTACTTCGCGTACTCAGCGTGCCCCCTTGTAGGGAAACACCTAACCGATGAACATGAGGCTTCAAGAGAAAGTTTTATGGTTCTTTTGTGTGAAAGCAGTTTTTAGTTGCAATATTATGGTAGATTAAAAGGCATTTCTTTGAAGAAAACAAGATTTTATATTAGGGGTGTTTTTCTAACATGTGAGGTCCATGACCAACACATATGAGCAAGAAAGTCCCGCCTTAGCTTGTCCATAGGTTCCAAACAGCAAAGGGGGTAGAGGGAAGTAGCAAGGGGGAGAAGGACATGTCCTTTTAATTAAAAATGAGTCTTGTGTCATCCATGACCGTGGATACAGCTAATTGATTAGTTTAACACTCTGTAGAGTTTGTACTCTTTACCCACATGACACACTATCTCGTCTTGTTGCCACTAGCCGTCCCCACCGTAGTTGTAACATCCCAATGTGTAAATAGACCTTGTAAGCATCTAGCATGAAATCATCTCAAACCCCATTGTAAATTATGCATCTCTTTAAGCCTAGTTTATATCATCCTCCAACTTCTCAAAATTTACAAAACCAATACCTAATATCACCCAACTTTTCCAACAAAAGGTTAACCCAAAAACCCTAGCTCACACCTTAATGTGTCCCTGACCTCCCTTGGGTTGCAACCTAGGAAGGACTACAAATATTTAGCAAGAACCGTTTTGAAATCAAGAGAAAACCATTCAAATTACTAAAATGACAGAACTTAAATATGATATTATATGGTTTTTATTTCCATGAAAGGTCATGAAATTCATATTTAGATTTTATAAGCTTATATCGCCTCTAGTAGAAATTTCAAAAAATTTGGAATCCTAGAACACCTAGCTACAAGTCAAAACCAAAATTGGGGCAAGATTTGAAAGTTGGATGAAATTCAGCCAACACTCTCTTTTTAACTGAAAATTATACAGTAGCTCAAGTGTATAATGTAGAGCCTCCCTGAATGTATCCAAATTTTTATACCAATATTTGAATCCCTTTTCTATTGCAAATACCTTACATCTGTAAAGGAAAATAAAATAAAAGAAAAAGGTCTCCCCTAGCAAAGTGGGCCGGCCTGGCATGCTAACCCTCTTGGCCCAGCATGCGTGGCAGCCCACCCACGCCTAGGCCAACTCGCCTTCTCCCCTCTCCCTTCCGCCTTTTCCTCGTAGTTGCACCCCCACAAATTACCGCCTCCCTCTCTTCTCATCCCTAGCTGGTGGGCCCACCTACTAGGCGCTGGCCTCCACGTCCTTCTTCTTCTAGTAAGCCGTCGCCAAACCTAGCTCCGCCGGTCACGCGCCTATCTGCCGTCGCCATTGTCCCTAATTCCCCCAGCAACGCCACGCCAACGATGCAGTGAGCCTCCCCTCCCATGCCCTAAAGCTCAGTGCCGACCTCCTCACTAGCATGCATCGCCAGCGAGCTTAGAACAATCGGCCTGACCGGCCGAGGCTCTGGTCTGACCGGCCTGCTGAGTCTGAGACCCAGTTAGCGGCCCTGGTTCCCTCTGGTTTTGATCCCCACCAGTAGTTGAGTCGAGTTAGGCTCAATTGAGTAGTAAAAGTATTTAGGTGAATTTTGCTTTACTTAGGAAAAGAAAAAAAATAAAATAGGGCTGGAACTTGTTAAATTCACGGTAAATTCATACTAACTACGAAAATTTCAAACTTTATGTCAAAATGATCAAGACTATACGTACTATCCACCAAAAATACTTTCAACCTTGTTCTGTTGTTTGAAAATTTTAAAATATTTAAATTACTTTAAACCTAGCATAATTCATAATAAATCAACCCTTTGTCCAAAAATTATGAAATTTTGTGAAGGTGACCAGCAAGCTACACATTATCAATTAAAAATAATTCCAAGCATGCTACTGTCCCAGAAGGTGTTAATTTATTAAGAATGATCAATATAAAATTGTTACTTGCATTTACAAATTCATATCTTTTAATCTGTAATTCCAAATAATACGAAACCAATTGCAATAATTTTAGAATTTAATATGCATCACTGAATTGCATGTCATACATCTTCCATCTCATTTATCATGAATTAGCATTGATTTTTGTCTTTCCTTTTCTCATCATCGCTTTGCATTGCGATAGAAGTTGGCGACACGGGAGCAGAGCCGCAAAGCTTTGAACCTCAACAAAAACAGGAGGAATACTCCAACCTAGGCAGGCTAAGCTTGTGACATTGCCATGCCATTGTTTTATTTATGAAGATTGTTCTTGTCTCGTATGCCATGCTTATTAATTGCAATGTCTTTGCTTGATGGTTTCCATATTCATAATCATGCCAAGTTTAAGTTGATGCTTAATCTACTTGAACCATTAATAAGTGAATGAGAAACGTGGGAGCATGGTCGTGGGATGGGCTGAAATATTATTGGGGGTAGCTCAAGCCCTACATCGAGTATAATTGGAGGTTACAACGTCGATCCTTGCGTGATGCTCCCTGATAACCTGTGAGAATTGGTCCTGAGAAGACCACATGTGTCATCTGATTGGTGACCACTCAATGGGGACTAGCTATTCCCATGTGAGGGACCATGGGAGCACTTGTGGGGCTATCGAGCGATCAATGTCTCTTTGATTGAAAATGCAACTGGTTGATGTTGATCTGCTGGGTCATATCATGAGTTCTTTTGTCAATAGATGATGTTGATCTGCTAGGTCATATCATGAACTGGTTGATGTCAACCTGATGGGTTTTGTCATGAGTTCATCAGTAAATTAATGATGTCGATCTATTTGGTCATATCATGTATGATTTAATTATTGATGTTGATCTGCTGGGTCATATCATGTGTTGTTGAATCCTGTATTATGATGCTATTCATGCAATTGATAATTATACCTCATTGTCGAACTGTTGTTGTAATGTGAATGTCTTTATGAAGATGATTACTAGCATGTTCGGGTTTTTACTCTAATTTATGAGATGCCATGTTACTTTTCATGTCCAAGCACTACTAAGACTTGCGAATATTTTCAGGATGACGCTTGAATGGTTACTCGAGTCAACTTTTCGAACCTATGGTTAAGTTGTGTGTGTATTTTGGGTCGTATGGATACTAGCTTCTACCTCGGGATAAAACTTGCATGTTTCGTTGTTTATTTTGTTGTAATTAAGACCTTTAGGTCAGTTGTCTATAAGTTAAGTAATTGCCCAAACTTAAGGGATGTGAACTATCTATCAGTTTAAATTCTCCTTTAGAGTTTGTGCAATGATATGTCAAGTTGTTCACCATGTCCCTCCATAACACAATGCATGTATGATTGAAGTTTATGAAGTGATGGTACAGAATTAGTGACGATGAGTAGTAGACAACTACTGTATACGACGACCGTATCCGTATATGACTACACCACGACTAAGGAGTATCCTACTTACCCATGAAGGAATGTATCCCGGAGAAGGACTCTATGTCGATAAGGAAACCACTCGTGGGTATCCGGGACTCCTTAAGCTAGGTAGTCAATCCTGATATTTAAGGAAAGTGGAATCCTACTCGAGGACGAGTCCATATCCCTTACAATATGGTATACCCTCTATATAACGACGTTAATCGCTTCATGGACGAGTACGCCAGGAGTTACGGGATCGATCTTCAATCCCAAGACTATCAGAGTGATCGTGCGAATTGCACAAGTCCCATGTCAGGATTATCACTCGCATGTTCCGACCATCTAGATGGTTGAAGAAACACACCAGAAGCTTCCTCCGAAGGCAGGTCCATGATGGATTTGGAATACACCTCCAGCGGACAATGTCCCCACGAGGTACTCGCGATGGGGAACGGATCACAACATCAGAACTCTCACGAGAATGATGGAGATGATCCACCCCCTGCCACGGAGATTCCTCTGCAAAACCTTGTGTCATCGCAAGCACGCAACCCAGGTGATCGAGAGAAGACTACTACAATCCTGCGAGACTCCGATCTATTTGGATCGAAGGCTACTCAATGCCTATCCGAAATCAGAGAATGAATCTGAAAACCTCTTTCTATGGATCTCACAACTCCAGAAGGAAAGTAATGGTGGTTGGAAGATATGGAACAATGTGTTCTCTAGGCACGAGAGCAAGCAGAATCCTCACATAAGGCGGCTTACGCCCGCAGTGCCACGAAAAGTGCAACTCATTCCAATGCTTCTTGTGAGAGGGCTAGCCACAAAAGACAGTCTAATCAGGTGAGATCTCCTTGAGGAACAGACCATCCACATCATCACGTATACTCACCTGCCTCGATAACAGATCTACGCGGATACATGGATGAATGAAGGAACTCGAGAGCTCCACCACATCGCTCCCTAGATCAAAATACTTCTCGGTATCACAGCCAAGATCGAGGATGATCACCGCTACCAAATGATAGAGTGGCTCAAGGAGCTATCTATGGCTGCCAAGCTTTCACCGCAGAACTACAACGGGTTCGCTGGCCCTCACTGTTCAAACTGGGAACAATCAAGAAGTATGACGGCACAAAGGATCCTGCCGAGTTTCTGCAAATATACACAACAACCATCGAGGCTACAGGAGGGAGAAGGTTATGGCTAACTACCTCCTGACTACCCTCAAAGTACCAGCGAGAACCTAGCTCACCAACATTCAACCCAGATCAATCTACTTATGGGAACAACTGTGCAGCCAATTCCAAGGAAACTTCCAAGGAACATACGCACTTGCTAGGAAACCTGATGACCTCTTCTGACTCTTCCAAGAGAAGGGGTAATCCTTGTGGGACTTCACCAAAAGATTCAGCAACGTCTGAAACACCATACCCAAGATAATCGATCACGAGGTTATCTAGGATTTTATATAGAGTTGTTGAAATCAGCGGTTTATAGAGGAAGTGTCCATGAATATCCTGAAAACAGTAAAGGAGCTGATGGAACTCGCCAACAAGGAAGCCAATGCTAAGGAACCCTCCAGTTCATCAAGAAAAAGGATGAAGACATTGAGCGCCCCAACTGGGATATCATGACAACTCCAAGAAAAGCAAGTGCAAGAAGAAGTCATCTAGGAAGATCACGACAAGAGGTAGAAGTCTAGAGAAGCACTCCAGACCACTTCGGAACAGGAAAAGCCTCAGGCAAAGCAGGACCCTCTGGCAAGAACTAGTGTGACTTTCACTAGACTAATAAGCACGATCTTCGCCAATCCTGGCTCTTTAAGAAGTACGTCCAGGTGGAAGCTGAGAAGTTCAAAGGGAAAGGACCCAGGTTACAAAACAAAGTCGAGAAACTAGTTCCGACGATGGCTCCTCCAACTAGGTCCCTTTCTAAAGCGAACAAAGAAGGGTAGACCACATGTTCGGGGGCTCGGCATCTTACGTGTCCAAAAGACAATAAGAGATGGTGGCCTGAGAAGTTCTTGCCACAAGTCCCCTGACTCGTCAGACAGTCAAATGGTCGGAGGTCAACATCACTTTTGACCAAACCGAATGCCCCGAGAACTTCGTCTGACCAGGACGATTCTCCATTGTGGTCAAGCCTACCATCAACAACTGTTGGGTTTCTTGAGTACTACTAGATGGAGGAAGCTCCCTTAGTGTCCTCTTGACCAACACACTCAACTCGCTCGTCCCTCCAATCACTGACACAAGCCTTTCACGACATCGTTCCTGGATCATCAGCTACGCTGATTAGGCAAATCACGCTCCAAGTCACCTTCGGCAAGCCCGAGAACTTCCGGAAAGAAAAGTTTTTGTTTGATGTAGTCGACTTCGAGACAGCATACAATGCCATCCTAGGACGATCAACCCTCGTGAAGTTCATGGCTGTTGCGCATTACGCCTACCCATGCGTGAAGATCCCCGGCCCCAAGGGTATTATGAAGATCCGCGGTTGTCCAGGTACAGGCCTACACTATGATAAGCTTAGCTTGGACTTAGCCAAAGAGCATCACACTGACAAGGACCACAAACACTCGTGACTATACCAATACACGGACATGACAACACTTCCTGAGAGGGGGCTGACCCGATCCGATCTGGTTAGCCACAGAGGATAGTCGACCCCTAGAACATCAATCATCACCAGTAGATCTGTATGTAACTATCCTGCCTAGAATATAGAGGACATCCGAGTCACACCCAAGAAGCATTAGCACCTTCCCAGAACAGAACCTCCCTTCCTCCAAATATACAAGCACCCGTCCGTCGGAATCACCACGATGAGCCTCACCAAGTACTTCTACCTAGCACGAGCACTTGGACAAGCTGATACAGAGTCAACAAGGCATCAAGGTGTCCTGAGAAGGTCTGCGGTCAATGGGAATACCCGAATGATAGCTTAGTTTATTTTCTTTCAAGCTAAACATGATTATTCAGTTAGATAAAGTTTCTATTCTTAAACTGTCCATTAAAAAAATTCCTTTTCTGATAAATGGTTGGGGGCTGGATAGATACAACAGGGTTAAAAAGTTTCTGAAAAAATGTTTGACGGAACATTGGAAAGGTTAGTAGTCACAAAGGGAAGGAAGTCCGAGCTCTAGCCTCACGGGAAGGAGGAAGATCCCTTATCGTGTCGACGGGTGACAAAGGGTCCCTAAACCCTCCACTCGACCTCAACCTAAGGCTTGATTGACCGAGCTCCACGACTAGCGGCAGAGTCTTTCGACTTGGCTCGAGAAGAAACCGGAAGGTGCGAAGTAAGGCATGTTTGACGAAACCGATCAACACTTAGTATACTGATAAGGCTCTCCAACTAGTTATCACAAGGAATAGCCGGGTCAACGTGACATTAAGACATCTTGTCGACCACAAAAGACATACGTGCCTACACCCTTCCATTGGCAAAAAGGGAAGAAGTCTGAACTACGATCTCAAAGCAGGACAGAGGAAGGTCCCTTATCGCATCTACAAGTGACAGGGGTCCCTGAACCCTCCACTTGACCTAGACCTAAGGATTGGCTAACCAAACTCACCGACTAGTAGCAAAGCCTTCCGACTCGGGCCAAAGGAAAAATGCTAAAAAGCGCTAAGTACCCCAAGTCTTCGACAAGTCCTTAGTGCCAGGTTCTTGATAAAGTTCTAGCTCTAAGTTAAGGAAAAATACACACAAGCATAGCACAAGTACTAACCAAAAGATTTCCATGTCTTTATTCACAAGTTCTTTACATGTTGAGCCTATCGGTGAAGACATTTGCAGCGTCGTACATAGCATCTACCAGCTTCTTGGTTTCCCCTATCTCTACCCCTGGCAGCTTGTCGCAGAGGGCGCCAACATCCATCTCGAGGTGCCAGGCCTTCAGCAAAGCCAGGGCCATGGACAAGGAATCCTGAACTCCTTGACAAAGCAGAGTGCTGATATGGGTCTATACGATTGGCTTCAGACCGGAGATTGCCACCATCAGTTCTGCCATGTGCATGGCATGGCTCTCCTTCAGAGGGACAACAATCCTGATCTCGGTCAATGTCACCTTGAGTAGGTCCGTGGTGTACTGAAGTTCCTCCTTCATACTAGACATCTGTGACTCAGCTCGAGATAGCTTTGACTGGACTCCGATAAGCTCATCGGCCAGCTGGGCCTTGTCTTGGCCCAGTCGGCCCTTCTCGGCTCCTAGCTCGGCCGTCCTGGACTTCTCTGCCTTCAACACCATGTTGGATTCAGCCAGACGCTTCTTCAGCTCTTGAATTTCTGACTGAACGGGAGCCACCCGGGACAAAGCAAGCTAAAAAATGACAAGATCAATCTTAATACAAGCAAATTAATGAGTTAATGCCTTTTCACTTTTGTTACCTCTAGCAGGGGACCGACGTATTTAGACAAGTTGAGGCCGCCCTCGACATGTGCCACCAACTCCGTCGGCAATGAAGATGAAGGAGGTCCCTCAACTAGCAAGATCGGGGGTGGCGTAGCCGCCAAAGCAAAAGGGCCGATCACCTGGGCTAGAGATCGGGGGCTTCTCGGCCTCCGCCATCGGTGCCTTCACCGCTGGAGGATGGGACTGCTTCACTGGATCATCGGCCTTGGGTGAAGAAAGGTTCACCCTACAGAAGACAAGCAAGTCAAGAAAATTGCGTACCCCTACTCGGGAAGAAGTATTCAGAATACATATCGCAGCCACTTCAGCTGCATCGGGACTCAACGTTCTGAGAGAGCCAGTCCTCTCTTTGCAGGAGTCACCCGTGGGAGTAGTATCTGCAACTCAGGAGTTTGCCATGACAGGTTCCTTTGTGACTAGAGGAGCCGACACCTCTGGGTGAGATCCTTCAATCCCCTGTGCAGTGACAGGAAAAGGAGTTCCAACATCTCACATCCTAAGGAAAGGAAGTTTAGGACAAGTCAGGAAATACTAGGGGGCATTGGGGAAAGTCTCAGAGGCAAAGGAGGAGTGCGAGTCGGAGGCACAGCTGAAGGAGCCTTCTCCGGCTGATCCTTCTCGACTGCACCTCCTGCACCGGACTCGTGGGTTGGGATCTGCATGTTTAGGACTTCGACCCTATCGCCGTCCTCGACCTCATTTCCGACTCGCTTGGCCTCCGGGTCGGGCGCGGCCTGACCAACCCGCTGCAAAAGAAGCACACCCGAGTAAAGCTAAAGTTAATTTAGCTCTACTATAAGATATTATCCTGACAAGAAGCACGATCTGAGTTTACCGAGAAGATCTCTTTTCTCTCCTTGGATCTGAGCTTCGTGATCGGGAGCGGCACCAGGTCCTTCCACCCGGGGGTGACAAGTCAAAGAGATACTTGACACTTGATTGGAGCTCGCCGGGAAAGAATTATGCGTGAAGAATCAATCCGAGTGGATAAGAATGTTAAACTCCCTACTTGAAGTGCTAAGGCAAACACAACACTTACCCGTGTCAAAGTCCCTCGTGGGATCCTCCCGGTTCGAGTACTCCTAGGCCGTTGAGATCCTCGATCTGAGAGGACTCAGTCACAGTCTGAGGAAGTCCTCGATAACATTCCATGCAGACAAGCCTCTTCTGCCAAGGTCGGTGATCTCATCAGCGAGCGCCTTGAGCTGGCTGGTCTGCAGTGGCATCTTCGTCCAGGCCTCCATGTAGAAGGGCGCCAGTCCGCAGTACCCAATGCCGAACGCAGGTGGAGGTTGGCAGTAAAACCACTTCGCCCACTAGCCTGACCACGAGCTCTTGCTAGCAAAGGGGATCTAGCTCTCCTTCTTCCCCTCCCTTAGCCAAAACCTAGCGGTGCTAACGATGCCCTTCAACCTTCTCAGGTTGTAGAAGCATCACCAAAGGTCCAGGCTCGGGCAGATGTCGAGGTACACCAGGTGTGCGAAGACGCTCAGAATCAGTACCGAGTTGGGATTGAGGTGGAAGAAGGCATACGACGGGAATTGGAATCCAAACTAGAAGAAGTCAAAGAAGACAACAATCCAGGCGGTGTCTAGACTCGGAATTGTCTCCTTCAGTGCTGAGCGGCAGGGAACCATCACTCAGGGAAGGATGTGCTCACCCTTCTTCAGCTTGTCGATGGCAGCGGCATCGACATCGGATGCATCGAACTTCGAGATCACTGCCATGGAGTAGGAGTCCCCCGATGTCTTCCCAGGATCGTCAGCAGGATTCTGAGAGCCGGCAGGAGTCTTGAAAGAAACCTTCTTCTTACTCATCTCCAAGAGAAGGAATGCGAGAGCAAGAAAGGTACAAGAACAGGCAGGAGGATGAAGATAAGAAGTTGAAAAGCTAGGGACTGGATGTGGTGAAAAACCCTTGGGTCCCCCAGTGGACTTATAAAGGCAAAAAGCTGCGTAATCTCAACTACTCGTGCAAGAGATCCAACGGCAACCAAGGCAACGTCCCCTGGTGCACGTCCCATCACGGTGAATGCACGCAGAAAATTGATGCACATGAGAGCAATTTTCACAGTAAATAAAGAGTTGCAGGTGCACGACTCGTCAAACGTGTCATGAGTTTCGCACATCATCACAGCAATTGGAGAAAAAGAGGGAAAGATTCTCACCACCATGCGAAATCTCAGGAAGCATCATGGTAGTGCTCAAGTCCATCATTTTCTTTTGCAAGAGCAACACCATAAAGATTGAGAACATCAGCGGCCGCTCGAAGAAGAAGACTATCTGTCTCAAGGAGCTTCAGCGTATAGCCAATAGCGAGACCGTGTCTCCTAAGGGTTCCGAGTTGGTGCCAAGTGATGTTAAAGACTTCCCCGACCCATTTGCCGGTCCAATAGATTTATCTCCTATTTCCTCAACCGAAGGTGATGATGACGATGAAAATAACGATGAAGCCTCATCCTAGAAGTGGTTGATAGCATCGCTTCTTTTCCCTTTTTGGTGTCTTGATGCCAAAGGGGGAGAAGAAGTTCTATTAGGTTGATATGGGGGAGAAATAAGGTTTTATGAGCATCTACAAGCCTCACCCTCTTCACTGATCATCTATGGCTTGTAAAACTTGTTATATCTTGTTACTACTATGTGAGTCCATGGTTGTGGTCGTATTTTGTTTAAATTCCTAAGACATGCATGTGTGATGAACTATGGTTTATGTTCATGACTATATTCAATGTTTAGTTATTCTCTATGTCATGCTACTCTCTATATGCCATGTCTTAGTTATCTCTCAAATTATATGGAAAGCTTATGTCTCATTTATTCAATCAATATGCTCTGCAAATCCCATGGTATTTTGGATATAGGGGCAACTCTCACAATCCTCTCAAAAATATGCGCACCTCGTGTTCAACGCAAAGTTTCATGTGCATACATTTAGGGGGAGCTACCCATATATCTGAGAAACCAATATCAAATTACTTAAATTCAATTATCAAAGCATTAATCATGTTGTCATCAATCACCAAAAACGGGGAGATTGAAAGTGCATCTAGCCACCCTAAGTGGGTTTTGGTGGTTAATGACAAACGATTAACGGACTAATAATTTTCATGAAGTGATTGAACATGTTTTAGTCCCTGGAAGTCGATAAAGTAAATCGATGATGACCCCTCAAAATAAAAAGAAGAAAAGAAGACAACAGTATCTCTCAAAAATCTGATTTTCTATATTTTAGTGACACAAGTCACATTTGAGTATAGGAACGCCATACTATTAGGAGAGATTCGGTGAAAATATCGAGAAATGGCTCAATACAAATTGCTAAATCTTTGTCGCCAAAGCCAAAAGAAAAACCCTAACCCAAAGGTTCTAGAGAAAGCTGCCTCATGCCGGACAGTCCGACTGATGGTCTAGCCTTTCCAGAAGGTTTTCGGACCTCGGCTTGGACAGTCCAGGTGAGGGTCTGGATTGGTAGTGGACTGCCTGGACCTCAGCCCGGACAGTTCGATTGACAATCCAGATTGGATCTGTACAGCTGGACCCTAGCCCAGAGGGTCAGGGTGTCTCGAGGGTCCGGGTTAGATCTAGATAACTTTGAACAGTTTGATCTATATGCCATGTTAGCACTAACCATTGGGATTTCAAAACCCGTAGGGTCCGGTTTTTGACAGATTCCCTCAAATGGCTAGTGTTTTTAGGAGGCCCTATATATGGACCCTTCCTCCAAGTGAGGGAAACTCTTTGCCCAGCTTATTTCCTGCATACTCAAGAGCCTTCCCAACCTCCTCCGAGTACCAAGAGAGCATCCTTGTGAGCAAGAGAAAGATTTGAGCGAGATTCAAAATGCACTCTGAGCAAAGCATTGAGTTCATCTCCGAGACTTCATCGAGTTCATTGTTCTTGGATATTGGCGTCTCCTAGACGGTTAGGAGTCTAGGAAGTTTGTGAAGGCCAAGATTCATCTCTGCAAGGTAAAAATCACCAAGAAGAAGTTGAGGAGATGCAAGAGCATCCGTGAGGGATAAATGCTCGAGAGGAAGCTGACTCTTGATGAATGTGATCGAACTCCCCAACAGAGATGTGGGATTCCCCCAAGAATCAAAACTTTGGCAACAAATCATTGTCTCCGTTTGGTTATTATCTTTCCTAATGAGGACATAACCCCCATGGATACACCCACTGCCATCTCTACTTCTACTACTTCAACTACATCCGCTGCTCAAGCTATCAAGAACAAAACGGGGTGCATCAAGATCCTCAAGAACATGCGAGGATTCAAGGTCAAGCTCTCAAGAGGAGAATAGAATGAAGTTCATGTGGCTATGACCATGTCCCACATGAATTGGTGCTGTACAAGAAGTCTTCCCACGTCACTTTTGGTCCAAGAAGAGCTAGAGATAGAGTCCCATAAAATCTGGACTCTGATTCGGATTTCTGAGACAGCCCTGACTTTAAACGTTTTTATCTTGAGCATACAGAATCCGAATTGGGTGATCTTGGACTCTTTGGAAAGCTTATCTCGTGATCTTTTCAACCTGTCCAACCCCATCTCCAAATTTCTTATGAGCAGACCGCAACTGCCAAAACAATCTGAGACTTCCTTTGTAACAGATCACCTATTGTCTTTATATACCCCCTAGGATTCTCTCTTTAGTTTTTGGGTTTCATTGAGTTGTTTAGCTACTGCTACATTATCGCATCTACAAGTCGTGTAGGACTACCACTTGATCACCAGTGTAATCCCAATACACTTTCTTCTATATCTTGTGCCAATTTAATACTCGCAATTTTAGATTGTAATTTATCATAGTTTTTGCTGGTTCTTCGGTTGCTTGCAGAAACTCGAACTTTGTTGTTCAGGTTGATCGTGCCTATGGCAAGGTCAATAACCATCGGAGTTTGGTTTAGCGATTGCTAAGGCATATCATTGCATACGATATAGTCAGATCGTCAAGGTCAAACTCCACCAAACCGTTAGCTACATTCGTCTCACCGAAAGATCGGTCCACCGTCTCATCAAGTGGTATCAGAGCTACAGTTGCTTGGTGAGATTTATCATTTCGTATTTAGATATGTTTTTACCTATTGTCCAAAAAAAGCCTACAAAAAGTTAGTAGATTGGTTTGCCCACTATCCAAACCACTCTGAGCCATTGCATCTTTTTTAGTAATTTTTGCATTGTTGAATTCGTGGTTGCATCGTTGTGTCAAGTTGCTGGTCATATTTATAGATCATGTCTAGTTCATCTTGCCACTGCCACCATCTTCTTGCCGCTGTCACCATCGTTGTTCCACTACCATCATCATCTTGCCACTGCATCCATCATCCCCACCACCATTGTTGCCACCACCATCTTTGCTGCCACCGCCGCTTCCCTTGCTTCCACGCCTTGGAAAAGAACAGGGAGATGACGTTGTGGTTGCTTGCAGTTTTGCTTTACCATACAATTAGTAGATTGGATCAGCTCCACAGAGTTTTAGAAAGTCCAGCACAAGTAGGAAAGGTTTTTACTTGGAGTTCAAGTCGAACAAATATCTTGTGGGGCTCGGTTTCTATCTCTAATATGTTTGGATTTTGCTTGGGCAGCCACTAGGGCTCCTCTACGTCCTTAAGAAGAGTCCAGGACATCTACTCCTTGCTGGATTCGGACAAGAAATCAAAGTTGACTCTGTTTGTCAAATTCTGTCCGAATTCAAATCCTTTTCGGACTCAAAAATTCAAATTGCTCCAAAACTTCTGAAAAATTCTGTAAACTCTAGCATATTTTGAGGAGCCTACCTTTAAAATTTTAGCCAATTTGGCCAAGCCGTTTGGGAGAAATCGTGAATTTAAGTTTCGGCCTCCTGCCATTTCCTGCCACGGCAACGTTTTTGCTTGTTTCTGCTGCCGCAGCTGCAGCGCCATAGCTTCTAGATTACTGTTTCCTGCCATATCTCTTCGTGGCACCATATTTGGCTATTTTTGCACCTGTGGCAAGGTAGCATCAACCAGACTTCAGCTCTTTGCCCTTTTGCTTGTTTGAGTGAGTTTCTAAGATTAAAAAATTATGAAGAAAAATACAGAAAAGAAAAAGAAGCCACATAGAAGGCAAAATAAAGGAAAAAAAAGATCTCAGAAATCTCACTCTCTTTTTAAAGCTATCTGCGCCACTTCTCTTTGAGCTTCACTTATATCTTTGGATCAGCAACATTTGATAAGTACTTTGAGCACTTATTCAACTTCCATTTGCTAAATTGATTTTTTACTATTCCTTGCTACCATACTGAAGCCAACCAAGCTCTACCTTCCTATACTGTACTTTGTTCGGTCACCTTGGTAATCGCTATATTAATCTTTTGATCATCTTTGAAACCGCCAAAGGCCGACAACCATTGCAGCATGGTAAGAACTGGTAAGAGCTTGGTATTTGCTACAGAATTATTGAGATTCCTTCCACTCCACACCCCACATTCTAGTAGTTGGTAGGAACATATACTTGTGATTTGTTTCCTTATCTTCCACTAACAATGACAAGTTATGGAGTAATCAATTATTGGACTACATCTATACTTGGAGATGTACCATATCCTGAGACAAACGGTCCTTCATCACCACCACGGCAAGTATGATAACCGTCACAAAAAGGTACCACAACGTGAAAAGATAAAGGATCATGTTGCTTCTATGCCAATATTTGAGGGTTGTGATAGGCCTGATTTTTATCTCAATTGGGCTGATATTTACTAGCTTTGTTCTTGTGAGGATCCGGACTTAACTTCCAGACCCTCCCTGTGTATCTTCTCATCAGTCTAGGATCAAGCTGATGAACACGGGCAAATTGATATCACTACACGTATCACGAAACATTTTAGAAACATAAACAATTGAGTTATAGCAGCGATATGACTAAATAAAGTAATTAGGACTTATGTCCCTTACCATTTAGAAACACAGCGGAAAATAAAGCGTAGATATCTCCATCTCAACCACAGGCAGTCGACGGAGGCCACGTGACCTAAACCTCAGCATTGAGGTAGAAGATACCTCATAGTCTTCATCGTCCTCATAGATATCCGAACACGTCCAACAAACAACATGCTCGATGAGTACTTCACGTACTCAGCAAGCCACCTGGCGGTAGATGGTCCTATCATACTACATGCAAGGCTCCAAAGGAAGGCTTTATGGTTTATTTGTGTAAAGAAATCTCTTAATTGAATTACTTATAATAGATTCGAAGGTAGCATTTTGATGTAAGTCAGTTTCAATATCAAGGGTGTTTTCAACAGGTGTGGTCCATGACCAACACACTCGAGCAAGGACTCGCGCCTTAGCTCGACCATAGGATTCATCAGCAAAGGGGTAGAGGAAAATAGCAAGGGGGAGAGGGACAAGTCCTTTTCATCAAGAATGAGTCATGTGCTGTCCATAACCGTGGACACGGCTAATCGATTAGTTTTAACTCTGTAGAGTGTGTACACTTTACCCACATGACACAATCTCGTATTGTTGCCACTGGCCGTCGCCAGCATAGTACACACCCATCGGTGTATCGGCAGGGAGATTGTGACGAGGTCTTTTAGCTAGGTCCCCCTCTGATGTGACATGCCCACCGGGTCTGGCTCGGAGTTGAGAGTACGTCCCCACCCTCCGATCCCCCCATCTATGCCGAGGGTCCTCGTAGCTACATCCACCCCTTCTGCGGTACGGCAACATTGACACCAAAGGCTGACTAACCTACTTGACAAAGCCAGTGCCCATATAGCATGTGGTTGTACTGTTGACACAATTCTCCAATTACATGACTTCGGCCTTATGCGGTACGGACGACAAATGGTTCCTTTAAACTGGCCTTCTGCGGGTAGGCAACCATATGCTCCTTCAACACTGATTCAGCTGCCGCCCGCACCATATTAGATGGTAAGCTTCACCCAGAGTAGAATAGGAAGAACAGAGAGAGAGAGGGAAACATCAGGCATCCGGCCCTAGCTCAGTGAGCTCAACAGGTTCCAACAAGGATCATCGATCCAAAATTTCCTCCGTAGAGGCAATTCAAAAAAAACTAAGGATATATTTTAAGCATGACTAAGCATTCTCTACTCTATTCAGAATAAAACCTACTAATCTACTCAGGGTATCAAGTAAACATGGTGACAAGCGGAAAGGTAAAGGTGTGTCAATCGACACGCTAGCTACTGGATTAAAACAGCATGCATGTTTATAAATAATAAAATATAATGACTTTGAAAATATAGGATCAACATGATCAAGAAAAGGGGCATGCCTTCGTTGACGAGTTGGTCTTCTTCTGTAGAAACTTGACCTTACCCAACTTCGCTACTTCCTATTCGTCGCAACAGCAATAAAATGCAAGGCAAATAAATATAAATCCAAATTAAATATCAAATGGAAATACCAGAAGAATAGGGCTAGCAGGGTTGGATAGGTGTCAAAGGACAAAGGTGAAGAGATAGGATTGTCGAAAGACAACTAGGAAGGTGTGAGATTATATATCTCAACCAGATAGAGTACATGTACTCGAAAGATGGTCTTCCGGATCAGATCATTCTTAAAAAAGGATAGATTTATGGAGGATAGAATTTGCATGTGAAAGGACTAAAGTTAATCCACATGCGAGATAGGGATAGATATGCGACTGGGAACAATATATGGTCGATGACAACAATAGCACAATCATATGATTAAACATGGAAACCTGACATGCTAGTAAGCAAATATGATCCATCGTACTAGTAAACAAGCAAGGTCCTGACATGCTAGTCAGCAAGAAATGATAACAAGCGATATGACAATCTATATGGACTATCATGCAATACATAATTAGACATCATGTAACAAATTAGATAGACGGCATGAAATAGAGACTAGTCATGACGTAGCATAAGATAACATATGATCATGCAGTTATAATCTAATAACAATCATTGATAATACAAACGGTGATTAAACTATATGGCCAAATAACAACTAGCATCGATATGACATGCACCAAACATACATGCAATCTATGACACAACATTAACTCTACTAATGCTATTATGTGTATACAATGCAGCAATCAACCTACACATACTACACATAACAATAACAATATTTTAGTAAAGAAGGATTATTAGCAACATATATGCATATATCATAATCGATACCTAAAGGTTAACCATGTATATGTGACTATACACCACCTTATGGAAGTGTAACATAAGATATCAAGCTGTGCATACTAGTACATACATATTATATGTCCATCAACTAACATACGATATGATTAAATAATAATAACTCAGTAATGAATTATTATTCTAACATGTAGATTGTCAACAATATTAAGTCTAATTATATATATATCTCTATATGCAACTACATGATTATGCAACATAAAGTCATATTGAACATGTGCAACTTAAACGTGTTTAAACAAACAATTAAATTTACACATGAATAAAATAATGTGTCAACCATTGCATGACGGATTATTATCTAAAACATGGATTAGCCTATGTATATATGCATAAATATATACACACAGCTGCATATGTAAATCACATGAAATGCATCGAATAAATATGAGACATGTGTGTGATCTTAACCATATTATACACAGAGGTTAATAACGTGATAAACTATTATGTAACAATCCTTAAATAAACATGAATTAAACTATAGGTGCGTCTAAGATGTGCACGAACATATGCACATTCCACCATACAATATACATCATGCAACAATCAATATTAAAGATAGACATAGGCTAAGCATGTGTAATCCTAACTATGTTCAACTAATAATTAAAATACAAATAGAGTTTACTTAATGTGCTAACCAAGTCATATCCAACTATTATTTAAACACGAGCAATATATACATGTAACATATATACATGACCATATATACAAACTATATGAAGAGTAATATGTGAATATAAACTATGCGTGTAATCTTAATCATACTATAAATAAAGGTTACCATTATGGCTAAATATTTTACAGCACCATTAGTTAAAACAGGAAGCATCTATATATATAATAACTTCATATTTTGCATAACATCATGTCATACTTCCATTTAAATCTACACATATATATCTTATCATATTATCTACACATGGTGACATGGGAATCATAACATGTTTAGTAAACAATCATCATCACGTGTGATTAAAGACACTAACATGCTAGTAAGCAACCTTATGCCATATACAATAATCTATTACTATCTATTATATTTGAGTAGGTGGTGATGGTCACATTATACAAATATTGATGATGAATAGTACGGTAGCCCGCGTATTAGGGGTATCCGTATACAGAATCCAGGGCTTTAGGAAGGCACAGCGTACCCGGTAAGGATCCCTGGACGACAAGGTAACCCCTCTTGGGAAGAAAAGTCTCCCCTTAAACTAGGAAGTCAATCCCGACGTTTAAGGAGACCAGAGTCCTACTCGGGCGTAAGTCCACGTCCGGTACGACCCTGGGAACCCCCTATATAAGGATAAGCAATCCCATAGGGGAGGACAGGTCCGAATAGGTCAGAACAGGTCCTGATAGGTTTGAAGAGATTCTACAAGGTCCAGCAGATCAATCTAGTCGCAACACCAGGAGGCGAAGCCCTAGAAGACCCGCTGCCTCGAAGGAGTCGAGCCCGGCAGTTTAGTATAGATTAGTCTACGATTAGGCCTAGGGTAGCCACTAACATACACCCCCCATTGTAAGCGTGTTCTCCATCAATGTATAGCAACAGGACGTAGGGTTATTATCCTGAGGGAGGCCCGAACCTGTATAAAAAACGGCTGTCCCCTGCTGTCAGAGCTCCTGGCACTTGGGCCCTAGAGGTCCCTACCCCCCAGTAATCCTCATTCCACGAATACCGTAAGATCGCCGATTCACCGATCGTCGACAGATGGCGCCGACCGTGGGGACCTCTTCGGACCAAGCCGTCCAGGAAGAATCAGAGTCGGCAGGACGCGCAACTAAGCGCGATCAGATCCCAGCGCCGTTTGCACAGCCCTCGCCGGTTTTGACCGAGGAGGAAGGAGCAAACTCGGCAGGAAAACCGATCGCAATCTCGCCCCGTGCTGGGTACTCGGACCAGGGTTTCTACGACAACTTTGGCCCTACGGACCCGTACCCGGTTACGGATCGAGTGGATTTCGGAGAGTACGCCCCTGGAGAGGACTCGGATGGCGAAGCAGATCACTTCAGAACCGAGTGCGCCAGGGCCTTCAGCGGGAAGCTGGTCTTGAACGACGACTTCCCGGCAGGAACGCCCAGCCCCATGGCTGGAATTTCTCCTGCAAACTCTGATCGTGAGAACGATCAAGATCTTACCCGCGTCGCGTCCGATGGGGACAACGTGATGGAATACGAGTACACATCGTCCAGCCAAGGACCTCGAATGGTACTCGCGATCGACGATGGTCGAGAAGACCTCGAAGATCAGAACCTGCCCGGGGGCTCACAGCAGCACAACGTGATAGCTGCTTCCCACATGAACGGGGGCTTACCCGCCGCCGAGGAGAGAACTCCTCGCCGGAACGGAGACCTGCCTGCCGCTATGGAGAGATCCCCTCCGGGAACGAGGGAGTACGTGTCCCGAATTGCTCGAAGACTTGCGGAAGTGCGCAATTTGCTGTCACAGCCTCCCGTGGCGGATCTATCAACACCCGCGGGGCGTACAGTGGCTGCAACGGCTGGGGGCTGACCTACAAGAGGCTCAGAACCAAGCCGAGTCTTCTCGAGCCCAGTCGGTGGCCCGTAGCTCTACTCGGGTGGACACCCCTCCTCCGCTAGAAGAGCGCGACCGGGAGGGACGACACCCCAGGAACAGGCCTCCTCAGGAGGAGCCACCTGTCGACCTCCGAGAAGAGCTCGACAAGCGCCGCCGCCAAAGGCGCCAGCAAGAGCAACGGCCTTCTCGGAGAGATCACGTGCAACACGCCAATACTCGCGGCCGATCTTCGACCTCGAATAGCGGCGAGAATGCACCTTATCGGGGGTCCGTCAGGTACGCTGGCCTTCTCGCTTCAAGCCCGGCTCGCTAGAGTCGTATGACGGAACCACGAATCCCGTGGAATTCCTTCAGATCTACACCACCGCGATCGAAGTAGCCTCCGGAGACGAGAAGGTCATGGCCAACTATCTTCCTACCGCTCTCAGAGGAGCCGCTAGGACATGGTTGACGAATCTGCCTCCAGGAACGATCCGTTCGTGGGGACAATTATGCGACATGCTACTCGGGAACTTCCAGGGTACCTTCCCAAGACCGGTCGGGTCGACGATCTGTTCCTTGTCGTCCAACGACCAGACGAGACCTTCCGAGAGTTTACCAAAAGGTTTAGTGCTGTCCGCAACACTATCCCAGAGATAACGGACTCGGACGTCATCCGCGCCTTCACTCGAGGTCAGCAGAAACGAGATGTGCACGCACGGCCTGATCATGCGGCCACCGAAAACCACCAGGCAACTCATGGACCTGGTCGAGAGGGCCTCTTGTGCGGAGGAAACCCTGCACTATATCAAGCAACAGCGGGGTGAGTTGACCAGTTCTCCCCTCCGGTCAAGGGGCGATTCGCGCAAGACTAAGCGCAAGAAGAAGCCCTCCAGAGGGAACAAGGAGAAAAGGATCAGATCCGACGAGGTAATGGGCGACGTCTCCGAGAAGCGCACCTGGCGACCACGCCCCAAGGAAAAGCCTACCACGTCCTCCGACAAGTCGTCCAAGCCCTGGTGTGACTTTCACCAGACCGGCTCGCATGATCTGCGACAATGTCGCATCTTTAAGAAGTATCTTCGGGAAGAAAGAGAGAAGTTCCGCGAGGAGAACCCTCAGGTCGCTAACAACAGTCGGGAAACAACTTTCGACGACGATGACCCCACCCCTGAGCCTTTCCAGGGGCACGTCAGAGCAATCGAGCACATATTCGGGGGCTCAACCTCTTACAAATCCAAGAGGCAATACAAGGCGATCGCCCGAGAAGTTCTCGCGAGTGTACCACTAGTTCCTCGAGCGGTCAAGTGGTCCGAGGTCGCAATCTCCTTCGACCAGACCGATTGCCCCGAAAACTGCGCTCGGCAGGGACGGTACCCAATCGTGGTCGAGCCGACGATCAACAACTGCCGAGTGGGTCGCGTACTCATAGATGGAGGGAGCTCCCTCAATATCCTATTCGCCAACGCCCTCGACGCAATGCAAGTGCCACGATCGTCTATTCAGACGGTAACGCACGCCTTTCACGGCATCGTCCCGGGCTCATCGGCCACGCCGATAGGGTAGGTCACGCTCCCGGTCACCTTCGGTACACCGGAGAACTTCCGAACAGAGAAAATCCTGTTCGACGTAGTCGATTTCGAGACAGCATACAACGCTATCTTAGGGCACCCCACTCTGGCCAAGTTCATGGCAGCTACGCACTATGCCTACCAGTGCATAAAGATGCCCGGCCCAAAAGGTGTCCTGCCGATAAGAAGTTCCCCCAGAGAAGCACTCCTCTGCGACAAGCGCAGCCTCAACCTCGCGGAGCAGCACCTACCCTCTAATCAAGACGCCGGCGTGGCGCCTCCCACCTCCACGCCGTCAAGACCACCTCCACGACTACGAGCGACGGCTCCGGAAAGTACCCCCTCCAAGTCGGAGAAAGAGTTCCACGACTAGATCGGAACAGGGGAAAAACAGGGCCTTCTCCCTAAATAGGACAACGGCTCCTCGGGAGAAGCCGCCCGATCCAGGTCGCTCGAGTCAACGGTAGAAAGGTCGCGTCCATTAGAGAGTCCAGTACAACCACCTTCGGTAAGATCGTACAACCGTCGCCTCCTCATCGGCAGATTCCAAAGTTGCACCAGCTCCAGCCTCAAAGATCGTCAAGCTACGAACGAGTCGATGATAAGACGCTCTGGGCGCCTCCGCCCAGCACGCGCACTCAACAAAAGTTCCGTCAGCGGGTCACGACAAGAGGACAAGAGTCTCTGGGGCAACCGGTGACAAGCTAAATGAGGAGGGGACGGCCTAGTTTTTTCTTAGTTTTTTTCAGAGTTATTTTCCTTACAGTAGCCTAGCCTGTAAAAGACACAGTTTTCTCTAACTAATACCAAATTTCGAGTCCAATGTTTTTTATTATTAATTCGGACTGCCTATCTGAGATATCTCTCGAACAGACAGTCGGGGGCTGGATAAGAATACGGCAAAGTCGAGATATGAGTACGAGTACCGACTTCTTCGACCCGCACAAAGGAAAAAGGGTCCTGCGCTGCAACTGTCAGGGATGCGAGGAAAACCCCTTAACACAGGTGACAGGGGAGCCACTGAGCCCCCCACCTGACCAGACCTAAGGTCTGGTTGACCAAGCTCCCCAGTTCCGTAGCAATGTCCCTTAATCCCGAGTAAAGGAAGGGAAGGAAGTACGAGTACGACTAGATCAATGGAACCCGTACGCTTATCCTCGTCTTCGACTACTCGGAGCAGAAGATAACTCGGGTAGAGTGAAACTTTGTTGATCGAGCAAGTGCAGAATTTACTAGCCTAACAACCGGAGTCTCCCTCAGCAAAGGAATACGGAGGTGCCGCCATGGCCACGACTAGCTGTATGAAAGACCCCTTATCGCGTTTACTAATGACAAGGAGCCACGGAGCCCTCCATCCGACTAAACCTAAGGACTGGTCGATCGTAGCAAGAACGACCTACGGCACTATTCGAAACACCTATGCCGAAGGGAGGCAAAGGGCACTGGTTCTGACTAAAGTCTACGCTTGCATCCGACAAGGTTTCACATAAGCAGATTAGACAAGGGTTCAGAAAAACCAAAAAAACACACAAGTTATCGTACAGTTACTAACCACTGTATTTGAGTAAAAGTATGTTATTATAGAATTCTACTCTAGGCCAGGCGCCTGGACCCGATCGCCAAAGGCGTCCGCCGCTCCCTGTACCGCCTCGAGGAGCTCCTCCTCCTTGTCCTCCGGCAGGTCGGCAGCGAGCGACTCTAGGGAATAAGTCCGGATGCCTGCGCCTCAGAAGAGCCAAAGCAAAGGCCAGGGACGTCGCGTACACCTTGCCGAAGCTCGTCCTCGAGAAGCTTCTCGACGGTGGGCTTCAGCCGGGAGACAGACGTCGTCAGATCCGCTAGGCGGCTGGCCGGAGCAAGGCCCGGGGGGACAGCGACGCCGACTTCGCCCAGCACCTTCTCGAGCGTGGTCAAGGCCCCCTCGAGGTCCCCCTCCAGCTTCCCCGTGTAGGACTGATTCCTTTGCAGGGTAGACTCCGCTTCCAAGAGGAGCGCCTTCAGATCAGCCTCGACCGCCGCCCGCTGCATCTCGGAGTCCTCAAGGCGCTTCTGCAGCGCCTCGCTCTCCGCCCGCCATCTCCCGGCCTCGTCAAGGCTTTTCCTCGACTCTTCGCGCGCCAAGTCCAGCTCCGCTTGGGCCTTCTCGAGTGGAGCCGCCCGGGAGATAGCGAGCTGAAAAAGAACAGGTTAGTACAAAGCAAAGTAAAATTACCTTATCACTAATCTCCCGTGCATTACCTGCAGCAGGGAGGAAAGGCCAAGACTCTCCGGCGCCGAAGAACCCGGAGGCACGACCTGCCCGACCAGGGCCGATTCTGACTCCAGCGCCGGGGGCTGCGGCTGCTCAGTAGAGGCCGGCGGCAACTCCGGCGTGGGGGTTCGCTGCTCGACAGGGGCCGGTGCCGTTTTCGGTGCCGGGGGCTCCTGCTCGACATCCGCCCTAGTCGAGGTCTTGGCAGGAAGGATCGACAACCTAGTCACCAAAAACCGTCAAGCCAAGTCTTCAGCAAGGCGAATCAAAAGGAAAAGGCGGCAAAAGAAACCTCGGGCGCTTCCCCGTTGAAGTAGTTTTCCTTGCCAAGGCACCCGAACTTCGCTTGCCGGAAGCCAGCGGCGCTTTCCCCTTGTCCGCCACGGTCTCCTCCCCAAGAGCAGTCGTGCGGGGGGAGTTGGTTCCTTGGCAAGGGGGCTGCTCGCTTCGGGCTGCCCGACACATCCTTTCTTATGATCTCCATTCAGGAAAGAATATGGAAAAAGGGTAGTCGGGCAAGAGCTCAAACCTGCGGTTGAGGATCCCGGGCAGGGAGAACTCGTCGAGATGATCTCCGCCCCCGCCTCGGCTGCGGAAGGACCTCCCTCCCTCGTCTCGGATGGTGGCGGGGCCGTGTCGTATATTTCAATTTCATCGTCCTCGACGGGAGCGCCAGCTCTTTCGGCCTCCGAGTCGGGACCCCCGCGGCCTACGCGCTGCGGAAGAAGAAGCCCGAGGGCCTTCAGTAAGGCTACTCGGACAAGCCCAAGTTAGACAAGGAGATAAGGTGGATAACTCACCGAGAACACTTCCCGTCGGCTATCCGGACTCTGCTTCAGAAGGGGCAGGGGCACGTCCGTACGCCCGCCTTGGGGGGACTGCTCGAATAGGTTGTTCAACCTACTTTGAAGCTCCCCCGGGGACAACTCTGCATGGCTCGACAAGGCAGAAGTACGTGAGAAGTCCTGACAAGTGAATTGGCGCGGAGGAGGTCGTAGTGCTTACCCGTGTCGAAGTCCCTTGTCTGGTCTTGGTTCTGCGGGATCACCCAGGCTGCCGCGACCCTCGACTGAAGAGGACTTATCCGGCGTCGAAGGAAATCCTCCGCGACATCCCATGCCATCAAGCCTTTGGCGGGTGAGATTGGCGATGCCGTGGACGAACGCCATGAGGTGCCTAGTCTCCTTCGGGGCCTCCCCCCAGCTCTTATTTCTGAAGAGGGGTGAGTCCGCGGTAGGAGATCCCAGAATTCGCTGGGGGCTGGCAGTAGAACCACCGAGCATGCCAGCCCGACCACGAGGATTTCCAGGAGGAAGCAATGTAGGCATCCTTCCTCCCTTCTCGAAGACAGAATCCGGCGCCGCCGACGACTCCTGCGCCGCTGCCCTTCACCCGGCGGAGGTTGTAGAAGTACCTCCAGAGCTCCAGGCTCGGCCTAATGCCGAGGTAGGCTTCGCATAGGTGCGCGAAGACCGCCAGCATTAGGACCGAGTTCAGTTGAGATGAATCAACTCGATCTAGTAAAACTGGAGCGCGAGGAGGAAGAACGACGAAGGTGGGAATTGAAATCCACACCTGAAGAAGTCCGCGAAGACGACGGTCCACTCCGTGTCGGGGGTGGGGACCGTCTCCTTCACGGCCTCCCGGAAAGGCACAAACACCTCTGGGAGAATCACCTCATCCGACACAAGCTTTTCCAAGGCGGAGGAATCCATCACTGAGGCCTCGAACTCGGCGATGGCGGTGGTTGGTTCCCCCGAAGCTTTCCCCGAGTCCTTTGCGGGCTCGGGAGATTTCTTCACGGCGCTTTTCTTGCCCATCTTCGCTGATCGCTCGAGAGAATGTGGAGGCGAGGGCGCGAGGAAGAAGATGAAGGGAGCAAGACGTTTGGGAGGCAAAGAGACAATGTGAGCAAAACCCCAATTCTTGGACTCCTAAAGATTTAAACTTTCACCGGAGCCGAGCGCGGTTTTCGGCACGATCAGTTCCATCGCATTTAATGCGGACAGTTGCTTTTTCCACTTACAAGGCGCTTCGCGGGAAAAAGAGGGTCTGACAACCCACGACCCAGACGAACGCGCCGTGGTTCAGCGCACGTTAACGGCTCCACGGCGTAGAGAGAGAAAAGATTCTTCATCACCACGCGAAATTTCCGCCACGATGGTTCCGTTTCCTAGAAATATGCCAGGCGGACGCGTGTCCGTGATCGACGGATCAGATCAGATCGGAAAAGTATTCTGGATTTTCCAAGGGTTTATTCCGATAAGGTTTCTACGACTATTCGGTAGAGGTTGAGCCTACTCGGAGAAGTCGCCGACAAGGACTACTCGGATCGCCTACTCGGAGTTCATTCCCCGACAAGGGCAGATTTCCAACAAAACCGTCATGACCTCACTTCACGTACTGATGGGGGGCTTGATGATGAATAGTACGGTATCCCGCGTATTAGGGGTATCCGTATACAGAATCCCAGGGCTTTAGGAAGGCACAGCGTACCCGGTAAGGATCCCTGGACGACAAGGTAACCCCTCTTGGGAAGGAAAAGTCTCCCCTTAAACTAGGAAGTCAATCCCGACGTTTAAGGAGACCAGAGTCCTACTCGGGCGTAAGTCCACGTCCGGTACGACCCTGGGAACCCCCTATATAAGGATAAGCAATCCCATAGGGGAGGACAGGTCCGAATAGGTCAGAACAGGTCCTGATAGGTTTGAAGAGATTCTACAAGGTCCAGCAGATCAATCTAGTCGCAACACCAGGAGGCGAAGCCCTAGAAGACCCGCTGCCTCGAAGGAGTCGAGCCCGGCAGTTTAGTATAGATTAGTCTACGATTAGGCCTAGGGTAGCCACTAACATACACCCCCCATTGTAAGCGTGTTCTCCATCAATGTATAGCAACAGGACGTAGGGTTATTATCCTGAGGGAGGCCCGAACCTGTATAAAAACGGCTGTCCCCTGCTGTCAGAGCTCCTGGCACTTGGGCCCTAGAGGTCCCTACCCCCCAGTAATCCTCATTCCACGAATACCGTAAGATCGCCGATTCACCGATCGTCGACAAATATCAACTACCATATGATATGTCATATTAATATTCGCTTAGTAAGATTATGCTTCTGCTGTTATAGGTTATATGCAATATTAGGTTCGGTTATATATTGTATAACACAATATATGTGAACATACATAAGATCATACAATATGAATCTTATTAAATATGAACAAATTTATCTGCAATAAAAACAAGATTGAACTAACATGTTGAACTACCTCATGTCTACTAACTATTACAACCGAATTATATTGTATATGCGTATGTTATATTCAGCTATACAAACATGCAACATGTAGCTATATGGATGAATAAACCTAGTACTGAACTAAACATGATTGATCACATGATGAATTCTAAGCATGAACATTACATAAATAGAAGCAATGACTATATAAGAACTAAGCATATAAATATATGAAACTATAGTCTAACATAACATGCAATTTAATTTGGTGATCAAACAATGATGGAAAACATTATAGATGAACAACATTATAGATGAACATAGGGTGATACGAGTGATTTCAAACAAGGATTAATGGTGTAAAATAATGCCATGATGCACCACAAGATGATAGGAGATTAATTATATGGGTGGGGGGCGACGTTCCCAACACGAAATGGTTGGAACTGGACATAGATCGGTTCTGGACAGACCAGAGGATTTTGGACGCTGCACGATGCTCGCTCAACAAAATTGCAATCCACCAATTGGGTTAGAAACTAGACACACAGAGGTACAATCTTACCAAAGGGTTTTGGAGAATTCTTACCGAGTCAACGGGGAAAATATCAGACAAGTTATATGTTCTGCAGATTGAATCTGGACATCCGTGGACAGCACGTCGGAGACGGATCAATTCCCGCCAAATGGCTACATGGATCAAGGTAAAAATTTACAGAGGTGCTCATAGATACCTAAGGCACAACTTCACCAAAGGGATTCTTCAAAGACTCACCGGATCAATGGGGAAAGAGGTGATAATGCCACTGTACTGTTCATGTAGTCAAATCTACACACGAACAACAGCACAAAGAAACTTGATTTCCCCGAGATTGGACCATTGGATTGTCTTTAAATTTTGTGGAGATGATCTTGACAACATTATCCAGGATCCCACTGAATGGATCTTGAAAAGGAGGTCCGAGCTAATGAGGGCGTCATTCCAATCTAGATGCACACGCAGAAAATCTGGGTGCAAATAGCACATTAGTACTTGGAGATTTTCCATGATTGCACCGTTGGATCTTCACCAAATTTTGCAGAGAGGTAGAGAGAAAGGTTAAGAACAATCTCACTGAAGGGATTTGCTAAAAGATGGTCGAGGCAACGGAAATTGGGAAAACACTGATGCGATATGTGCTCTTTAGAAACTGCACGGAGGCAAAGAGGGGGTGGTGGCTGTTTGGGGGGTTTGGGGGCTAGGGTTTCGTGGGAAAAGACTGTGGGGGAGTGGGGAAAAGGTGAGAGGGGTGTGGGGTATTTATAGGAAGGTTAGGGGAAAGAGATTTAGGTCAAACCCTATTGGAAAAGAGGTGGCGACTCATGCTGCGCTACACAGCACTCACAGGGGTGGCTGCTCAAGGGAGGAATGAGACGGCGGGATGCCGGGTGGGGATGAGCCAGGATGGCAGCCATAAGGCCATAAAGGAAAGGAGGAAAGAAAAGGAGAAAACCAAAATAAAAACAAAGAACAGTAGAGTGAGATTGAATATCAAACGAACTCTGAAAATTCTGAGAAAAACTCTAGAGACATATTCCAAGTTTGAAAACAACTCAACTCAAGTTGCATTAACTAAAATTTACTCTGGTCCAATTTATGAAATTCCAATTAGCTTTAATTAATTAGAGAATAAATAACGAAATTTTCTGGCACTGATTTTTAAATAAAAGATTTTGAAAAGCTCTGAAAATCAGGACGTTACAGTTTTTCCTAAGCATAAGCAAGTATGGGTTGCTATTAGTACATTCACTGATTTTGCTTCTAAGCTCTGAAAATCAGGACGTTACAGTTTTTCCTAAGCATAAGCAAGTATGGGTTGCTATTAGTACATTCACTGATTTTGCTTCTATTTGGTGGGATGAATATTGTCGATTATACCCTGATTATATACCTTCTACTTGGGATGATTTAAAACTTACAATCAGATAGAAATTCATACCGTCCTCTTTTAAATGTAGCAAGCTTCAAAAGTTGCAACATTTAGAATAAGGTAGCAACACCGTTGATGAGTACTATCTAGACCTTCAATATTTCTTATTTTGTTGTAATATCAATGAAAGTGAGGAAGCTACCATGAACAGATTTGTGAGAGACTTAAACCGTGAAATTCAGGATATACTTGTGCATAAGGATTATTATTCTATCAATTGTTTGTTCCGTCTCGCTTGTAAAGCTGAACAGGAGATAACAAGATAACTCCATGAGACGAGTAGGCGCACATTACGCTTCTCCACAACAAGAGTTGCTTCAGATACTCCCTCCATTGTTGCGCCTATTACAACTACTTCCACCATTGCTGCAAATGTCCCACCTCTTTGAGTTTGTGACCCGTCATCACCGCCGGTACCTACCACGCATGAGTTGAGCCTGCAAGGTAATAATAAAGGAACCAATTCCCACAGTCCACATGGCATCGATATTAGTCTTGACGAATTACATGCACCATGTGTTGAGTTGAATGAACTACCCTTGTCCACTACACATGCTATTTTAGAGCAACCTAGAGTAGAACCAATTGTTCCTTTGTCTTTGCCACAAGTTGAAAGTACTATGTGTGATGAATTACTTGATGCTCCTTGTGAAAAAGAAGAGTTATGTGATAATACTTCATTTATATCTATACCACAACTAGTTGATAACCATGCTACTTATATTTTTGAATCACAAGTTAGTGCTAAAATTAGTGTTCCATGTGCTGAAACTATTGATATCTCTCATGTGGAATTACTAAGATATGATGACATTGTTTTCACAACATCACTTGACCAATATTCTGAATCATATGAATTGCTTGATGACACCATTGAATGTGCCCCATATGACACCATTCATTTGTCTAGTGATTTGGATGTACAAAGTGATGATACATACGAGGAAAATTTTGGAACTTCTGATTTGGAAGCCACATGTCGTAATATTAGTGAAGTGCAATCTGTTATCACTACCACAGAAAAGCTCATCGCACACGAGTAAAAAAGCTCATCGCATACGGTTTTCCAGCCCGTATGCACGGGCTGGTCAGCGATGTGGGGGGCACATCGCACACGGGTCCAGCACCGTATGCGATGATACGCACATCGCACACGGCTTTTTAAATAGGACCGTGTGCGATGAAAGCCCACATCGCACACGATTCAGTTCTTTCTACCGTGTGCGATGGCTCGGGACATCGCACACGGGTCCAGAGTATTGACCGTGTGCGATGAAGATACACATCGCACACGCTTCAAAAATAGGACCCGTGTGCAATAAGAACCCACATCGCACACGGTCGTAGTTTCAGAACCGTGTGTGATATTTGTCCGCATCGCACACGGTTATTTGGTCTTAACCGTGGGTGATGACTGCTCGTCATCACACACGGGTATATATTTGGGACCGTGTGCGATGAGTAGCCACATCACACACGGTCCAATGCTCCGGTCCGTGTGCGTTGATTGGCACATCGCCCACGATTCGGGCCGCCGAGCCGTGTGTGATGCTGGGAATGCAACAGTAGCGACAATTGGAAATCTCAGGCAACAATATCATTTTACAGAATTTATCGGCCACATTCACAGAATTCATTATTCAGCCACATATATACGCAAATTTCATCCATCAGGCAAAATACACGGATTTGATCCAAACACAAATAAAACAAAGATCACATACATTTCACAGCTGACATATAAGCAAATTGAATCAATTGAATATGAGTTGACCCATTCACAGCTACGTAAACAGGAGTTCACAGCCAACATTCGTACAAGTTTGGATCTGACAAGGTTGACAGCCAACAGAAAGAAAATAAATACCTCACAACGAAGAAAATAAATACCTCACAACGAATTAAGGTGATCTGAATTGTCCCTTTTCCGCTATGACATGCGTGAGGAAGAAGTAGGCAAACTGTCCTCTAATGTCGACAATATCGGTTTGACTCAATGGTGCTTTGTCCATCAAACTCAAAATCTGCACGAAGTAATTAAATTCAAATTTAGGTGCATGTAGGTAAAAAGTAAAATCTTGAGTCTCACATACAGTACTAACCGTAGGGAGGCCAGCAGTGCCTCTTGTCTTCGCAGTCGGAACAATCCTCATCATTTGCTTACAAACGTAAAAAGCACAAAGGTTGGTTCCTGCTGGCTGCTGGTTACACTGAAAAGTTGTTGAGGAATTACGGCATCAATTAGGGCATCAATTAGCATTACTTACCACTTAGGAGGAATGTTGTACCAATTGTTACCTCCACCAAGTCGTCGGCTCCTTGGTCCAAGACTGCCCCGTCCCCATTTGGTGAGCACCTCCCTCCACGCTTGGCGTACTTGGCGAAAGCACTATGCAAGAATTTCCTTATCTCCGAGTAGTCGTAATGTGCCGCTTGCAAGGAATCAAGGTGGATGACTTTGCTCCATTTAGGTATGATGATAATTAAGATCCAATGTCCGCTGCAAAAAAAGATATCACATCCCGTGTGGAATGATGACAATGTACGTACAGCTAATGTATAAAAACACACATACTGCTGGTTGTATGGAAGGAGAATGAACTCTTTGTTCTGTTGAGCGATCATAAACTCAACGACATAATTAAAGATCATTTGCTTATTCGCCTCGATTTGTTGCTTCGAGACCAACTGTGGGATCGAGGAAACCCCCCGGTTGTTTCCGAGCCTCGCATTCGGTGATCATTTTCCTAAGCATACGAAAGAAAAGAGGTATCATTTATGAAACAAAAGAGAGTTGCCAGAATGTGGAATTCCTTGTAAAATACTTACAATGTCCAGCATCTCATGAGGAGAGCCATCGAGCTCATCCAGGTTGAAGAGGAGAAACAAGTCCTCGAAGTCCACCGTGGCACAATTATTTATATCATGAAGGAAATGCTCCTTCTTGAACCACACCGGAATGCTCGACTCACCGGCTTCACATAGTTTCATATAGTGGTCATGTAGCCTTCTGCATATCAAACCTGCTGTTGCCAAGTCTTGGGGGGTAGCAATGGCTCTCCTTTGATGTACTTCCTTACGACCTCCGCCGGGGGAAACAATCGGTTCAATTCTTCATCCGTCATGAACCCCAACTCCTTGGCCTTGCCCAGCTCCTTGGCCTTGCCCTGGCCCTTGGCCTTGCCCTGGCCCTTGCCCTTGGCGTTGCCCTGTCCCTTGCCCGTGCCCTTCAGCGGCGCTGATCTCGCACTTCTAGTCTGCACTGGTGCGGGCGGTGACGGTAAGTCAACATCTCCTGGTGTCGGAAGCACCGCGCTTGCTTGGGTGACCCTTGAGGTTGTGGGCATGAAGGCGGCGCAGACGGTGTGCTCATGACGGGATGTGGTGCGAAGAGCGGCTCAGATTCAGCAAGCAATGGTGGGGAAGCAGGAGGCGGTGCCGATGTGAAGGGCACAAGGAGTATGTCCTTCTTCGGCCACTGGACGAAGGACATCTCCGCTTGTCCCAAGGTCTGGAGTTCGGCATCCTGGCTTACGTGGAATAGCGGGAGGCTCTGGAAGCCAGGCTCCACTTTATCGACGGTGCACCTCGCGAACCCTGGCTGTATCGGTACACCGTGCACGGTAGCTCCCTCAGCCGGTGGATGAACCAATCCGGTAGCTGCCACCAACGGAAAAGCCATGTGATCTGTTGGCACTTGTAGCTTGCACTTCGTCGGCCCCGTGATGTCATCGATAGGAGACCTGCCGGCTGTTTCCTCATGGCCTTCAACCGCATCGGGAGCTGACGCACAGCTACTCCTGCGTGCACCGGGGCTTGGGTGTGCAGCAGCTTCAACCGCTTGCGATCTATACGCCTCCTCCCACGCAGCTCTTTCTTTCGCGAGCCTTTCGTCCATCATGCCCGCAAATTGGGCGAGTATCTCTTTTTTCATCTCTTCTTTTTTCTGCTCCGCTCTCGCCCTTTTCCTCGCACGCATCTCCTCCGCGTCTTGAGGGAAGGCCTTCCTATGGGCAACATTGGTCCCGATCACCCTACAACGACCCGAGGGCTCCTTGGTTCCCAATGCGGCCGTGAGAATGTCGTTGCACCCTTGAGGCTGAAATGAGCCTTGCGAAGCCTGGACGCTTAGCTCTTTCTGCACATAAAGACATATAATTAGTAGGTACATAAGCATAATATTGTCGTAACTATAGACCGATGACTGAATGAGGTAGTCGCTCTTACCATAGTTTGGTACACTTCCTGGTCTGCTGGGTTGGGTAACACAACCTGGCCCGAGGAATCGATTGTAGACCTCGCCCTCAGGAAGTCTCTTGCCCGATCTGCCGCAACATCAGGAAAAGGCACATCGGCTCCCCAAAGGCATAGGCTCTCGTCCTCCCTGTCCCAAATCTTCCGCTTCCCATAGTATCCTTTGACCCCCATTCTGTGGGGGATGTTTGTTCTTCGCGATTAGAGCCCTGCCTGCCGCACTCTTGGCTTCAAAATCTGGCGTTCGCCGCATCTCCACAAATCTAGCCCACTGCTCGGGTAGAATGTGTGGATACTTTTCGAAGGGATCCTTATTCTGCTTCATAAACTTCGTGTGCAACACGTACTTAAAATTCCTAAAAGCATCCTTTGCCTTCGAGAGTGCACATTGTTCCACCTGTGTTTTCCATTGCCCCGGCACCCTGAAGTGTTGCATGATCTCTAGCACTATGGCGTCGCGTAGGTTCTTACTAACCTTTGTCCAATCCTTGACTTGAATGGGGACCCTTTCCCTTACCACTGCCCCGCACATCGTTCGGAACTTCCTCTCTGTTTTCTCTGGTTCCGTAGGAGCCCCGGTTCTGTCGTCGATGGCCTCCACTTGTCATACTCCTTGGGGCTTTTTGCTTGGTTTTCTAATTCCTCTGGACTTCTTCACAGCTGACAGGGTTTCTGCTTGATCAGTGGTGGTCCCTTCCGGCTGTGATGAGGAGTTCTCTTCGGTCTCTCTCGGAGAGAAGTCCGGCCATTCATTACCGGACGTCATAGCTTACTAACAGGATGATAATGGCATAAATAAGAAGAAGTAAATCAAGTGCCAGCACAAATAATGTCTACACGCAAATATTTGCAAGCAGCACTGGAACACACGCGTTCATATAGCCCTATCTTACGACTCGTTGTGAGGACACTGAGAACCCTAACCTGTCGGGGAGCGTGTTGGGGAGGCGGCGCTCGGGGATGGGGAGGCAGGTGATGGGAGACCTCGAGGCGGTTGGGAGATGGCGAGGTGGCGCTCGGGGACTCGACGACAGGGAGCCGGCGACCGGAGATGGCGAGGCGGCGCTCGGGGAGGCGGGAGGCGACGGAAATTCGGGCGAGGCGGCGCGCGCGAAGTCAAAATGTTTTGATGGACGGACGGGGTGACCTAGGTACTACTTGCACGGGGCTAGCCATCGCACACGGTCACATATTACGGCCCGTGTGGGATGTAACATCCATCGCACACGGGTGTATAATGCTAACCGTGTGCGAAGTGATCACATACGGGTTACTGGTAGCACCCGTGTGCGATGTGAGTAACATCGCACATGGGTATGATTAGATCTCCGTGTGCGATGTTTATCACATCGCACACGGATATGGATCCGTAACCGTGTGCGACACGAAGATTCGCCCCTGTAAACCTCCGCCTCTTCGGTTTCTCAACTGCACTCCTATAAACCGCCGCGTTGTCGATTTCTCTACTTCACTCCTATAAGCCAAGCCTCTAGCCTCGTCGGTTTCTCTACTTCACTCCGTACTTCATTCCACACCGTGCTCCGTCGAACCTCTTCGTCCTTACCCCTCCAGCCACCTCCTCCATCTGTCGTAATGGCCGCTGCAAGGAGCTCTTCTGGGGAAGCAGAAGCGCGACGAGTCGCCCATCCGCGAGGACCGCGTGCAGAT
The DNA here is from genome assembly GCA_019208055.1 of Stipa capillata. Lineage (NCBI taxonomy): Eukaryota > Viridiplantae > Streptophyta > Magnoliopsida > Poales > Poaceae > Stipa > Stipa capillata. The sequence goes on from JAGXJF010005430.1 coordinate 91,614, forward strand.
GACCATGCCCATCTCCCGCGCCACTGCCAAGGCACTGGAGTTTGTCGAGTATGGACCCACCCAGGGCACCCTCCTCTGTGCGTACTACTCCGACCCCGTCCATTACTCCGGTGCGTACGCCGTCCGGTGTATCCTGGAGAAGAAGTTTCCGCGGCACGTCGGATTTCTCCTCGAAGCTCACCACCAGCCGGGGCGTACCCTCATCCGCTGCAGGGAACCCCAGAATTGGCCTGCGCCTCCACGCGAAGTGCATCCGGTGGGGTGACGAGATGGTGAGCTTCTACATAGTTAAAACTATCTCGGCTCTCACTCCTGACCCTGTGGACGAAGATCTGCCGCTGGAGACCGTGTAGATAGTTTGTATTTTCCTTTGCTTTCGTTATGTAATGTGTTATGTATTTTCCTTTGCTTTAGTTTGGAAATGTGTTATGTAATGTGTTGATAAACGGTGTTGGAAATGTGTTATGTACTGTCTTGTTAAACGGTGTTGGAAATGTGTTGTTAATCTGTGTAAATGTATGCTAAATCTGCATTCGAAATGTCTACTTTCCGCTTGTAAATGTCTTGTTAATCTGTGTGAAAATGTCTTCTCCATCAGTGTTGCAAATCACAGAGCAGACGGTTAGATGACCTGTGGTAGGCCACATCGCATACGGGCTGCAGCTTCTAACCGTGTGCGATGTGACCAAGACCACATCGCACATGGGCTGAGAGAGTTTCGTTTGCAACGTAAGTGACATCGCACACGGGCTATTTTCTTACAACCGTGTGCGATGTGAGGATTTGATCCTCTACAGTACGACCGATTATGTATTCGACATATATGACTATCAGAATCAAAATTCCGCGATGACTCCACAAGATAATTGTGCGATCACTTTTCGAAACATAATTTGCTAACTTCAACAGATCGCATATTCAAAATGAGTATAGATTTGGCTCAAAAAAAAATTTGAGTACTAGGCCAGATTCAAAATAAATCATGAATCCACTACATGATGACTTCCTTTGTACATTAGCCCGTCGGAATGATCTTGGCGTACGTAGTGGCAAGTTTCCCCTTGGTCTTGCTCGTCAATTCTTATGCGTTCTCCAATAGGTGGCAACTCATCGAACTGGTTTATTCATCCTCGTCGACAACATTCTCAACTCCTACGATCCTCCTTTTTCCATGCATCACTACATGACAGTTCTTATGTGCGAGGTCTTTTACATAGAAAATTTGGGTAGCTTGGGAGGCTAAAATGAAGGGTTCATTCATGTAACCCAATTTGCTGAGGTTGACATAAGTATGGCCGTAATTGTCGACTTTGACATGTCTGAGATCGACCCATTTGCACTTGAACAGTGGAATCCAGAATGTCACGTAGTCAAGCTCCCAAATCTCCTCTATGATCTCGTAGTAAAATTCCTTCTGTCCATCTGTATCTATGGCTTCCACTCGGACAGAGCTATTCTGAAATGTGGTCTTCTCATCTCGATCCTTTGTATAGAACGTCGTGTACCCATTCAGGTCGTACGCTTCCCAACTATGAACTGTAAATGCTGGCCCCTTGGCCAACCACGTTAGCGTGTCATCTATCGGCCCGTCTACGATACGGTTCTACAACCACTGGCTGAATGTAAGGTTGTGCTTGTTCAAGATCCGACTGTATGGCACATTTGGGAACTCTTGCCGTAGCTTGTTCAGGTGTTCTTCTATATAAGGGGAAACTATGGTCATGTGCTGCAAGACCGTAAAATGGGCAATGTCAAATAGATGAGTATCCTTCCAGCTGACTTCTTTTCTGACAGTCCCTTTTCCAGATAGCCTCCCCTCATGCCGAGACCTGGGCAGACCAATAGGCTGTGAGTTGTGCATGTAATCGGTGCAAAACTCAACCACCTCCTCCGACGTATATCCTTCTACGATACTGGCCTCGGGCCGATACCGATTCCGAACATAGTGCTTGAGTATTCCCATGAACCGCTCGAACGGATACATGCTGCGTAGGAACACAGGCCCGCACATCTTTATCTCGTACACAAGGTGTGTAACGAGATGCACCATGACATCGAAGAACGAGGGCGGAAGAACATCTCAAGCTGGTATAGAGTCTTCACAACCTCCTTTTACAGATCATCCAGTGTATTGGGATCCATGACCTTTTGAGATATCAAGTTGAAGAAATCACAAAGCCTCATGATCGCCTCTCGAACTTTTGTGGGCAGAATATTTTTGATTGCCACCGGGAGCATCTGTGTCATCATTACATGGCAATCGTGTGACTTCATGCCAATTAGTTTCTTGTCTTCCATTGAAACAAGACTCCTGATGTTTGCACAATGACCAGAGGGGACTTGGACACTACACAGGAAGCCCAAGAACTCTATGATTTCCTTCTTGGATAAAGTGTAACAGGCAGGTGGGAGATACGTCTGGCCCTTATCTTTCTTTACTGGAGCTAACTCTGGTCTGATGCCCAAATGGACCATATCCATTCGTGACTTGATGCCATCCTTCGTTTTGTCTTTCATTTTCAGTAATGTACCAAGAACGCTGTCACATACATTCTTCTCGACGTGCATGACATCGATGCAGTGACGTACATCTACATCCTTCCAGTAAGGTAAGTCCCAGAAAACTGATTTCTTCTTCCACACGCTCTTCTCACGAGGACGTTTATGTCCCTTGCCAAGCACGACATTCACATCCTTCACCATCTCACTGACCTCTTCGCCAGTAAAAGGCCTTGTTTTCGCGCCTCTTTCTGTATTGCCGTTAAATTGTTCCTTCATGTTACGGTAAGGGTGATTTCTTCTCAAGAACCTCCGATGATGCATGTATACGGTTTTGCGCGAGAACGGAAGCCAGACACTCGCGGTTTCATCTATGCACGTGACACATGCTTTGGCTCCCTTTGTACTCTGCCCCGAAGCATTAGCAAGTGCTGGATAATCCTGGATGGTAAGGAGTAACAGTGCACGGAGATCGAATGACTCCTTCTTGTACGCATCCCATGCCCTTACCCCTTTCTCTTTCCACAATGTTTGTAGTTCTTCCACCAGCAGCCTAAAGTAAATGTCGATCTCATTTCCAGGTTGCTTTGGCCCTTGGATAAGCATCGACATCATGATGTACTTCTTCTTCATGCACAGCCAAGGAGGAAGGTTGTACATACACAGAAGCACAGGCCAAGTGCTGTGTCTGCTGCTCATGCTGCCAAATGGATTCATTCCATCTGTACTCATTGCGAATCTTACATTCCTTGGGTCATCGCCGAAGGTTGGGTACTTCGCATCGATTCTTCTCCACTGGGCAGCATCAGCCGGGTGTCTCATCTTTTCATCATTCTTACGTCCCTCCGCATGCCAACGCATCAGCTTCACTTCCTTCGGGTTTGCAAACAAACGCTTCAAACGAGGAATTACAGGCAAGTACCACACAACCTTATTAGGGACCCCCGTCTTGATCTCATCATCGGCCTTGTCTTTGTCTTTTGCAAACTTACGCTTGTATCGAGGAGCTTTGCATATCTGACATGAACGCAAATCTTTGTACTCATTGCGATAAAGCATACAGTCATTCTTACATGCGTGTATCTTCTGTACTTCTAGTCCCATCAGGCAAATCACCTTCTTTGCTTCGTAGATGTTTTTTGGCAACTTATTTTTATCTGGAAGCATGTCTGCAAAAAGACCCAACATCTTTGTGAAGCTCGTGTCTGACCATCCGCTTTCTGCCTTCAATCTCAAGAGGTCAAGTGTTGCTGACAACTTGAAGTGCTTTGCCTTGCAGTTTGGATACAGTGGTCTCTCGGCGTCTTCCATCAAGCCCATGAATTCCCTGTATTCATCGCCATCGAATCACAATTGTCACCATCTGGCTACCCATCATATGGGTTTGGCATATGATGATCGCCGTCTTCGTTTTCTACGTGCATGACCGGCGGCTCTTCACCGTGCTTGGTCCAGCATGTATATCCCGTCTTGAAACCCCTCCGAAACAAATGCTCTTCGATCACTCTTGGGTCCTCCCACAGTCTAGAGTTTCCACATTCAACACATGGACAGAAAATCAGCCGTTCCCCCTTGTTCCTCATGTCTGCCTCCGCGAGTTTCATGAAACGAACGACGCCACTGATGTATGCTCGACTTGTATGACTCTCCGACATCCAACCTCGATCCATCTACAGGATTTCAAACAACAGAAAAACTACATGGCATGATTTTGCTAGCACTGCATGTAGAATACCCGGATCTAAAACTTAACCGAAGGACAACTACTTGATGCTGATTATACGCATACTCTGTCTTAATTGCTAGTAGAGCTGATCACATACAGCTAGCTGCCCCGGCAAGCCACTGCCTCCGCCGCCACAGCTGCCGCCCGCCGCCACCGCCGCCACTCCAATTAGCCGTCGTGCGCCACTCCCGCCCTTACAACAAGCCACCGTTCCCGCGCGCTCGAACTAGAGCATTTAGGTCGAGCTTGGTATTGGTACACAGGGGTCACTTACGACATCGCACGCGGTCATCAAACAAAATCCGTCACTGATGGCGGCTACCTACGCAAACCAGAACGAGATATCACACACGGTCACTAGAAAAAAGCATGTGCGATGTGGATCCACATCGCACACGGTTTCCTATGAACTAACCGTGTGCGATGTTCATGAGGCACATCACACACGGCAAGTTTGAAATAACCGTGTGCGATGTGAGGCACATCGCACACGGGCCTGAAATTTTGCCCTTGTGTGATGAGACTTACATACCAGACAGTGTTTTCATTGTATGTTTCCTGGCTTCATCAGTTCATTTCGCTTGCCACCTCTGAAAAATAGAATAACATCCTAGCATGCACAGGACAATATATATCACAAGCATCCACAACACAAATTAATGAATTTTCTGCATCTCAATTCCACATCTCAAATTTGACAACTCCACATCTCAACCATATATATATGTACAACACATTCGACATCGCACAAGTTGCTAAAGAATTTTGCACATCTCAGTTTCATATGGAAAGGAACTATCTAGGGGTTGGTTCATGGGTAGAAAGTGCTAGCTAGTGTGTTTACACACTTGATTAGAAATGGACTCTTTAGAGTGTGACGACGCACTCAAATGCGATATCTGTGTGCACCTCCCCTTAGGCTCGGGCTTCATCTTGACCTCTGATCAAAGCACACAATCATGTCAATCACAATTCACAATTTAGCACGGTATAATCAGCGTATAACAAAGTACAGAGGTTCAGAAGGTAATACCTAGAGGAAGGCGTCTGATACGTCACGTAGTTTTCTTGTGTAGTGTAACCGCATAGAGCGTCATCACCATTGTGACATTGCGTTTACACTGCACAAGACACTCTTTCCAAAAGAAGTGTCTTGTGCAGTGCAGCGTAGTGTCACAAACGCGATGGAAAACGGTAGCCTCCATCGGCGCCAGCGCTGCTGCAAGGCGGAGGAGCGGTCACCGGCTCGAGGAAGAGGCGGCGACCGGATCCGGGCTCGGGGGGCTCGAGGAGGAGGCGGCGGTCGGATCCGGGCTCGAGGAAGAGGCGGCGACCGGATCCGGGCTCGGGGAGGAGGCGGCGGCCACAGCGCGGTGCCAAAGACTATTAGGGTTCCCGCGTGTATAAATAGAAGAAGTTTGATATCGCACACGGGTTATCAAAACTAACTGTCACCGATAATTACAACATCGCACACGGTCATCAAACAAAATACGTCACTGATCTTTTTCACACACGGTCCGTTCCTATGAAGCAAAGGTGTGCGATGTGACTGAAATAACCGTGTGCGATGTGAGGCACATCACACACGGAATCTTCGAAATAACCGTGTGCGATGTGAATACCCGTGTGTGATGTTTCTCACACGGTTTCTCAGAAAAAACCGTGTGCGATGTGCCTCACATTGCACACGGACCAGTTTGCTGTGGCACATCACACACGGGCCTGAAATGTTGACCGTCTGTGATGTTCACATTGCTGACGGGTTTCAGATAACCGTGTGCGATGAGGGGCCTTAAAAGACCAGTTCTGTACTAGTGTATGGGCTATACAAGTTGTAGTGTAAATGATATAAAAGATGATTTGAGTGCTCCATGTCCTGAGATTGTTTCTTTAACTAATTTGAAAGCACCAATTGTTCGGCCATGTGTAAAAAAGATTCTGAAATAGCCTATGATAAGTTGATACAACATAATGACGTGTATACTGCCATTAGTCATGATGTTGTATGTGCTATCCAATTCGTTAACATTATGACTTTGATATATGCTCTAGAAAAGGTTTCTGAACTTGTGAGTTTACCATCTTGGAATTCCGCCTACACTCCTGCTTATAGGATTAATTTAATTGGAGCTACACATTTGTGCATTAACTTTCTCTAATGTTCAGCATGTTGTGGCTTCTTATTTGGGTACCGTTGATGATTATTCAACTATGTTGGGATGTTTTAATGGATATTACAAAATATATTACATGCATGAATGCTTCACTTATACTTGCAAATTAAGTTGCAACGATGATTGGAATTATTAGAATGATATGCCACTATACATGTTTTTGAAATGTGCTAGGGTATATCATAGTTTTAATTCTAGTTTGGATCTAATTGCTAACCACAAAGAGCTAACAGTGATTGATCAATTCATAAATACACCCGCTGCCACCTCTACTTCTACTACTTCAACTACATCCGCTGCTCAAGCCATCAAGAACAAAACGAGGTGCATCAAGATCCTCAAGAACATGCGAGGATTCAAGTTCATGCTCTCAAGAGGAGAAGAGAATGAAGTTCATGTGGCTATGACCATGGCCCACATGAATTGGTGTTATACAAGAAGTCTTCTCACGTCACTTTTGGTCCAAGAAGAGCTAGAGATAGAGTCCCACAAGTTCTGGACTCTGATTCAGATTTCTGAGACAGCCCTGACTTTAAACGTCTTTATCTTATACATACAGAATCTGAATTGGGTGATCTTGGACTCTTTGGAAAGCTTATCTCGTGATCTTTCCAACCTATCCAACCCCATCTCCAAATTCCTTGCGAGCAGACCGCACCTGCCAAAACAATCTGAGACTGCCTTTGTAACAGATCACCTATTGTCTTTATATACCCCCTAGGATTCTCTCTTTAGTTTTTGGGTTTCATTGAGTTGTTTAGCTACTGCTACATTATTGCATCTATAAGTCGTGTAGGACTACCACCTTGTTTAGATCACCAGTGGAATCCCAATACACTTTCTTCTATCTCTTGTGCCAATTTAATACTCGCAATTTCAGATTGTAATTTATCATAGTTTTTGCTGGTTCTTTGGTTGCTTGCAGAAACTCAAATTTCGTAGTTCAGGTTGATCGTGCCTACGGCAAGGTCAATAACCATCAGAGTTTGGTTTAGCGATTGCTAAGGCGTATCGTTGCGTACGGTATAGTCAGATCGTCAACGTCAAACTCCACCAAACCGTTAGCTAACTTCGTCTCACCGAAAGATCGGGCCACCATCTCATCATTACCTCATTTACATTCGGCAAGTTTTGCTTTATTAGTATATTTATGTTTCTTGTGTGATATTAGTTTATAGCCATGCTTATAAATTTTTGCTTTAGATAATCTTTAATTCTGCATAGCTATAAGAATATTTTAAAATTGATTGCAATTGTTTTGTCATCTATTCGCCCCTCCCCTCTAGGCTGACATCTTGATACTTTACTTAGCATCCACCAAAATTCAAACTGGTTAGCGCTTCTTCACTAGATCGACACTCATTTCTTCACCACCCATCATTGGAGATCATCACTTGTTAATTAGGGGAGTTATTATTATCGTATCTCAATGTAATCTCATGATGATACTCGTTTGTTTCCATTCTTTATTATTTTTAGTAGTCCATTGTAGGCATACGGGAGGACGGGGATTGGTGAATCGTAGAGGGATACTTTGATGCTATTTTAGTTAAATTTCTGATTGTGTTTGTTTTGATGTTATCGTAATTATTCATCATTTATTATTACTATGCTTAGTGCTTGTTGTCTAGGGCCCAGACAACATGATCATAGAACTATTTGCCCATACCTTGCATATCAAATTCTTATTCATGTCGTCAATTCTATTGCCCATTCAGTGATAATCGAGGATTAGGGGTTTTAGGTGCTTGAATTTGATGAACCACATGTTCCACTGTGTTTAACTCTTTCATTTGATAAATCTTCATTGATTGCCTTAATGATGGACAAAGTTGATTAACTCGATGAGAGGTCATCTATTTATGTGTTCATGCCCAGAACATATGGCAACTAGAGAAATGACTTATTAGCATCCTTGCACATGGTTTCCTATCTCTACATGATCCCATGAACCACATCCCAATTGCCTATTCCATCATCATTGCATATAACTAGTCCACATATCATTTATCGCTCTCTTTACTTTGATGCATAACATGTTTTGATTTTGTTTTTATTCCTATTAAAATTCCAAAAAACTCTTTGTTATCTCCCAAATCAAGAGCAGGTGCAATTACGAGTGACAACGTAGTTGTGGAAAAACCTAACACTTTCCAATGAAGTTTTTTGTGGGTTTGTATAAAACTTGAAATACTTCCGAAAAAGATGCTACATTGATCCTCTGCACTTGTAGGCAATCAAGCTATTTTTTGGCGTCGTTGCCAGGGAACAACATTGTTCTTAGTGCTAATTTCTGTGCTCCTGAATTTGTTGCTTTACCATACTTTATAGGTTTCTTTATTTTTTTTATTTTTTATCTTTATCAATCATGCATAAGTCTAATCCTAATAAGAAATATATTGTTCCTAGGGAACCCAATCCTGATAAAAGAATACATGTGATACCTAAGAGACTTGCAAACCTACCAAGTGTAAGACCAGACATAAAATACCTGCTGAGCCTAGTTCTGATATTGATGCTATGATTGCTAGTGGTCACCTATTTCCAAGTAATTGTAATCTTCACCATCATCATCACTTCCACGCAGACCTAGAGACACTACTGCTTTAAATGATCAGTTTGATAATGCAGATTGCTGAGTGTTCCAATACTAATGTTGGAGCTGATCCTATTAGTCCTAATGCTTTGAATGCTTCTTTTACTAATGTTATTAAATCTACTTTGAATGTTGCTGCTATGAAAACTAAGGAGCAAACTTTGAATGAAGATTCTACTGCAGGTAGTGGAAATTTTGTTACTTCACCTATTTCCACTAAGGAAGATATTGATGCTTGCTATGATATTGATTATGATTGAACTTTTGCTGAGAATTGTATTTTACTGGTCATGAAATTGACAATCCTTTTTTGCATCTTCACAAACTAGGAAATCTTTGTAGTTTGGGTAGGAAGAAAGGCCTACCTAAAGAGGTTATGTTGCTAAAAATGTTTCCTTTCTCACTAAAAGGAATGCTTATGAATGGTTTTATTTTGGAGCCAAGTATTAAGAATTGGAATCCGTGTTTTCCTGCTTTTATTAGAAACTATTATCCTCCTTGTAAGACTATTAGATTGAGACAGGATATCCTAGACTTCAAGCAAAGAGAAGGTGAGCATTTGCCTAAAGCTAGGCGGAGATTTAATAGAATGCCTTGTGGTTATCCAAGGAAACAACATGTCCTTATTTCTACTTTTTATAATGGTCTGCATTATTAATCTAAGGAAACTTTAGATGCTAGTGCAGGTGGATCATTAGGAAGTAAGACCCCTAGTGAAATAAGAGATTTGTTGGATAGAAGTGTAATAGGCATGCATGTTTGAACACTAAGGATGAAGAACTTGAAGAACCTCCAAAAAGGGACCCACAAAAAATAGAACCTCCAAAGGAAGATCTGCAGATAAAAGCTGTAATGTACAAGATTGAGCCACCTATGAGGAAGGAATTCCATGAGGCAATGAAAGAAAAAGGTATACATATACACTTTCTCAATTAGTCTAAGTTAATAGTTTGTTCATATGATTGATCCTATTAAAGAACCTCTTGATGATATGGTTAATCCTATTAAATAAAAAGCACATGATCTTCATGTTAATTTGTTGAGGTATCATTTGTGCAATAATGAACTTGGTCCTAGCTAGGGGTGAAAATGGACCAGAATCGGTCGGAAATGAGCTTTACCATATTTGTTTTTGAATCTTTTAATGAAAACAGAAACGAATTCAGAAACCACGGATTCGGATACGGATACGAATAGTATCAGATACGAATAAGATGCGAACATGGAACGGAAGCGGATACTTACCGGACACAAAAACGGAAAAACCCCTTGAACCATTTGCAGCAATACAACAGAAGGAATAATTCAATTTCCTAATGTTCATAAATTATAATATCATTATTAAATTGTTCATCATAAAGTTTCAGCAACATAACAATAGTAAAATGCCACTGAGAACTTGAACCATATGGCACATGATAAAATAACAGTTCCATTATGGTAAATAGCAGTCCACAAATGTAACAAACCGATTTTAGGTAATTTTTATTTATCTACAAATGAGTACTAGAAAATTTCCTAGATGTTTTCTCAAATTAATAAAGCTTAATTGAAAATTTTCTAATTATTTTAGATTTAAATTGACTAATGAAACATTATTTGGTTAAAAAAGATTTACTTCGCTTCTAAACATTAAAATATGCATCCTTGAATTTTTTTAGATTTTTTGAAATTGATTTTGTATTTTTTGGAGCTTGTTTGAATTTATTGGATTTTCTGTCATTCGAAAACTAGTTTTTTCCTAAATTCCGAATGGGCTAAAGCCCATTTTCCTTCTCCCCACCTGGCTACCTTCACCTCCACCCGAATGGGCCACCAGCCCATTCCCTCCCTCTTCTTATCCTATCTCTTTTTCTCCTAGGCTGAAATTCCCTCTAAAGCCTAGATGGGCTAAATATGATGCCTGATGGGCTGATGGCCCATATGATTTCGGCATTCCTAAATTAAGTTATTCAAAAATTATAATTCCATTTCCGTTTCTGATGGAAACAATAGTTCTGTTTTTGATTCTGATTCCGATAAAAAAAATTGATTCCGTTTTTGGTTTGAAAGTTTCCAAAAATTTCCGTTTCCGACACTCTCCGTTTCTGTTTTGCTCCGGAATTCCGAAAAAATTCCGATCCATGTTCACGCCTTGTCCTAGCACTGAACCTTTTGATATGAAAGCTTCAATAGAAGAGTCTACTAGAGAACAATTGAAAATTAATATGGAGCTAGGTAATAAAATTGCTAGACATGATGCTAGGATTGCTATATTGACTCATAAAATGGATGATGCTAGTCATGCTATTTGTAATCTTGCTAAATATTCTAAAATTGTTGAAAACCAAGTGGATCAAGTTGCTAGGACTCAACAATTGATTTTTGATGTTGCAAACTGTAGAAAGAATATGAAAAAAGTTTATGATATTGAAATTGATCCTGGACCTAATGATACTGCTAGAAAGAAATAAAGAAACCTACTATTTTGCGTATGAGAAATCCTGCAGGTTGGATCCGAAAGCCAAAGGAAGCCTCAGATTGATGGATTTGACTCAACCATCTCAAATGAACACTCAAGAAACTCAAGCTCAAAAAGATATACTCTCTCATGCTGAAACTAAAGATCAAGAAAAAGAAAAAAAGTTATTCATGAAGAAATAGAAGAAGAACCTCATGAAGAAATAGAAGTTGAGCGTGATAAAGACCAGGTCAAAGACAATGAAGTTGAAGAATAATAAGATAGAAAGGAATACACTGATGAACAAGATAATGAAAAAGAAGTGGCTAAAAAGCACAGTAAGGAATGTGAATCTGGCTTTAAAAGCCTCTACCTTATCCTATTAACAAAGTAAAAGCTAATAATGATGAGCACTTCAAAAAATTTATTGATATCTTTTAGGGTATATATTTGCAAATCCCTATTACTGATGATTTAAAAACCTCTTCTTATAGCAAGTATACTAAGGATATCATTCATCAAAAGGGGCTCATTTCTGATGAAGCTATTGGAGCTTTGTTGACTGATTATTCCTTTGATAGAGAAATACCTATTAAATTAGGAGACCCTAGGATCCCTACTATTTCTTGAAATATTAATAACGAACATATTCAATATGCTCTCTATGATTTGGGTGCAGGAGTTAATGTTATGTCGTATCTATTTAAAATTAAATTTGGGTGTCTTTGCAGATGGCCAACAAGACAATTTCTAAACTCGTGGGAATAATCAAAGATGTTCTATTAGTTAAGCTAATACTTTAATACTCACTGATTTCATTGTGATTGATATGCCTAAAAATGCCAATTTATCTATTGTTCCCGGTAGACCTTTCTTCACCGAAAATATGAAATTTGCCTTTAAGGTAAAGTCCTATAATTGATTGCCCTGATGGCAAAGTTACCTTTAAGGTAAATATGAAATTTTTTCTAAAGCAAGGAAAATATCCAAAATATATTCCTCCACCTAAAAGAGCTAATGTCGTTATGGTTTACAAAATTTTAATTGAAATTCCTTCACCAAAGAAAATATTATTTTTAATGGGGAACTTGAAGTTGGAATTGACCATAATTTATTTGAAAAAGGTTAGAATTCAAAAGTACAAGGTACATGCTTGATAGGAGCCAACTATAACATCCTGACTTTTGAAGCTTTGAAAAACTTTTATCTGAAAATGAGGACCGGAAGTTTTCGTGGATTTTTATTGAATTAAATAAATCTTAATTGAAATTTACCTAATTAATTTGGATTCAATTTGCTCAATTCAAACATTATATTTGGTTGAAATTATTTTATTTTTATTTTGCACATTAAAGTATGCACCCTTGAATTTTTCAACATTATCTAGACTTGATCTGGTAATTAACCTTATCTTATTTGATTTCCCCTTCTTTTCTAAATATTTCCATTTCTTTCAATCCCATAGGCCGAAGCCCATATGCAAAGCCCATTTTCCTAGCTAGCCGGCCCATCTCCTCTCTCAGGCAACCTTCTCTCTCGCCTCCTTCCCCGAATGGGCCTTGCCACTTCTCGCCCTGCTAGCTGGCCCAGCAACTCAGCCAGCTTGGCCAGTTGCACCCCTCTCTCTACCAATCAGGGCCCACCTACCAGGGTTCCCTCTCTCCTCCTTCTGGATGAAGTTTCGACCAAGCCCGACACAACGCGCTATCCTCGACGTCCGTGTCGGCTATGACCCTGCCTCTGCGTCCAAATAGCAAGGCCTAGTAGGTTGAGTGTATTTAAGCACTGCCTCCTCCGCATCTTATGACTCCTGCGATGCTCCTCTGCCCAAGCTGCGCAGTCATCATTTGTAGCCAAGTACCGCCGCCTTCGTGGTGGCCTAGTGCTACCACTGCTTAAGTGAAGAGTACCTTAATGGTGTATCAGATTTCATAATAACCGCGGAAGAGGATAAATTGAATAGAGGGGAACAATATATTTGTTGTTCATGCAAAGACTACGAGAATCTACATATGTTTCACAACTCAGAGCAGATTCAAGACCACCTATTTGTAGGGGTTTCAAATAGCGATACCCATGTTGGGCAAGTCACGGTGTATAGCAAATGATATAGGAAGGTGGAAATAATGAAATCACCGAGGAACATAACTATATAGTGAATAATATCGATTCTGATTCTGATGAAGATACATCATCGAATGATCATGACCATCTGGATGAGATGTTGCGCCATGCAGAAGGGAATTGTGATACGCGGGAATATGAGAAATTGAAGGTCTTGATGAGTGAATCGGAGAAACTTTTGTTTGAGGGATGTAAGCAAAAGTACACGAAGTTGTTACCCGTGCTTGAACTGCTGAAATTGAAGGCAAGCAATAGGTGGTCTGACAAGAGTTAGAGAGCCTGTTAGGTCTCTTAGCGGACATGCTTCTAGAGGGAAATGAGTTGCCCACAAGTATGTACATAGCCAAGAAAGTTATTTATCTTTTAGGAGTGGAAATATCGCAAATACATGCTTGCCTGGAAGACTTTATCCTCTTCCATAAAGAGTACACAAACCTCCATGTATGTCTTGTGAGCAAGTTATCCCGATACAAGCGTAAAGATCAAGCACATGAGGATGAGGTGGATGAGGTGATGAAAGGAACTCTAGTTAAGGTCATGTGGTGTCTGTCTATAATTCCCCTTCTAAAGCATTTATTTGCCAACCCCAAGGATGCAAAACTGCTATGCTGGCATGCTGAGGAGTGCAATAATGATGGAAATCTTAGAACACCCTACTGATGCCATCAAAAGGAGAAACATTAAGCATCGATGGAAGGATCATTTCAGAAACATGAGAAGTCGTCATAGCACTTGGCCTATGATCTTTGTATCTATAACCTTTCTCCTTGGTTATGCATGAAGCGTAAGTACATTAATATATCGATACTTCTACAAGGACCAAAGAAACCTAGAAATGATATACATGTTTTCCCGGAGCCATCGATGGAAGATCTCAAAAAAATATGGATCGATAGGGTGGAGGTATTTGATGTGCACAAGCGATAGAACTTCAATCTACGCAGATTGCTGTTCTGCACCTTAAATGAATATCCTACCCTTGCTAACCTTTCGGGGCAGTACGAAAGGGGAAAAAGCATGTATGAACTACTTGGATGATATAATGAGTGTGTGGCTTAAGCACTTGGAGAAAACCGTGTACATGCATCACCGTAGGTTCCTTCAGAAGGATCACGCGTACCGTGGAATGAAGAAACAATTCGATGGAGGAAATGACGATGATAAATGTCCCAGGCAATTTAGTAGAAAATATGTGTATGATATGGTTAAGAATATCAAAGTTATGTATGGGAAGGAGAGGACAGTCAAGGCTATACGTGACAAGACTGTGTGGAAGAAGAGGTTGATATTCTAGAACTTATTGGGAGCACCTACAATTTCGTGTGGGAGAATGTACGATATAGCGTGATTGATTTGTTATTGAATATCAAGGGACAAACAAATGATGTCCTCAAAACACTGCTTTGATTGCTTGATATGGGAATTAGAAATGAGTTACACCCAAAAGATACTCTACAAACCTACTTGTTATACTCTATCCAGGACTGAGAGCGCAGAGCTGTGCCAGTTCCTGCAAGGTGTGAAAGTTCCTTCTAGCTACTCTTCCAACATCAGAAGACTTGTTTCGATGGGATATTTGAAATTGATTGGCCTGAAGTCTCATGATTGTCAAGTGATGATCACTCGGCTGCTCCTAGTTGCAATTCAAAATATTCTGCATATCAAGGTTTGAGAGATAATCATGAGGTTGTATCTTTTTTTAACATAATTTCTCAGAAGGTCACTAATCCCTTCGAACTAGATGCTCTTCAAGAGGAAGTGCTAAAAACTATGTGTCAGCTTGAGATATATTCCCCATATAGTTCTTCGATATCATGGTTCATCTCATTATCCATCTTGTTAGAGAGATTAAGTAGTTTGGACCAATGTTCCTACGTAGCATGTACCCATATGAAAGATACATGTGAATTCTAAAGCACTATATGCGGAACCAATCTCAATCAGACGGCATTGTCGAAGGCTAAACAAGTGAAGAGGGTCTCGAGTTCTACATCGACTACATGGTTACGGTAAAACTGATA
This sequence comes from Stipa capillata, assembly GCA_019208055.1. Classification (NCBI taxonomy): domain Eukaryota; kingdom Viridiplantae; phylum Streptophyta; class Magnoliopsida; order Poales; family Poaceae; genus Stipa; species Stipa capillata. Next base: position 107,197 of record JAGXJF010005430.1, read on the forward strand.
GGTTTGCCACAATCTCATCATGAGGAGAGGCTTGGGGTATCGGGACCATTAGGAAGAAAGATACTGGAGCTGAACGGAAGGTTCATGATCAAGCCTGTTTCACAGTCATTTGGTCAACATATGGTAATTTGAGCAAGCGCATGGTTTATTGTTAGCTAACCCTACACTCACATGGTTGATAGAAGGACCATCATTTACAATTATAACATGGCAATGATGGACATAAATGGGTACATAGTTTATATGAGAGATTAGGATCAGAAGAGCACAAACTAATAGCATTGTCCAAACACATACTCAAGATATGGCTAGGAAGAAGAGCTCGTACTATTGTAGATAGAGGAGCTTTGGGAGCTAGAGTACATAAAGTTCAAGATTCTGCAATTTCAGTGCCATTTAGTCAATCTCTCACAGGTGAATGTTGATAAGTATGGCTTCACAGTAGTCGACCTCACAAGTACTGTATACAAAGATGAACCATTTGTACTTGCAAATCAAGTTGATCAGATCTTCTATGTAACCCACCCTTCAAATAAGAGGCGGCACGTAGTTAGGGACTCAGAAAAGAGCATTGTTGGAGTTGAGAATGTAGTGGACGAGGATGAGTACAAGCAATTTGACAAGATGCCTTCTACACGAGATGGCATAATGGTTGAGGAAGAAGCAAGTGTGGATGAAGCGACCTACATACCGACGATCATCATGAAGGACTCACGTTTGTAGCAAAGTAGAAGTGTGCAATTATGTGGATTTAATTTATAATATGCATTATTTTTATGTCAGAGTTATGAAATTTGAAGCGAACTCAATCAAAATATGAAACTAAAATAAAAAAGCATTCAGTGTAAAGTGAAATCAATAAAAAATATGAAATTCAAAGAAAAACCCTTAAACTTTATGAAATCAATCAAAAATACGAAATTGAAAGAAACAACATTAGATTTAAAGTGAAATCATTGAAAAATATGAAATTAAAAGAAAAACCCATTCAGTTTGAAGTTAAATCAATCACAAATATGAAATTAAAATAAAACTACTAAAGTAAAATAAAACACTTAAACTTAAAGAGAAATCAATCAAAAATATGAAGTTGTAATAAAAAATTAAATTTAAGATGAAATCATTCAAAAATTTGAAATTAGAATAGAAACTATTAAACCTAAAGTGAAATCATTCAAAAATATGAAAATTAAAGAAAAACCATTCAATTTCAAGTGAAATCAATCAAGAATGTGAAATTAAAAAAAACCAGTTAATTTATTCATTTTGCGCAAAGACATCGCAAACGGTCTATGTGAGAACTGTCTGTGATGTTTCCTTGCCACTGGCGGTTCAGTGTGAGAACGGTCTTTGATGTCTCCTTATTATAGGTAGTTCTGCTTGAGAACTGTCTGTGATATCTCCTCATCATAGACGGTTGTTGTATAGAACCGCATGGGATGCCTTTTATACATATAGCTATAGGATTTTCCCTTTGGTCTCATTCACAAAAACTGCTGAACCTCGCTATAGCACCATCATCGCATGCGAGCTCCTCACCGATGCTAGGAGGCTGTCCGTGCCGGTCGTTTTGCCTCCATAAGCACGTCGCCCTCGATTGTGTGCGCATCGCCCTCGCTCTCGCTCTCGCCCTCGCTGAGCATGCCGTCTCCTAGCCTTCTTTGCCCTAGGCACCGTCCTCGTCGAGCACTGAGGCCTCCTCCCACCGGCTGCAACCTCCTCCTCCTTGAGCACGCCGCCGGTAGCCACCCTCCTCGAGCCCCGGTCGTCGTCCTCCCCGAGGTATCCTGCACCTCCACCCTAGTCACAGCCCTCTCGAGGTATCGCTGCCCCTTCCTTTTTGTGATTTGTCATGTTGGATATCATTGCTATATCTATCAATTTAGAATGAGTTCATAATTTATTGTGGTAGCATTTAAATATTGCTGGTTCTATGTTTTTACTCATTCGCTACTACTACTATTTCTTCTTCTTGTCATGCTTAGTGATTTGTTAGTGTTCAAGTTCTCATCTCTAATGGAGAGTGAACTGATCGTTGTTGTTTGAGTGAATGCATATATAGTTCATCACAAATTGGGAAATCATAAAAAGTATTGCGCTTGTTCAAAACAATTCACAAATTTTCTCCTGGTATTAAGGGGAAGACCATTCCCCTACAATGGGTTGGGAGGGACCTTCAGGTTGACGCATTGTGTACACAAATGACCAGTGGGATGTGACTTCAATACTTTTTGGCTGGCAAACACATAAGTCGAAGCTTTAGCATATTTCTTGATTACAAACGTGCTCCATGCACACCTTTAATTAAATTGAGCTAATGCACACAAGGACTTCTTTGAAAAACACAAAAGAACAATAATCTTTTAAAACATATGGAAAAATACATATAAACATAATCTTGACTCTAGCAAGTTCTGATGTGGCATTATCCCCGAATGCGGCGAAAAGAAAGTTCAAGGAATGTGAACTAGAGTTGTGCATCCAAAGCAATATGAACAGAGAGAAGAACCCATGACATTTTCCAATATTTCTTGAATTTCTTCTGCATGTAAATAACTATAGCATTGCTTTTCAGAATCTCCCTCAGAAGCTTACCACTCTAATATTAGCTTTACTTGCCACATCTAATGGAAGTGTAAAATTGACGTCAGATACTTTGATCCTGAAATAACATTTGTAGCCTTGTAGAATACTTTTTGTAATCTATAGTCAACTTCTTGTTTTCAGAAACTTGAAAAAATTGATTGGTACCGAAGCGCGTCGGTGAGTGATTGTTTTCAGAAACTTACAACGATTGATTGGTACTAGTACGAAGAATGTTTGTTACATAAAAACTGATAGATGTGCATGCAATTGATTGGTCTTAACAGGTACACACAACCCCTACTGTTGGATCAAGATAAATGTCCCAAGTGCTTCTTCCTCCCCATGTTTGGTGATGAAAGCCCTCGCCGGAGACAATCTCCCCTTCCCTCTCACCCTACCCCAAACATATAGAATGGACGTTGTACCGGTGGTGGAGGCAACTGGGGTAAGGCAGGACGGCTCCACCGATCGTGGGCGGCGGAGGACAGCTAGTTCCAACAACCAGTAGGGTTTATCACCTAAGAACCCAAATTAGGAGGTTGTGAAGGCAATCACAAGCTATAAAGTAGGCGGCAAAGGGCAGGACATAGGAGGAGCGTTCGGCTGACGGTGATACACATAAATTGTCTATTATTTTATTTAAGTTTAATGATGATATTTTGGTATTAACCGTTATTAATTATTGACTAATAACTAATAATTACCCAAAAGTGTAAAATATCAGGAAAAATCATATGCGCAGAATATTCTCGAAGATATGCACATACGAAGAAGGCGGGTCCCAACTGGCCATCCTAGGGGGTAGGGCGGTTGGCTATTGTGGTCAGCTGGAACCGCCCTGCGTGACCGCCTGTCACACCCTATTTTCTAATAACAAAAAAATTAGGGTTTACGAAAAAATAAATTTCTTTTAGCTATGATTTAATTCGATCTAATTAAAACTTTGTACTCAAACCATATTCTTTATGAAACCATTTAGTACCAATTAAAACACTACCTCCTTTCTTCTTAGCATCACCACCTCGGAGATTTGGTGATCATGTGTTTTTGTATTGATCTCAAGCCATGTTCTGCGGTACCTTCAAATCTTCTTTTCGTTCTCTATCCATTCATCTATCGATCTACCTAAACCATGCACCTACTGATACAATTAAACATCCATCTACCTCTGTGGCTATCTATCTATCCAGCATGTATATAGCTATATATATATATATATATATATACATATATATGTTTGTATTTATGCCTACGTCTATCTTCTCTGATGTTTGACAATATTCTCTCACCATCCTTTCTCACCTAAACAGCCAAAACCCTAACTCCTCTTTATCTTATGCCTTTTCCTCCCAGGCTTGCTAACCCTAGTCTACCTCTCCAAAGCATACGGGAAACTCTTTTCCCCATTACCTATGTGGTAAATTGAGCATGAAGTCATGCACTCCATCTTCATCCCCATATCTCCCTTATCCCTAAAACCCTAATGTACAAAAACCCTAGCCCTGAGAATATCTCGGTCTGTTCAACCATATGCAATCTCCAAAACCAAATATTTTGGAAAAAATTTCTATAATATTTGAAATATGAATCTTCATCGAACCTTGACCTCTCTATACTAGTTTAAAATATTACATGTCTCCTTTTGGCTTTCTCTCCATTTATTCTTTAAATTTCCAAAATATGATGCCTGAGATATTTCAGATATTTATCAACTTTTACCACCCTTTTATGAACAGTAAAACCTATTTATAAAACTATTTTCCAAATTCTTATGCAAAATGGAAATTAGGGCTGAAACCTTAATCCATTATCACATATGCTTTCCTCTACTCCAAAAGTTCCCATGAAATTTCCAAAAAATCTAGACAATAATCCTAGCCATATTACAAATTAATATTTTGACCTCCAGTACAAAAGTTTCAAATGATTTCAAATTTGTGTTTGAGCTAATTTTGAAATAAGGTTAGTGCCCCAAGTTTTAAACTTTAGAAAATTCCCCACAAAATCATGGAAGCTTCCCCTCATCATATATAGCTCATATCTATGCTCAACCATGTTTGTTCAATTCAAAATTTTCAAATAATTTCAAAAGTGAATTTTAGCCAAATTTGAATCTAGCATGTTTCCCTCTATTTTAAACTTTAGAAAATTTTCATAAATATTGTGGAGCATCTCCTCGTTATATGGATCCATTTTGCCATAATATCCTACCTCCTCTTTTCAATATCTTCCTTGGAAATTTAGTGCAAAATCTCAGATCTTTCCTCTGTTAATATCTCTCCTCTTCTCCCCCTACCAGTGGCCCTCGTAACCCCTGCAGTCGTCCACCCTCCCTCCTTTCTCTTTTCTCCTGGATGCCATAGCCATCGCAATGGCAGTGTGTAGGACGCACACCCCGCACGCCAGTGTGTGCGCCCGCAGTACTTGGCTGTGCGTAGGGTGCACCTTCCCGCACCACCGGTTGTCTCCACTATCACGCTGTGAACCCCGTCAATGTGACCTCCCCCTGCGTGTTTCCCCCTTCACTCCACTACCACAGCACATCTCGGTACTTGTCCTTCCCCCTGTGGTCTCCATAGGGTCAAGCCCACCCCGTATCCTCCTCTCTTGTGTGCTACTTCTCTAACTCCTCCTCCATCTCATCGAGCCAAGGAGACCACCCCAGCACCCATCTCCCCCTAATCCAGTGAGAACTTCGCCAAACTGGCCAGCCGGTTAGGCAAGAATCTAGCCACTCTGATGATCTCCACCTCCCCTTTTTCCTCTTGCTTTGGCTTCCCTCACTCTACTGATCCTCCTCATTTTCTTCCTTAGAGCCATGAAGCACGCCCATGAGCTCTCCCAACACCGTTGCCACCGGCTAGATCTACTCATCGTCGATGCCGCTCTGGCTGCTGCTGGTGGCCATCTACCCACCGAAAGACTCCACTGGCTTCCCCGGCCTCACCTCAGTTCTCATCGCCAGCCATCACGCTGCCGCTCGCCGCTAGTAAGCGCCACCGGGCCCGTCTACCCTCTCTCTCTCCCCGTCTACTCTCTCTCCCACCCAACTAGTCCTATTTAGCACGCACGTAGAAACGGTTTAAACACATAAACTGTCACCAGCAGCGTGACCCCACCCGTCGGATTTCATTGAAGCGGGCTTTCACCGTTACGATTTCTTTTCCACAAGATATACTTCTCCTTTATTCCTCTGTGGGTTATGTGTTTGCACCAGGAAAGCACATTCCCTCCTTCCTGATCTTCAGGAGCCACCTCTGTTCTGCCAAATGCGTTCCCCAAGTACGCAATCGACGTAACCCCTATCCCTAGACTAGAACTTCCCCCTCTTATTTTCTCTGTTAGCAAAACTTCATAAGCTCATTTCTTTTCATTGGGATTTCAATTGACCTAATTCTTTCTTTCTACATTATCTAAATTCAAAACCTACCCAACAGTACCACTTTCACAATTTTTGAAATTTTTTTGAATTTCATATATAAATGCGATTCAAATTTGAAAATTGGATATCTATTTTAATATAACTCAAAATGTTTTTCCACTATCATACAAAATAGAGTACAACTTTTTCGTCCAGATAGAATTTTCAAATTCAATAAAATTTATTAGGACAGTAAGGCATATGAAATCCTTCATTAAATCCCTATCTCTTTAAAAAGTTTATCTTTTGTTATATTCATGCAAAACCCTCTAAATAAGTTTTTAAAATATTTTAAAAATTATTTCCTATCCTTTGTTTCAGATAAATTTTCATATTAATATAACCAAATCTAAATATACCTTATGTTTTAAAATATACCTAAAATTCAATATCTTTGGCAAGAAAAATCCAAATCACACATTTTAAAAATCCTAAAACATTTTAAAACTAGAAACTATCCAAACATGTCATGTTTGTTGTGTTTAGATCTTATTTGGGTTTGTCTTGATTTGTTTGCTTATATTTGACATCTTTTATGTGTGTACTTTCTGATGTCTCGGTATCTGGTGAGGACTTCAAGCTTTTGCAACACCATGACCAAAACCAATCCTGCCAGCCGAGCTCCTACCTTGATCTTGTTGGACCCATATGTTCAACTATGTTTATCTTGTTTGCAAAACGTGCATGCTATGTTAATATAAACAACTATTTTATCCTAGAAGTAGTTATGCCCTAGTATTGCATTTAGCCTAGTTCGATAAATAATCCTTGTCACCCTAGGATTAGTTTCTACTGGTCATGGTAGCACTAGTGGTAACCTAGACTAAAAATATATGGATATACCATGGCTTAGGCCCGTAGTAGAAAAACAAGATTTTAATAAAAAGTTGTGGATCACTTAAAACTTTTTGTGGAATAAACCCTTGGAAGACATTTATTGTCCTAGGAATGTTTATGAAAATGGTTTTGTGACAAGAACTCAAAAATAAAAATAAGTAGGAAAATGATTTGGATCTAGGTGGATAATGTAAGCGGGAGTTTGGAGGATGTGGTTGTAGTATGACATAGCATGTTGTAGTATGGCTATGGTAATGTGATGTGGAGTCTTGCTCAGATCAACTAAGGACTGAACCTTAGTGCTACTCATCCAAGTTCTTATCATATGTCCACATGCCCTAATGGGAAGGGCTTGACCAATTACTCTGTTTAGGACTAGCATATGAACCGTTGGCGATAGGTGATATGTGCGAATGAAGTTGTAGCTTCTATCAAGAGGTTTCCCCATTGTGGCATGAGGATATACTTCACACAAAGGTGGAATACAGACTAGAGGTGGGCTAAGTCCTTCTGGTGGGTTCATCATTAGGACTAGAAGGCCGACACATGTCGTGAAGTGTGCTCATTGGATCTAGGCAACAAGGGAGATTCATATCTTCTAGGTAATCCACAACCCCTATAGGGTGTTAAAAATCTATTCGAATAGCCATGTCCTCGGTCGCGGACACAACTTGTTTAAGCCACACATTGGTTACACTATGTTCTCAAGTTTTAAAAATGTGGGACATAAGATTGAGGACGTGGAGCATGAATTGCCCACAGTGTTCAGTACAAGCTACGGGCAGGTAGCGGGAGCTATAGAAGTGTATTCTATAATGTACTATAGGGAGGTAGTATGAGTTGGAAAATGCAATGATATCGTCGATAGTCAGAGATATCAACTATGATGTTTTAAGCCGATGGTCAGAGCCGTCGGGAGTTTGATATATTGGGATGGTAGTCAGAGCTACCATCATATGTTCTTATGTTACTTGTGAAATATGCTATTCTTTAAAAAATGCTTGCAAATTTATTACCTGTATTCTTGAATAAGAACTTACTATTTCACACAACATGCAACCTAGGATAGAGCTACTTTCTTGAACAAAGCCGAGCATGAAAATAGTCATTATACTATCTTCATGGAATACTTGCGAGTACATTCAACGCACTCACCTGGCCTATTTATTTGGCCAGGCAAGGAAACTACTACTCCAAAGATGATGATAGTGACTACAAAGGCTAGGGCATAACTCTAGTTGATTGCCTACGGGTATTGTATACTGGTGGGTCCACACTATTGCTTTGTTTTTCTACTGCAGATTTTGTATCTAACCAATGGCTACAAGTGCAAGACCTCGACCACGAAGGTCTATTTATGTATCTTTCTATGATATGTACATATATGTCAATGGTATTCAAGCTAACTTATGTGTACTGACTACTGATCGTAGGAATAGTACATGAAACACAAGGGTTATCTAGTTGTTAAAACGGGGTACGCCATACTGCCCTAGCCCTGGGTCCACCACTTTTCGATGCCCTTCATGCTATATGTCCCTTGCTAGCATACTCCCCGATGGCAGGGTCATATAGAAGTTTTCGAGGGTTTCCAGAGCTCCTTCGCTTAAGAAAAGATCCAATCTAGATTAGAATTAGCACTTGATGATTAGTCATTCATTGATCGTAGCATTGACTGGGCTCTTGTAACCTCCTCAAGAACATCCCTAGATATTGGTTGTATTGGTTCCAAGTGTCAATATGATTTTTATTTCTTCTATGTTCTTTGTCCTTTTGATGATTTCTGAGTACTCCCACAAGTTTGTAGTAGTAGCTATGCAACAATCATATATTAAGTTTGAAAATTCTTTTGGATCAAATTGTCATCTTATTTATGTCTATTAGACACAATTAGTTCTTGTATATCTTGTAGTCGTTAGATGAGATCAACAGGTACCCAATACTCGGACGAATGGAAGAAAGGCAAGGTGTGTAATTGTAGGACGAGGAGGAGATGACTCTAGAAATCCAGTCACAGAATGGACCAATGGGCATTATCATACCATTAGTATAGAATCTGTGATACAAGGGAAGTATAGTTATAGTCAAGAAGCGTTAATGTATTAATCTGGATTTATTCCTTAGCAATTCAATTGTGTAATAGCTGTTGTCAATAGATGGAGTTGGATGATTATTTAGGTTTGTAATAACTATTGACATGTATTATATTAGGACATACCTTCCATGTGAAAGTATCTATTATATGCAGAATGTGTTTATCATAATTTTTGCTTGTTTATTTATCTTATGATCACATACTTTACTAAAATTTCTATTAGTGAACCTATTAATTAATTGCCTCATTTTAGATCATTGAAGTTGCATCCGTCTTACCATTTACTATTTTATTTACTATTTTTTTTAGTTTCAGCAAGCTACTATTATTTACTCCGCTTTTACATAGGTTTTGGATATCTTATCACATGACAACAATATGCATATCTGAGGACCCTGCAAATAATATTTTTTTTTGAGGTTTTGATCTGGTTGTTATGGTGGTTGTGAGGTATCTAAGCTTCCAAGGTTTGATAAACTTTGGTAGGAGCTAAAGGAGGAGTTGATGGGCAAGCGCGCCTTCCATTTTTAGTTGGTGATGCACCCTCTGACCAATGATTTTAGTTTCATGTAAACATTTTTTTTAAAGCAACCAAGTATATATTCATTATGTATGAAGGTTAGGCTGCACAAAGCTCTAACGAACAAAGCTAAACAGTTGTGCCCAATAGGAAAATACAGATTGAGTACAAGCTAGAGATGTATGTTGATGAATATAATGGCTGGAGCCAATAGCTTATTCGGTCGAGAACTCCAACGTGAAGCAGTAACCTATACCCTCAAGGGTCTCTATCGTGCTCACTAATTGATGTCTATCTGGCAGCTCTCTTGAGGATAGCTCTAGCATACGCATTTGAGGTCAAAAGTGATCGAGTTGTAGATTCGTATATGCGCCAACGAACTCAATTGTGTTTGGCCAGCTTTGTCACATCTAGGGTTTAGCGGCAGAGACTTTCTCATTTGTCTACGGTAAGCAGCTTGAACAAAACTAGGAGCTGCTGCATCAACATTGTCTCCACAGACAGTGAAACCCAACATGTGATGAGAATGCATTAAGAATTTACGTATCTAGCGCCCTGTGTGCATGAGGTTACAGTCAGTGCATAGTACTCCTCTCTGGACAAATTGAGAACATTAACACAACTCCACCACGGAGAGCCACCCTTGATCTCCATCTGACTTAGAACCGATCAGATGCCACTTGCCCAAGATGTGCCATTGGCCAAGAGCAACCGATGGTTGCATCCACTTACAAGTCCACTACTGCATAATTGCTTTATTCTCTCTTTCTTTCAAACCATAAACTCCAAAGAGGTTTCACTTTATCATACTGGAGTAGGGCTTCACTTTGCCTTGCGGACAGAACTAGCTTCCTCGATTTGTACATATTGTTTTTGGGTAATAATATTATCATTGAGAAAGAATACTCCAAATAGAGGAGAAATTTGGCAATCAAGTCTACTAATACAAGTATGTATTTTGAGTAGTTGCTTTTCTAGTTGAAAACCATATAGCAAAGGAAAGTTCAAGCCTGGTACCAATCAAATCAAAGAAGCCAGTACAAAGCCCACTTCCGGTGGTCTTGCTGTCCACTTATAGTCTAAAAACCTTGTCTGTCTACTTTGTATTTTTGGGAATCGACATAACTGAAAGAAGGAAGGACAGTTGGGCTAGGTTCAATCACTAGACCAAGTAGAAGATCAAGGTTCTAGTTTTCTTGTTTGGTTTTCTCAAGAGGAGGAAACCGGATAATGAAACCACTTTGCTTTAGGATAGCAAGCAGAAGGAAAAACCCCATGAGGACGAGCCTAAAAAATGAAAGCGGGAAAAACCCCTAGAGGTCACGCTCGGATATCGCGAATAGGAGCTGGTTTTAGAGTTGTGGTATTGATTTGTCTTGGTTCTCGTAGTATGGGGGATATTGAGGTTAAAAGAAGGGGTTTTTTAGAGAAATGTGCACCGAGTCGCACGCACGGGTGATCAAACAGGAAGCTCAGAAACTCATGTGAATGATAGGGGAACAACAGGAGCAGCCATGGTTGAAAATAGTGAGCCTCATGATACAACATTTGAAGAAATGAGATTACTCGCAAACCACAAACCTTCTGGTTCGGGGTAGAATTTGTCAACCAAGGACCCCCGAACCATCAAAGACCAGTGACAAGATTTGGCCGTATAGAGATCAAAGTGGGCGCACAGACTACGGAACATGGACAAAGAACCCAGCTCGAATACACGGGGGTAAGACCCATCAACCTCTGGACGCAGTAAAGGCAGAGGGAGGGGAAGGGTGATAGATCTGGCGCATGCGAACTAGACGAATTCACAACTAGGTGGCTACCGACCACCGTGGAGCAGGGCCAGAAAGAGACGCCAAGAGGTTCAAAAGAAGACCACAAGATCTATTAGGAGCCTTTTATTGTAGCACACCTTTGGCCGGCATCAACCCCTAGCATCAAGGGTTGAGATTCTGACAAAGATCCATAGGGGCACCAACAGCAAGAAGGCCAACTGCCATAGACTCCTCACCGGCGATAGGTCATTGATGGTAATAGGGTTTCTCGATCTTTCGATGAGAGGGTAATTTTTAATCTGGTAGAGAGGACTTTCACAATCCGGCTACAACCATACGGTGACCGTTGCAACCAGCAATAGTTGAACCAACTCGTGATATTATCAAACTTGCTAGAAGCACGATCGACCTGACCACGAAGATCTTTTCTTATGAGGAATCGAAGAACAAGCAAGAAAATAGTAATAAAAATCTGAAAATTGTGAATATGGATGAAGTACTAATAATATTAAGTGGGATTCCGAAGACAATGTCAGTGCTACACTAGTCGAACAAGAGGAAAATAGTTTCCCGAAGTGGAAAACTAGATCAAACAAAAGCCAAGTCTAAAGGGGGCGAACTAGAGGGGTATATAAGGAGAAGAGATGGGGGGCTTTCAGCCAAGATGGTGGGCTTGGACAAAACCTAAGTGGATTCCCTCCTAGACTCTATGTGGGTTTCAGTTTACATGTGCTAAGCCCAATTTTAAACGTGGTGCAGCACCATATCACGAAATTAACTCTTCTAGATACTTTATAAGTACTCGTAGCCAAAATATTTGATGTAGACTTCATGTTGGTTAGGCCAAACTTGAGGACGACTTCATAGTGGCTTTAAAGTCGCGTAATAATTTGACATTAGTTCATTATCTCCTCTCTTGCTGCCATCTTGTCAATGCACATTCCCTCTCTCAATTTAACAAGAATCTTGATTCCTAATCATAATAACATCATTTGCTTCAGATAATATCATAGAATTTATAATATTTAAGTGCACGCTGAGAAATGAAGTAATCTGATAATTGAGTTGGTGTGCAGATACTCATCATTGGCTTTTGTATATCATCTTGAAGAAATTGAGGATTAGCAAGCGGTGTAGGTGTAATTGCATCTTAGTAATCAGAAGGTCCAAGCCACACCTTAAGGGCCTATTTAGAATACGGGCCCAAATTTTTTTCCATTCTGGATCAGATTGGATTGTTTGGATCACCATTTTCGTATTACGATTCCCCTGTATTGGACTGGTTTTAGCCCCTTACACCTGAAAACTTTTACAGACCGAAGCAGCCCACGAAAAATTTCCGACAGAAGTCGGGGTCGCCCTCGAGGTCTGGAGGCGAGCAGGGGAAAAGAGGCGACGGCCACCGCGAGGTCTCCGCTGCCCCTTCTTGGGCTCGCCGCCGTTGCCACCCCTTGCTTGGCGGTCTGATCCCCTCCGCGAGAGGGTCCACACGTGTAGCCAGGACTCGCTGATGCTTGGTGAGGTCGCGCTTGGCAAAGGTCTCCACCCCGCGATGATGACCCAAGCCGACCACCTTGGCCGCTGGATCCGGCGTCCCTCGGGCACAGCTCGACAGATCCAAGCTCCACCTCTTCGTCTCCTGCTCCGGGCAAGATCCTGAATCTATCTGCATCGCCGCCATCAAGTACTCCTCCATTGGTCGGCTCCTCTGCGGGATCCCGACTGCATAGTTTCCCCCACGCTCTCTCCGCATGTGTGATCCCTTGCACCGTAAGCGAATCGCTTCTCTGCTCCTCTCTCGCATCGTTTGGTTCCAGTTCACCCGAGGCAAGAGGTGGCCTCCCTGCTCCTCGCTCTCTCTCTCTCCCTTTCTTCCCTACTTCTGATGCTGCTCCTGATTTCGTAGGATAACCAAGCTCGTCGAGGAGGAAGTCGAGCAGGATCAGGCCAAGAAGCCCTCAAGGAGGTCCATCCGTTGCAGAGGAATCATATTTTCCTCGTCTTCTAGAGACATCTCGTGTTCTTCAACTATTTCGTTTTTTGTTTGGTTGTGCTTTTCTTTCTCACAAGAAGAGGAGGATGATAACTATGAGGAAGAGTAGGATGCTGGTGATGAATTCGACAGTGATTTTGGTGAATATGTGAGATCCCTCCTCCCGCTGCTGCTCCAAATTTGTTCTTTTTTTTGTAGCTTTCGTTGGTCTTCTCTTTGTTTGGAGTGAATATCTCGCTACTAAATTATTCACTGCATGTGCTACCCGAAGTCATTTGGTTGCATCCAGTAAATACCTCACTACATATTTGTATTTTTTATGCTAATGAATTTGGATTTTCCTAATGAATTTGGCACTTGGGGAGTGAATTAATGGTAGCTTTGATCCACATTCATGAGTTTCGGCGACGAGCAGCTGTAGTTGGAGCTCCGGATGTCCATCACCGCTGTCGTCGTGCCGGCGTACCAGTCCTTCCTCAGCCCGACGACCACCGTTGTGTGCTACTCTTGCTTCTGATATCTGCATGCACTTGTGAAAGGCTGAGGTGTTGTATTCTTTACTTCTCCATCTGTGTTTCTGCCAAAAATTACTTTACTCCCTCAAGAAGTGAACCGAAGAAATTGCAGCTATGTTTAGATTTAGACTGTTCTTTTGTATATCTCAACTGAATTGACATGCTTTAGTCCAGTACATGTTTCTTCATTTTTTTTGCCCTTCTTAGCTTGTGGTCTAGAAGCTTGTTGGTGCCTTGCTACATCATAGACCTTACCGTCAATTATTAGCAATGCTTTGAGGCCATTATTGTTTCTTACTTTTGTTTGAACTCTCTGTAAAGAGAAGAAATAGCAAGTGCCACAAGAATGTTTCTGAATTTCAAGTGTTTATACTAGCGTATGAAGAAATTTGAATGTAGTCAGATGCAGAAAGCAATAAAGTAAGCTTTTCTGCTGCACGGGCTTCTTGACGAGGTACTGAGTTTATTTAAATTCACATGATTCAGTGCAATGAATTGTTATAAATTAGATGATTTTCTAAGGTCAGAAGCCAGGACAAAGCTGTTCATGTCACTAGTACTTCAGCATGAACCCACTAGAAACAGATAGGTGCGTGTGTATTAGTATAGCAATGACAGTTAGTAGTGCGCTGAAAAATTAGCAACTACTGTCATATCTCTTGTATTAATTAGCTACAAAAAAGTTCGGTTTAATCGCTATTGTTCGTAGGTGTACAAGTCACACGATGTTGGTGTTAACAGCTTAATGTCTTTCCCAGGAAACCCATATGCTAAATTAGTATGTAGCAGATGATAGTTATATGCATTATTAAGGCATTGTATAGGATAATCCAAAATGCTAACCGCTCATCGCAGCTCATACAAGAAGGATCAACCTTTGATAGTTGCTCCACGAGGGATCTGCAGATGAAACAGTTAATGGCAATTGCCTCGAAGTCATTTTATAAGATGAAGAACTTCATTTGTTCACAAAACCAGTGCTTCATTGTTACTCTTGTTTTTGCTTATTGTAAGATTGATACTCTCATTTTATGATTGATTCGCCTTAGTTATGAGATCCGCGCAGGACCTTCAACATCAAGAATGACTTCACCCCAGAGGAAGAAGATGAAGAGAGGAGGGAGAACCAGTGGACCTTCGAATGAAGCTCTCTAACAAGCGACAACTATCTCCTTACGTGATGTGTCGGGATGTTAATGCCTGGAGCAGCTCTTGACTGTCTATGGATTGAACTATGCTAAGAACTTGTAAGTAGTGTTGGATGCCTAGAGCAGCTCTGGATTCTGTAATGAGAATAGCTGGTTGCTAATTGTTCTGTATTAATTCTGGTTCTGTTATATGCGTGGGTTTCATGAACTGAGAATTTGCAATTATGTCTGCTGAATTTCTGCCGAACGAGGTGATGTATATGCTTTGTATGCAAACAAAGAGGGAATTGTTAATGCTGATTTATAAGTGTGTACACATCTCTTGCTGATTTACAAGAGCTTACCCAAGCAGCAATTTACAACCGAAAATAAATACCCTTATATTAAGGTTTTTTGGGGGCTTGTAAAATACCCTTGTAATATATTTATAAGGGTAAATATTTTTGGGTCTTCCAAACAGGGCCTAAGGAGCGTATGTAAGATTTCTAGTAATCAGGAGATAATCTTCTTGGATAAGCTTACTGATATAACTAAATTCCGGTAGTTCATAGGTTTAGGATTTCCGTTGAGATCCATAATGGATCCATAGGAATCTTAACTGATTTTTTTATGCTCCAACTAAACCTAGAATTAATCGATGATAAGAAAACCAACTAGCTGCTATCATACGAGTGTCTTCTCTTGTTACGAAAATCACAGGAAATCTAACAGTGATCTTCTAATAAAAATAGGTACGCTGCAAGAAAGAAAGCCAGATTTTGTTGAAAGCAACAATGTAGCTCTGGACGTACTCGTTTACTGCTCGGTGCAGAGATGCGGAATTCCCAGCCGTGGATAACGATCGTTACGTGCATTTTTTTTGTTGGATTTTCTCTTTCCCGATTTTCACATGAAACACATCAATCCAGCATTCCTAGGAAAAGAAACACAGGAATGTTATATTCCTTTCGTACGGTTAAGATTACCGGGAAAAGATTCCCATTAATCTTATTTTTCTAGGAACTAAACTCTCTTAGGCAATATTTATTTTTCAACAATAAGCTCCACATGCCATACATTAGAAAAGTGTGGCAAGATTACCTTGACTTGTCAACTAGTGACTCCATTTTGTTGAACTAACCTAAGAAATGTTTGGTAAAGTGTGGTATCGTCATTCTGTGAACCAAAGAGACCTCAATGCAAACAAGAAGAACTAGGTCCCCCCCCAAAGCAGAACCAACAATTTCACTACCAAGAACCCAAAAATTCAGTTAGGAGTCACATGTCCCCCATCTACGGTCCTAATTGGATGTTTTACAGCGTGGTTGCTTGAGTTCATCACGTCAATCTTATCCAACTTGCAACGTAGAAGAGCCACAAAAGCAAGAACACGACCCTACAAAATCAACAACACTACCCAAACAAGATTTCCTCTACCAGAGAGAACACAGAAGCGCCACAATTCTTAGATGTTTTTTTGGTAGACTCTGGATCGGGCCTTTGATAGAATGGGTTCAAACTGTTTGCTATCAATCAGTTCATCACCTTGTCACATCAAGTACCAACAGATATTTTTGGTGGATGCTGAATGGCAAGAAAAGCAATGAGTCACTTAAGTTTTCAGATAAAGATCAGGTGAGTCCCATGACTGCAGCCTGAACTATCATAGAGGTCACTGCTTGCTGCCTTTTCCCAATTGTGATACTGGACATCTGAAGATTCTTATGCATTCAAAACAAGATGACTTTCTTTCTTTTGAAAAATGACTTTCTAATAAAAATAGGATGATATCAATGCCAGAAATAAACACGATAGGCAGCATCAAATGAATATGCCCCTTCCACGTTTCCTCTAAAAAAAGAGGCCTTCCATTACTAAGAGACGACACAAAAAGGAGTGCTGTAAGTATCACTAGCAATGTAAAATTGAGAACAGATCACCCATTTTCTTATTTAGTGTGAAAGTAACACCACATACTAATGTTCCTGTTTATTTTTACCCTTGGATCATGCCCTTTCAGAATAAAGGCAGAACAATAAATAACCTGTATCATCTTCTGTCTTATTTCAGGACAGCTAATTAGCATATCACATTTTTTTCCCCTATTCCTTATAGTCAGACTACACACTTGTATCTTTGCTATTGTGCAACTGCCCTCACCTTGCATGCTAATACTACTGTTTCTTTCCTCTAATAAAATATAAAAAAAACACCCTATGTCTTGTGTCTCCTAATTAAGAGAAGACCAGAGAGATTTCCTCTGTACTCTGTCCTTCTCTATCTACAACAAAAACCGTTGCTTTGCCGTGTCCTGTTTGTATAATGCTGTCCGTCACCCCTGGGACCTGAACATGATACCAAATGCCTGAAGGACACCTGAACAACGAACCCAAGGTCCATAGTTTATTTTCTATTTTCCTGCCTGTTTAAATGCTGTTTCCAGCAGGCACCGACCACGCAAACGGGCTTTCTGGGAGGAGTTCAATCTGTTTACTACAATCAGAAATGGAGGAATCCAATGAGCAACGACGAACTAGCTCAATTAATGGCAGGTTGCAATGCAATAATTGACCCATACACAGTTAAGTAGTCACTAGTAAGTACCACTCTTGGCCATCATAGTTGTTGCTTGCCCGTGTGGGAGGGGCTTGGCTTGTTGAGACGATGTCCAGTGGGTCAGGAGTGACGAGAGGATCCATCAATCCTAGTTCTTTGGAACCTGAGCACGAAATAAAAACGCTGCTTATTTAAGACTGCAACTTGGAAAGATGGACGGAACCAGCATATCTCAGTGCACGACGTGAGAACTACTGTTCTTCCCTGATGCAAGCTGGATGCGCAAAACTTTTGCGCGTTATTGGAAAATGAACTAGTATATCACCAAGATTACAAATGGCACCACAAACCTGCTGATTGGGAATTGAAGGGACCAACGTCCCCGATGCTACAATCGAAATAGGCAAACTGCGGCGGCAACGGTTCTATTCTGAGCCCCGCGAGGCGCCTCCTCTCGAGCTCGAACAACCTCTCGCGCTTCTCCACCTGTTGCTTCCTCGCCAGCCTTGGAGAATCATACTCTGGTCGGGACAAAATTGGTGTAAGGTGAAACGTGAGCAATGATAATCAAGTGACAGGAACTCAAAGGGTGTAGGTTGATATATCACTACCTGGATAGAAATCTGGATCAGTCTCAATCCAGCGTGGAGGATAGTATTGCATCATCGGCTTGGTCCTGTCCACAGTAGGTTGTAATTCTTCGTTTGTCACAGATGAAGTTGTTTCTTGTTGTGCTGCAATGGCAAGACGATTTGACCGCATTACCTCTGATTAATGCATTTGGATTTCTCTCTGTAAGGTTTCGCGAGGACCCGCGATCCGCAGATGAAATGCGGGTTGCGCCGCATCAGAAGGGCGGTCACCGTCTCCGGGTTCTGGAAGCTCACGAACCCGAACATTCGCTGCTCTTGGCATGGGATCCTCACGTCACGCACCGGGCCGTACTGCCTGGTAAACGCACAACCACATAAGCAATGTATGCGTAGCAAATCAAGATCGATCATCGTTACTATCTAGTGCTAATAGGGATAAATGAATGGATACTCGAAGTAAGTCGCAACGTCGGCCTCGGAAAAGGTGCTGTCCGAAGGGAACGTGAGGTATATCTGGTGCGAGCTGGCCGGCGTATCGCCTCCTCTGTCGCTCCTGTAATCGGTGTACTTGGCGGCATCCTCCGCGAGAACCACCGAGTGCTGCCCGTGCGGCCTACGCAAGATCAATCCAATGTTAAGCATGAAAATTAGTCATAAATTTTACGTCTGGAGAGTTGAATCTCACTCACCTTTCTATAACCCTGATCTTGTTGAGGCGGGAGAGCAGCTTGGTGAGGCTGTAGCCGGCCTTACCGTGGCGCTGGCTCTCGGTCAGGTAGCCGTCGGCCTGGAGGCCCTTGCCATACTTCTCGCCGTAGAGCGTCGGCAACGAGGCGATGGACATCGGCTGCCCGCGCCGCGAGTGGAGCAGCTCCGTGATCTCCAGCTCCAGCCTCTCGAGCGAGCCCGGTGTAGTCCCTCCTTGGAGGTGGTCGACGGCGAACCCGTCCGTGTACACCTGGTGGTGCGAGTAGTGGCAGTTCTGGCCGTTCTTGCAGATGCCCTTGAAGAAGTAATGGCAAGGACGTCTCGGGGACACCCCGTTGGACCGCCGGCCAGTCGCCCTCGGGCCGGTGCCATTGTGGAACGCGTCCTCCGCGGAGTTGGGGGAGGAGTACCCGCCCACGGCGTCGAGGTGGTCGTCGAGCCCGTGCTGGCCATGCAACGGGTAGTGGCTTTCAGCGGCATCGACGAACGCGTACTCCTGCTGTGCCGCCTTCTCCGCTGGGGGAGCCGGCGGCGGCGGCGAATCCGGCCAGTAAGGGGATTGGACGTGGAAGCTGAAAGCTGGGGAGAAGTGGCGGAGGCCCGCGGGATGGGAGCACAGCTGCTGGTACCCGGCGCCGGCCTGGCAGTGCACCGAGGAGCAGCGCGCGTAGATGGCGGCAAGCGTGGCCTTGGCGTCGACGATGGTGGCGAGCAGCTCGGCGTCGGTGCCGTAGGCGAGCTGCACCATGTCATCCTCGTCGGGCTCCCGCAGCAGGATGCAGCCAACGATCTTGCTGACGTTGTCCGGGTCAACCTTCTGCACCCTCGAGAAGACCAGCTTGGCTAACTCGGCGGACTCCATTGCCGCACACCAGCCCTGGACATGGATCGGATCGGAGCTCCCTAACCAACCAGGGGCGGATCCAAAATATGTGGCGGTTAATTTGGGTTTAAGTAATCATCAATGGATGACTAAAATCTCATACCTCAAACACCAATGTCCAAGATTGTCGCGCTGAGGTGAGGTAGAAGGGGAACGGCGACGCGGGTGAGAGGAGGTGGAGATGCGTTGGGGGTGTGAGGCGTCGTCGGCGGTGACACTAAGATACGGCACGGCGGTAGTTCTAGGGCACAGTTGTGGTAGACTATAGGTGAGACTTTATAGCCGCGTAGGTCAGGAGAGGAAGGTAAGGGATGGTGGAGAGGAAATTTTGCTGTGGAATGGTTGGATTTTGACTGGGGATATGAAGAGCAGAGATTTGATTTTATCAAAAGAAACAAACTATTATTACGAGGTTTAGGAGACATGTATTGTCTCATATATGTTTTTTCTTTAATAGAGTATGCGCACGATCCTTTTCACTACGATTTTGGTACAAATGTTTATAGTGTGATCTCGCCCCACACAAAGGACTCGATGACGGGCTGATTTGATGCATCGTAATGCTATCGTATCTAGAAATTTTTTAAAGAAAACCTCCTGATACGACGATGATAAGAATTAGTTGATATTATATTGCGCATACAAATTTCATGGAATCAGGAGTCCACATGCATCACGCCATGCATCGAGAGAAATTATGAAAGTCCACGTGAATCACGCCATGCATGGAGAAAAGTTAGGAAAGAAAATAACGCATTGTTATTTTGTCATGTAGGAAAAGAAACACACATCTATAAAATTAGACTTAGGGAGTGTTTGCTTGGGTTTTTCAGTAGCTTTTCACTGGAAAAAGCTACAGCCCAACCAAACGGCCAGCTTTTCAGCAGCTTTTGCCAACGGTAGCTGTAGGTTTTACAGTGCAAATTCAACTATTTAGAAAAGCTTTCTTCTGCTAGCTTTTTGCAATGTGCTGAAGTTTCAGTGCTCATTTTTCAAAATACTGTAAACGGTTTAGATCAACCAAAAGCCATATGGTCATTTTCTCACAGCCACAGCAGCTTTTTTCAAACAGCCAGCCAGCAACAGCTTTGTCAACAGCCACAGCCCAACCAAACAGGCCCTTAGCTGTCAGCTCTTCGACTCCTTTATATCATTTAGAATCGATGTTAAAAATAATCTATACAATAGGTTCCGACTTAAGTTGACTTTAGAACTTTTCTTTTTTGTATAGTTTCATTCTCTCTCCACCTCTTTCCTTCTCCATAGCGGCAATTATCTTATAAAGTAGAATAAAGAGTCAGCTGATGTTAGACCTCGCGGATACATTTAAAAGATGAGACTTGCATGCGCGGCAGTGCCAAGCAAACTTTCGTGTGACTTGGGTTGGGGGCCACCTGCATGTCAAGAAATTCAGGTAAACACGGGGCACCTTCCAATATCAGTTTTTACTCGATCACTTTTACTATTTAGGAAATATTGTGTGGGAGCGATTAGTGATCAGACTTCCGATCCTTGTATAAGGTCGGCCGTGAAAACATTTTTTTCATGTAATCAAAACATTTTTTTTATACTTGTGATAAACTATAAGACGAATGCAATAATGGTTTACATGCAATATACCACTTGCATCCAATTTTTAAGGAGACAAATCTCTTCCGTCAAATCACTCATGATTTGTTTCCACGACCATGCAACGGAAACGTTTTCTTCCATGCAATGGATACATTTTTCTCAATCGATCAAATCAATGTTTTTTGTGCAATGGAAACTTTGCCATGTGATAAAAATATTTTTTCTGTGTTATGAAAACATTTTTTCCGTGAGATAGAAACACATTTTTCGTGTAAAGGAAACATTTTATCTGCCTGATGATACTACGGAAACATTTTTACGTCTAACGATGTAACCATTTCTACGCCATCGTGGATCCCAGTTACACTACAACAAACTGACCCTCCATTGCTGCGATGCAATCAAAAGGATGTTGATGGCAGAAATGACCTTGGAACAAAATTAGAAAATATTGCGTAACATGATCATAAAATATTCCAACAAATAATTTGTGCATAGTAACAATATTTTGTACGATGGCAACAAAACTGACATAAATACGTATGCAACACAAAAAAGTCAGCACTGACAACAGCGAGTGCTGCCGCAGCCTGGAACCAGGCGTGACCTAACGAATAATGTTTTATCAAAGACCGAGAAGCCACCCAATATACCATACGCATACGAAGTTGTATGTATCTATCACTGTTGGGTAGCCCAACACCGAACCCACATACCATACGTGCACGAAGTCGTATGTATCTATCACTGTGGGTCAAGCCGGCCAGAAGCAAGCATTATTCAATAAGTCACAGACAATTCCAGGGCACCATGTAGAGTGTCGGTGCCCATCTCTTATGTCGATCATTGTATTTTCTTAGAATAGCCCGACATCCGTGTCCACACCCTAACCTAGTTGGCCGAGGCACGAACTAGTGGCTCACTCGAAGACCCGAAACAAACGTCCACACCCTATTTAACCGGCAATCGCATCTCAGTTAGCAGGTCACTCAACTAACATAGAATACAACTGACCTCACAGTAGATCGACTCCAAATCTCTACCATCATCCCATATACTATAAGTTATACACACACAGTATATGGAGAGACGAGTTCAACATCCCTTTGTAATACCCATTGTATCTAGCGAATTAGGTCATGCATTTCATCCCACATACATGTCATCATCCTTGCACCATCCCTTGCATAAACTTAAAAGTCAAAAAACTATATTTTATAGAATACGTACATATCTCATCCTTGGTAATTAATTTCAGTAAATTAACGCCAATCAACTCATTTGAATAACCAATAAAACCTGTTATTTTCCTATAGTCCAAACTAGTTTTTATGCCAGGTTTTCTCTCTGTCGCTCAATCCGGAAGTTGGTCCGGAACCTCCGGATGGAACCTCCGGCCTAACCGGATTCCGGGTGGCTTCCGAGCTAATTTTCGGGGGAGTCCAGAGAGGATTGGGTGTGGCCTGGTTGTACCGGAGGTTCGATTCGGAACCTCCGGATGGGATCTCCGGGACACTCAGATTCCGGGTGGATTCCGAGCCATTTTCCGGGCGAGTCCAGAGAGGGTTGGTCTGAGTTTGTAGATACCGGAGGTTCGGAACCTCCGTGATGAACCTCCGGGCTGTCAGGAAATTTCGGGTGGAATCCGGGCTAATTTCCGGAGGAGTCCAGAGAAGAATTGAGCCAGCCCCGTTGATGCCGGAGGTTCAGTCCGGAACCTTCGGATTGAACATCCGGGCTGCCCTGCCTCCGGGCGATTTCCGGGTCATTTTCCGGGCGAGCCGCACCCAACCCGGCCCCCATGTAAGACCTCGCCCTCCACGTCGCCGCCATCGGTTGGCGATGGTGGGCGGTGGCTGCCACCGCAGCGTTCTGACCGCCGGCCTATTTAAGCCAGCCGAGTCCCCCTTCTCCTCTTTTTCTCCTCCTCCCTCCTCGTCCTCGTCGCCGTCTTCCCCATCTCCGGCCGAAGCTCCGGTGAGAAATCTTGTCGCATCCGCTGAGCTCTGGCCTCCCCTTTTCTCCCCCCGAGCGTCCCCTTCTTCTCCCTCACCTTCCCTCCTCTTCCTCTTCTCAGATTCACAACCGAGGACCCCCACCGGTGACAACCGAAGTTCTTCACCGCCACCGGCCATCGGGAGCTCGACCTCGACCTCTGCAGCTTCCCCGTGGTCTCGCGTCGCTTCCAGAGTAAGCCGCTGGTGCCTCCACCACCCTTTCCCGAGCCCCGCGCTCCCTATGCCACCCGGAGCATCTCCGGTGATGCTCCGGCGGGTAGCATCGCCACCCGAGCCAGTCGGCTTTGCAAGCAGAGGGAGGGTGTGGCGTGGCGGCCCCTCTGGCTGCCACCTGGACCAAATTGTCTTGGGGTAGACTTCGGGTACCCGTAGCAATTCTATTTTCACAGGGAAACAATGCTAAAAATGGAAATTAGGGTTTGTCCCAATTTTGGACAGATTTTAAAAAGGCCATAACTTTTTACTCGTAGCTCCAATTTTAACAAATTTTATATTTCTGGAATCGCTGTGAAATTTTCTATAACCTAGTTCAAACACATTTTCAAAATTTGCAAATATACTGTTGGCGAATATTCAATTGTGTGATGATATTTCCTCTCATGCACTGAATTTTAACAATATATAACTACATCTTTATAGCTCCAATCCAAGAAATTCCAACTGCGTAACCTTGTATCCCAGAGTAATTTCACAATAAAACTACTTTAGGGCCTTACCATCCATCGCGAATAACAATTTTTAACCCTAATTCGAAATTGGGCATAATCCATCATGCATGCATTGCTAGGGCAACCCATTAATTCCCACAAGTTAAGATTGAGGAAATTCTTATTATTTCAGATTCTTTACACCCTTAAGTCACTTTAGAAGTCCACGTCTAGCATTATTCATCATGCATCCATGCTAGAACTTATTACTTTCTTTTGTCGTTTCTTTTCCGGTATTTCGCGTTGCTTACGAAAGAGCCCGAAGGGGAAGAACATCAAACTTTCGATCCCACTCAAGACCCCGAGCTTTGTGATCAAGGCAAGCAGAGCTTGTTGCATACCTTTAATTAATTGTTGTTTATATGCCTTAACCATGTGTGCTTGTGTGAGCAAATGTTTGCTTGAATAATGGTTTGGAATGGAGCAGCCTAGCATGTGTAGGAGGTATTGCCACAATGAGAACCTCAAACGTTGCCCTATTAACTTAAACTTGCTAAGGTGAGATGTGAGAGCCGAGGGTGTGCGTGATGAATACGGTTGGTATTAATTGGAGCTATGGAAAGTGACCCAGGAGTAAGTAGAGTTTTGTCGCTATACCAACCTGAGGTTACTTCATCGTGTCATTTCCCTTACCACCCCCTGGACGTTACCGGAAATCACCGCTATGGGTTTATCTGATGGCAAGTCTCGGCCACTTGGAGCCTTGCAACCTCCGAGTGGAGAGCACTCGTTATCCCCATGGTGGATGTATTACCGGTAACGGTCCGAGAGATTGATTAAAATGTTGTTGTGATGGATCAAGGTTTAAATTGGGATGTAAGCTATCCCAAATGAGTTGGAAATGGCAAGGTGAATGTTGTTTCATTCATGCTTGAGTCATATGAAATCTGGACTGCAAGTAAATTTTCATGTTTTCTTTCATGCCGTCAATGCCATGTCTTGTATTTTTGTATCGTGTTGGCTGGAGATGCATCATGTTTATTTGTTGCTGTAGTATATACATGTGTAGGACATTTAATCAACCACGGATAAGTGTTGCGAGTACTTTGTACTCACCTAGGATATTCCTAGACTTTGCAGGTGAGCCAGTGGTTGTGGATTACTTTGACGATGCTTAGCCTCTTGGTTTCCTTGGTTGGCGTTCATCTCGTGGGACTTCTTTTGGTTTTTGGACAGCGGTTGATGCTCCGCTGTGGGATCCACTTTATTTTATCCGCTGCTGCAATGTGTATTTCAGATTTGACTAAACTTTCGGTTATCGCCGAATGATGTACTCATATAGTCCACCATGTGGACAGCTAGTAGTATTATCATATCGTAGTGGTTTGTGTGATGATATTCTCGCTGTCCAACATATGCCCCCACCTCCCGTTTGTCATGCGTGTATGTTGAAATGGGGAGTGTAGTTGGATGCATATGGAGGTACTTGATATTTTATTTCGATTCAAGTGAAATGCAAAGTGAATATATGGTCCATTGCCAAAGTGAGTCATACGCGTGTGATGTATGTTTTTGGAATCGTGATCCCTCAATCAGACCGTGGTGAGACATACGCATTGTGTTGTATGCATGTCGCATGGGGCGGGGGTGGGCCATAGTCCGTCGCAGGTAGTGGCTATGGTCACCGTCTTCACTTGTTGTGAATTCTTTGAATCGGATTAAAATACCGGGTCCCTCACA
Source organism: Stipa capillata (assembly GCA_019208055.1). Taxonomy (NCBI): domain Eukaryota; kingdom Viridiplantae; phylum Streptophyta; class Magnoliopsida; order Poales; family Poaceae; genus Stipa; species Stipa capillata. The sequence goes on from JAGXJF010005430.1 coordinate 132,780, forward strand.
GCTTGGTATCAGAGCCGAGCTGACCGAAGGAAGCCATTGCAGGTGGTCGTTAGATAGGAATCGGCATCGCCGAGAAAATTATTTGCATAAATTAAAAACCTATGTTTAAAATTAGCAAGTAGATTGCTTCTTTATTCCTTACCCTCATTGATCTTAGTTCTGAAATTTTCTCCTCTACTGCATTTGTTTGTTTGTGGCTGACCTTAACCTCATCCTTGTTTTGTTAGATGGCTTCTCCTCAGTTGGTGCATGCCACCCACGGTGTGGATGTTGATGGATTTCCGGAGGTACTCTTGTACATGCTTCGGGAACTCGGAATCCCGTACCTCCCGGAGTATCTCGTGCATAGAGCCAACCTGGGGTTTGGCATGTACGAGTACCGGGCACGCATGTTCATCCAGCCGCGTGAAAGTGACCCTCCTCATCAACTGTGCTTCTTCAATGGATATGGAGCTGAATTGGAGTCCGCTATTCAAGACGCGGCCTATTCTGCCATGTGCCATCTTCGTCATGAGCTTCAGGGCCTCGCCGAGGGCCCTTTCTCCTTCTTCCCGTCGCGGACTCCCCTGGACGACGTGGCACCATCTGAAGACTTTACCCAAGAGCACAACGTGGCATTGGCCCATTTGGGGCGCCTCGTCCGATCTTTGGACGTGGCGTATCGTGCTCGTGGCTTCAAAACAAGGCGGTATCGTCATCGCCTCCTTATCTCCCTTGAGCTTGCTCAATTCCAAGGGAGGAATTTCGCACCACCACCTCATTTCTGGACCGGGGAGGGCATCTACTCAGTCTATGAAGGAGGTTCGTGGGTGCACCATTATCCGTCGGTGGGCGGAATAGAGCTTGGTAACCCCCCGACGTCCTGCATTCGCAGATGTCGGTGGGCGGCGTTCGTCGCATTCCCACCGTTGCTCCCCAATTTGGACATGGGATTCCATTGTTTCATACCATGGTCCCTCTCCCCGCTGATTTGGAAGCCTTGGAGATTCGCCGTCGTAATGGAGGATCTCCGTACAGTCCAATGTAGTGCTGCCCAGATTTTCGTGTGAGTTGTGGGTCGCAATTTTGCGGTGTAAGCTGACCCAAATCCTAAGGTTTAGGTATCTTTTGGAGGCATGTAAGCTGGTATTGGTGGCCGCAATTTTTGGGCACATTGTTAACGTTTATTTCACCTTATGGTGATCTAGACCGCAGCCCCATGTAATGAATTATGTCGAACGTATTAATACGCTTGGGTATTATGTTAATCGTTCTTGCGTCTGTTTTGTACTTCATTTTCCCTCTGAAAATGTGTATGAAATGATGTGACATGTCCGTGAATACCTCGCTGTACTGTTGTGGAAAAGTTTTTTTTCCAAACCTCTCGCGTTGTCGTCTCATCTTGTTGTCAATTGGTTGAAACAAGATGGCTTCAGGAACGCATGGAGCTGGCCGTGGTCGCCGTGGACGTGAGGAGGAGTGATAGATCAAAGGGTGTCCCGATCTTTCGATGAGAAGGATAACTACGATCTGTTTGGATTCGACCTTGATGATCCGACTACACCGTGCAATGACGATGCACCTTAGCAATCGCTAGACCAACTCCGATGGGTTATTGACGATGCCGAGAGCACGGTCAACCTAAACATGAGGTTCTACTCCCTGCAAACGATCGAAGAACAAGCAAGAATTACGATATAGCAATTTGAAATTGCGAATATAATTGAGGAACTCAAAAAGGTGGGATTCCACAAACGGTCTTGATCTGGTCTTTAGACACAAACGAAGAACACAATGAACAGCAATGTAGCTAGTTCTAAACTTTAGTGAAACCCAAAAGAAAAGATGGCATCCTATGGGGTATATAAAGAAAGAGGTGATCTGTTTCAGAAACAGTCCTGAATTATTTTGGTAGTTGTGATCTGCTCGTAAGGAATTTTGAGGTGGGGTTGGACAGTTTGGAAAGAGCACGAGATAAGCTCTCCAAAGAGTCCAAAATCACCCAAATCGGAGTTCGTATGCTCGAGATAAGTACGTTTGAAGTTAGGACTGTCTCAGTAATCCGAATCAGAGTCCAGATCTGGTGGGACTCTATCTCTAGCTCTTTGTAGACCAAAAGTGACATGGGAAGCCTTCTTGTACAGCACCAAATCATCACTTGCATTTGCACTTGAAGTCTTGAGTGAAAACTTGTTTGTATATTGGCTGCCTTACTCATCCTTCCTTGTCTTCATGTGCCATTGCTTGTCGAACTCAGTGTGGCTTGGACCTCCATTCCTAACAAGCAAAAGAACATATCCTTTAGGCAGCACCATATGTTCTTTAATATCAAACAAAGTACCGAGAAACAACAATACCTGATAATTAAGTTTACGAGCACGAGCCCTAGTTAAAGGTCCTCGTATTTCCGGCACTAGAGAAGTGGTACTTGGGGCTGATGTAGGAGCTGTAATGGTACCATTAGTAGGGATGTCCTCATCAAGGAGGAAGTGCCACCTCCTCCCCAGAAACCTAACATAGCGGACCTGCTGGTGACACAAAACCGAATCCTCGAACAACTCGCACGCAACCAGGGCGCAGGAGGTGGTCAAGCACGAGGTGGTCTAGCTGATTTTCAGCGAACTCAACCGGCCATTTTTGACAAAGCAGAAGATCCCTTGGAGCCAGACAACTGGATCCGCACTATTGAGAGAAAGCTTTAGCTGGCCCAGTGTGTGGAGGCCGACAAAGTCAACTTCGCCTCCCATTATCTTGAAGGAGCTGCAGCCGATTGGTGGGAGAATTTTCTGGCTATGCAAGCCCCCAGTCATGTGGTCACGTGGGCCGAGTTCCGAACCGGTTTTCGTGAGTTCCACGTTCCTTCTGGTATCGTGGCTTTGAAGAAGGAGGAGTTCCGTGACCTTCGCCAAGGCAAGAAGCCAGTCCTGGAGTTCCTCTGTGAGTTCAATCACTTGGCGCGATATGCACCGCATGAGGTATCCTCCGATGAGGACAAGGTTGAGAAGTTCATGGGCAAACTGAATGAAGAGATGCAAGCCAAGCTCGCTGCACTTGACGTTTGTGACTTCCAACACCTCGTGGACAAGGCCATCAAGGTGGAGGCCAAAGAGCTAGCCCTCCACCGGTCTCGCAAGCGCGAGAGAGAGGCGCTGAAATCTGCTGGAAGTAGCTCGCAGAAACCACGTGTGTGGCAACCACCACCACCTCGTTTCGCTGGACCGTCACCATAGAGGCCACAAGGTTTCATTCCCCGTCCTCAGCAGCAAGGTTTTCAGCCTCGTCCATAGGATGGACAGCCGCGGCCCGTTATGGATTGGAGCAAGGTTCAATGCTTCAATTGCGGGACTATGAGACACTTCGCCAACCGTTGTTCCCTTCTGCGTTCGGGACACGCCTTTGCCCCCAAGGTGTAGCAAGGACAAGCAAGTGTAGGTCCTCAAGTTAGGGGACTAGCCCCCAACAAGCCTCAAGTCGCTGGCCGTGGCAGGGTGAAGCACGTCACCGCCGAAGAGGCGCAAGATGCTCCGGAGGTGGTTTTGGGTACGCTCCCCGTCAACTCAACTCCCGCCTCTGTTCTTTTTGATTCCAGGGCATCCCACTCCTTTATGTCCAGCAAGTTTGCGCATGATAACCATGTTCCATCATCGGCATTGCATCCTCCCCTCCTTATTGCAACACCCGGTTCGGAGTTGAGGGCCGAGCTTGTTTGCGAGGGTGTTAAGCTAGAGATTAGTGGAGAATTGTTTCTAGCCAATATGGTGTTTCGTGGATTAGGGGGATTAGATGTTATCTTGGGCATGGATTGGTTGACCAAACACCAGGCAAAAATAGATTGCGCCGGAAGGTCAGTTTCCCTTACTACCGATTCCGGCAAGGAAGTGAAATTCGTGTCGTCGTCTTCGTCAGGGCATCTTTTTGCCATGAGCGGCACCCAAGACCAGGGAATTGAGCTTGTCCCGGTGGTATGTGAGTACTCGGATGTCTTCCCCGAGGAATTGCTGGGTATGCCTCCTGACCTTGCGGTGGAGTTCGTTATCGATCTTCCACCCGGTACCGCTCCTATTTCGAAGCGACCATATCGTATACCCCCAAACGAGTTGTTAGAGATGAAGAAGCAAATCAAGGAGCTGGAGGACAAGGGCTATTAGACCTAGTTCCTCCCCATGGGGTTGTCCTAGAATGTTTGTGAAGAAGAAGGATTCGAGCTTGCGGATGGTAGTTGATTATCGTCCGTTTAAATGAGCTCACGGTGAAGAACCAGTATCCGCTTCCCCGGATTGATGATCTATTTGATCAATTAGCCGGAGCATGTGTCTTCTCCAAGATTGATGTCAGGTTGGGTTATCACCAAATTAAAATAAGATCCGAAGACATCCCAAAGACTGCCTTCACCACTCGCTATGGGTCATACGGATACACTGTCATGTCATTCAGGTTGACCAATGCCCCTTCCACATTCATGCAGCTCATGAATTCTGTATTCATGGAGTATCTTGATCAGTTCGTGGTCATTTTCATCGATGATATCCTCATCTCTCCAAATCTGAACAAGAGCATGAAAATCACTTGAGAATGGTGCTCGACAAGCTCCGTGAGCATCGTCTCTATGCAAAGTTCTCACAGTGTGAATTTTGGAGGCATCAAGTGGAGTTCTTGGGTCATGTACTCTCAGCGGAAGGTGTCGCTGTGGACCCAAGTAAAGTGCAAGCCTTCCAAGACTGGAAGCAACCCAAGTCAGTTACCCAAATCCGCAGTTTTCTAGGATTGGCGGGTTATTACCGTTGATTCATCGAGGGTTTCTCTTCCATAGCAAAGCCAATGACGGAGTTGTTAAAGAAGGATAACAAGTTTGTGTGGTCCGATAAGTGTGAAGAGGGTTTCCAAGAACTCAAAAGGAAGTTGACCACAGCCCCAGTGCTTATTCTTCCGGATATTCGCAAAAGCTTCGAAGTCTATTGTGATGCCTCTCAGAATGGGTTGGGCTGTGTTCTCATGCACGAAGGTCGCGTGATAGCTTATGCTTCTCGCCAATTGCGTCCTCATGAGACAAATTATCCCACCCATGACTTGGAGCTAGCAGCCGTGGTGCATGCTCTCAAGATTTGACGACATTACCTTATTGGTAATCATTGCGAAATCTATTCGGATCATAAGAGTTTGAAGTATCTTTTTACTCAACCAGATCTGAACCTTCGTCAGCGAAGATGGCTCGAGCTCATTAAGGACTATGATGTGGGTCTAAATTAAAACGTCGTCACCGACGCACTCAGTCGGAAAGCCTATTGCAACAATACCTCAATTCTTGAGCAAGGTTCTCTTGCTGCCCTAGAAGTGAAACCATCCTTGGAAGACCAAATCAAGGCTGCACAAGCACAAAGTGTTGGTATGCAAAAGATAAGGGAGAAAGTGAGAAACGGTACCACTACTTGCTTCACCGAAGATAAGAACGGGGTTCTTTGGTTCGAAAAGTGACTCGTGATGCCCAAGGATTAGCAAATAAAGGATTTGATTCTTTACGAAGCACATAACTCCCTGCTGTCCATCCATCCCGGACACGAAGATGTACCAAGATATTCGCCGATGATTTTGGTGGACCCGAATGAAGCGGGAGATTGCCCGTTATGTTGCCGAATGCCACGTGTGTCGTCGTGTGAAGGCCAAACATCACAAACCAATAGGCATGCTTCAACCACTCTCTGTTCTCGAGTGGAAATGGGATGAGATTGGTATGGATTTAGTGGTAGGTTTACCGAAATCTCCGAAAGGCAACGACGCAGTATGGGTGATTGTGGACCGCCTTTCTAAGGTAGCTCACTTTATCCCCGTAAAGACCACTCATAAGGTGAGTCAATTAGTGGAGTTGTACATTGCCCGAATTGTTTGTCTCCATGCTGTCCCAGCGAGAATTGTTTCAGATCGGGGCACACAATTTACTAATCGGTTTTGGAAATGCTTGCACGAGGCTATGGGAACTTCTCTATCCTTCTGCACAACATTTCATCCTCAGACCGGAGGTCAAGTTGAGAGGACAAACCAAATTCTGGAGGACATGTTGAGGTCATGTGCCCTCACTTTCGGTCCCAATTGGGAGAAGTGTTTGCCGTATCCGGAGTTTGCCTACAACAACAGTTACCAAGCTAGCCTTGGTATGGCACCTTTCGAAGTGCTCTATGGTAGGAGATGTAGAACTCCACTCAACTGGTCCGAGACCTGTGAGAGGCAATTCTTTGGACCAGAAGCAATTAAGGAAACCGAAGCTCAAGTTCGCCTCATACGAGAACATCTTCGGGAAGCTCAGTGTAGGCAAAAGAGCTATGCCGATCCTCACCATCGGGAAGTCATCTTTCAAGTTGGAGACAATGTGTATCTCAAGGTCACTCCATTCAAAGGCATCCATCGTTTCGGAGTAAAGGGAAAGTTAGCTCCCCGCTATATCGGTCCATATCAAGTTCTAGCTAAACGAGGGTCCGTAGCATACCAATTGGAGTTACCTCCCTCGCTGTCCAAGATACATGATGTTTTCCATGTATCCCAGCTGAAAGCTTGTCATCGCGTCCCCGAGACGAAGGTCAACCCCAAGATGGAAGAACTACGTGAAGACCTCACCTATCGGGAACACCCAATTCACATCCTTGAAGAAACTGAGCGCAAGAGTCGGAATCGTACCGTCAAATTCTTCAAGGTACAATGGAGCAACCATTCTGAAGATGAGGCTACTTGGGAGCGCGAAGATCGGCTCAAGACCGAGTTTCCACCCTTGTTTGCCGATCGTTAGAGATCTCGGGTCGAGATCTTTTTAAGGGGAGTAGGTTTTGTAACACCCATTGTATCCAGCGAATTAGGTCATGCATTTCATCCCGCATACATGTCATCATCCTTGCACCATCCCTTGCATAAACTTAAAAATCAAAAAACTATATTTTATAGAATACGTACATATCTCATCCTTGGTAATTAATTTCAGTAAATTAACGCCAATCAACTCATTTGAATAACCAATAAAACCTGTTATTTTCCTATAGTCCAAACTAGTTTTTATGCCAGGTTTTCTCTCTGTCGCTCAAACCGGAAGTTGGTCCGGAACCTCTGGATGGAACCTCCGGGCTAACCAGATTCTGGGTGGCTTCCGAGCTAATTTCCGGGGGAGTCCAGAGAGGATTGGGTGTGGCCTGGTTGTACCGGAGGTTCGATTCGTAACATCCGGATGGGATCTCCGGGACACTCGGATTCCGGGAGGATTCCGAGCCATTTTCCGGGGGAGTCCAGAGAGGGTTGGGCTGAGCTTGTAGATGCCGGAGGTTCGGTCCGGAACCTCCGTGATGAACCTCCGGGCTGTCCGGAAATTCCGGGTGTAATCCGGGCTAATTTCCGGAGGAGTCAGAGAAGTATTGAGCCGGCCCCGTTGATGCCGGAGGTTCGGTCCGGAACCTCCGGGTTGAACATCCGGGCTGCCCTGGCTCCGGGCGGTTTCCGGGTCGTTTTCCGGGCGAGCCGCACCCAACCCGGCCCCCATGTCAGACTTCGCGCTCCACGTCGCCGCCGTCGGTTGGCGACGGTGGGCGGTGGCTGCCACCGCAGCGTTCCTCTCCTCAGATTCGCGCCCGAGGACCCCCACCGGCGACAACCAAAGTTCTTCACCACCGCCGGCCATCGGGAGCTCGACCTTGACCTCCGCAGCTTCCCCGCGCTCTCGCGTCGCTTCCAGGGTAAGCCGCCGGTGCCTCCGCCGCCCTTTCCCGAGCCCCCGCGCTCCCTATGCCACCCGGAGCATCTCCGGTGATGCTCCGATGGGTAGCATTGCCACCCGAGCCAGTCGGCTTTGCAAGCAGAGGGAGGGTGTGGCGTGGCGGCCCCTCTGGCTGCCACCTGGACCAAGTTGTCTTGGCGTAGCCTTCGGGTACCCGTAGCAATTCTATTTTCGCAGGGAAACAATGCTAAAAATGGAAATTAGGGTTTGTCCCAATTTTGGACAGATTTTAAAAAGGCCATAACTTTTTACTCGTAGCTCCGATTTCAACAAGTTTTATATTTCTGGAATCCCTGTGAAATTTTCTATAACTTGGTTCAAACACATTTTAAAAATTTGCAAATATGCTGTTGGTGAATATTCAATTGTGTGATGATATTTCCTCTCATGCACTGAATTTTAACAATATATAACTACATCTTTATAGCTCGAATCCGAGAAATTCCAACTGCGTAACCTTGTATCCTAGAGTAATTTCACAATAAAACTACCTTAGGGCCTTACCATCCATCGCGAATAACAATTTTTAACCCTAATTCAAAATTGGGCATAATCCATCATGCATGCATTGCTAGGGCAACCCATTAATTCCCACAAGTTAAGATTGAGGAAAATTCTTATTATTTCAGATTCTTTACACCCTTAAGTCACTTTAGAAGTCCACGTCTAGCATTATTCATCATGCATCCATGCTGGAACTTATTACTTTCTTTTGTCGTTTCTTTTCCGGTATTTCGCGTTGCTTACGAAAGAGCCCGAAGGGGAAGAACATCAAACTTTCGATCCCACTCAAGACCCCGAGCTTTGTGATCAAGGCAAGTAGAGCTTGTTGCATACCTTTAATTGTTGTTTATATGCCTTAACCATGTGTGCTTGTGTGAGCAAATGTTTGCTTGAATAATGGTTTGGAATGGAGCTGCCTAGCATGTGTAGGAGGTATTGCCACAATGAGAACCTCAAAAGTTGTCCTATTAACTTAAACTTGCTAAGGTGAGATGTGAGAGCCGAGGGTGTGCGTGATGAATATGGTTGGTATTAATTGGAGCTATGGAAAGCGACCCAGGAGTAAGTAGAGTTTTGTCGCTATACCAACCTAAGGTTACTTCATCGTGTCATTTCCCTTACCACCCGCCTGGACATTACCGGAAATCACCGCTATGGGTTTATCTGATGGCAAGTCTCGGCCACTTGGAGCCTTGCAACCTCCGAGTGGAGAGCACTCGTTATCCCCATGTTGGACGTATTACCTGTAACGGTCCGAGAGATTGATTAAAATGTTGTTGTGATGGATCAAGGTTTAAATTGGGATGTAAGCTATCCCAAATAAGTTGGAAATGGCAAGGTGAATGTTGTTTCATTCATGCTTGAGTCATATGAAATCTGGACTGCAAGTAAATTTTTCATGTTTTCTTTCATGCCGTCAATGCCATGTCTTGTATTTTTGTATCGTGTTGGCTTGAGATGCATCATGTTTATTTGTTGCTATAGTATATACATGTGTAGGACATTTAATCAAGCATGGATAAGTGTTGCGAGTACTTTGTACTCACCTAGGATATTCCTAGACTTTGCAGGTGAGCCAATGGTTGCGGATTACTTTGACGATGCTTAGCCTCTTGGTTTCCTTGGTTGGCGTTCGTCTCGTGGGACTTCTTTTGGTTTTTGGACAGCGGTTGATGCTCCGCTGTGGGATCCACTTTATTTTATCCACTGCTGCAATGTGTATTTCAGATTTGACTAAACTTTCGGTTATCGCCGAATGATGTACTCATATAGTCCACCATGTGGACAGCTAATAGTATTATCATATCGTAGTGGTTCGTGTGATGATATTCTCGCTGTCCAACATATGCCCCCACCTCCCGTCTGTCATGCGTGTATGTTGAAATGGGGAGTGTGGTTGGATGCATATGGAGGTACTTGATATTTTATTTCGATTCAAGTGAAATGCAAAGTGAATATACGGTCCATTGCCAAAGTGAGTCATACGCGTGTGACGTATGTTTTTGGAATCGTGATCCCTCAATCAGGCCGTGGTGAGACATACGCATTGTGTCGTATGCATGTCGCACGGGGCGGGGGTGGGTCATAGTCCGTCGCAGGTAGCGGCTATGGTCACCGCCTTCACTTGTTGTGAATTCTTTGAATCGGATTAAAATACCGGGTCCCCCCACACCCTTATATACAGGAAATTTAAATAATTAGTTGCGAATGACCCATAGGTCACAGTTATCAAGTTAATACATCAAATCAGCAAGGAAAACATAAATATAATAGAAACCCGATGATCTATCAGACCATCATTCAAATCCATATAATGCCCACAAGATCTTAGCCAACTTGGTAAATGGACGTTGATCTATACCAAATTTACCTGCAGGAATTGAATTCCCAAATGAGTACCCTCGTACTCGCAAGCTGCTAATGTGCTCGCTCCAAGTTAATTTAAGCATGGCATAGAATGTAAACAAGTTATAAGCAATTGACATTGCAGTAATGAGGATATTAAGCAAATTTGATTATATAGGTCCAAATACTGTTAGGACCAACAGTTAATTCCGATAATGGGCTACCCACCCATTAGCAATTCAAGTTAAGTGAAAGTTTATCATGTTCTCTCTCTAAGTCCTTCCCGACTAGAGATATCCCGGGATGGGGCTACCCACCTCAGTTCCCAAAACAAGTGAAGTCGAGGTAGGGCTAACCAACCTAACCTCACCCACAATTAGTGCTATTCTCTCTAAGCCCTCCCCAACTTAGAGAGATCCCGGGATAAGGCTAACCACCCTAGTTCCTGAGTCAAGTGGCGTCGAGTAGGGCTAACCACCCTAACCTCGAAAGAGAGGTACTCCGATAAGATTGTGGTTGCATGGTTGGCCGACATTACCCTTCCCAACTCCCATCGACCGCGCTCTCAACATGGATGAAGAAAAAGTCGAACAACACTGGTAGCAGTCTAGGCTAACCACCTAACAATCCATCTGTTGGTAACAGTTCCCGGCTCTCGCAACTTACTTATTAGGGTTCAAGTACTTGATTAGGTAATATAAAAGACACAACCACACTAATCAATAACAATCAGCCAAGACATAAATTAACTGGAATATTTCAACAAGCGTGCAAGCTTGCCTGGGAGCTTGGTGAAGATGCATAACGTATCCAATCTCAACTACGAAAGAAAACCTGGGAGCCAAAATATCAATAAGAATCAAATAACCTCCAAGAGAGAAAATAGAGTCTAAGGAATGATGTTAAGCAATGTAAAAATGCATGGAATGCAATTATGATCAAATAATCTGGTGAAATGTAGTTATTATAGACAGGTTATGCTTCATTTCACTTTTGTTTTAGTCTTAGTCATGATATAATCTTAATAATGGGTAAAGTTATGATATGTATGCATGTAGAACCTCGGGTATGCAACTAAAGCATGGATGCATAGGACATAGTTCATCCCATAGTTAAAGAGAATAGCTTGATTAACTAGTTCATGCTTATATCGTTTATGTTGTAGTAATAGTATGCCATCAAGGCATGTGACGTTTTAAGCATGCAAGTAAGATTCTTATAGAGGTTATTCAGGTATATCACTCTTCGAGTGGAATTTGACATTCAATATTACTAGGTTTTCTGAGGTTCTATAACATGCATGCGATAGTCCTCAGATGGGGTTCATGGTTTGACTTTCTCGAATTGTACAACATGTATGCAATGATTTTCAATAGGGTTCATGATTTAATCCCAACATTAATATAACCATTTCGATTAACTGAACTTGCTCATTCTAATTAAAATGAGATCTGAATAGTAAGAGTATTTAGACATTTTCTCTTGATTGGTTTACCGGAATTGAGCAAGTAAGCATGCTAAACGAAGCTATCACTGATACCTACAACTTATCTCTAATGTTCATGTTAAAATAATCAAAAAAAGGGCACCGGAACAGCCGTGGAACCTTTCAGTCACATACATAACCTACGGAGAGCAACTACTGAAATGCCTAACTCATCGCATTACATCACACTACCATCACACATCATCGTCTACCGCAACTTCATGGGTTCAAGTGTATACCCTTGATGCGTGAGGAAGATGAACTCGGCCATGATGTTGACACGGTTGTTATCGGCTCGAGATGACATCAATTCCTCACTCCTCCATCTTCTACCCTCTGTCTTCCTTCATCTTTGGGATCGGGGCAATGGCATTACTCCTCTTCTTAGTTCCATCATCTTCATCTTCTTCCACCTTCCTCTTGATTTGGCTGGCGGCACCGAGCATTGAGGCCTGGCATTGGGATGAATCACACGCGATGGTGAGATCGAAGGACGACTGTGGCAAGGCAGCAGCAAAAGGGCGCGATGCAACAAAACGATGGCTCGGTTTGGGAAGCGGCAAGGTAAGCTGGGGGAGAACAGCAGCGGAGGAGAGGGCCTGAGGAGCGGTGCAAGGGCAGAGGCGCGTGGCTCAGTGGCTTGTTGCCACCGGCAGCAGCGGCAATGGCCCCCTGAGGTGCAGTGGCGGAGTAGGCAGAGAAGCACTGGACTTGTTGGGGCGGTGCAGCAGTGGCGAGCATGTGGCACAGGGGAGGCGAGTGGGGTGGTGGAGCGGAGAGCAGTGCACGGGCTCACCTATTCGCGGTGGAGGTGGCTGGTGGAGAAGCCAGCGAGGAGGTGGCACAGGGAGGTGCGCACCACGGGGCGACAACGTCAACGGCCCGCCTGCCCTAGTAGCAGCGGCACAGAGCGAACCACAGGGAAAATGCTGGGGCGATGCAGTGAGGAGGCCACCCTGGCAACAGCGAAGGCCGGAGGCTCGCCAGTCATCGGCGCGTGTGGCTCGAGCCCGCGGAGCACGGCGGTAGCTGGTGCGGTAGCCGAGCGGAGGAGACATGTAGAAGCTGAGTAGAGGAGATGTGGGCCCAGCTGATGGCGGAGCTCGCCGGTGGTGAGGCGGCGGCGTCGACTAGATCAGAGGCGGTGGCACGTGCATGCGAGAGGAGCGGCACGCCGGTGAGATCGGGCTGGGGTGGCCTGATGCCCCCAGCCCTTATCTCTTCTTTTATTTTCTTTTTAATTTAAATCATCATTATCTCATTATTATTTCCCCTTTTTTATTCATTCACTTTTCATTATTTTAATGGATTATTTATCGGAATTGCTATATCTCAGTCGACTGAGAAATTTTTATTTCTCAGTCGACCCAGTTACACATTTTTTATACCTAAGTTGCATGTGCAACTTAAGTATAGAAAATGTGTAACTGCTCGGTTATGCTCAGTTGCACATTTCTAGACCTAAAATTTCACATGATTTCTAAAATGTGCAACTACTCAATTAACCATTGGATCAAAATCAACGCTTAGGATCGTTGACTTAGAAATAACTATTTCTAAGTCGACTTAGAAATAGACACTCCCATTATTTATTTATTAATTCTTGAATTAATCTCTACCGTCCGACTTCATTAACCCTAACTGACACGTCCGGACTCTGAATCTGTCGAGTGAGTACTCCATTCAGACTATCTCAACGCCGCGGACACAACTATCAGACCCAATCATCCAAATGAGACTCCAATCTATAATTTCAATTTTCTTCTTTTTATAAATTCGTATTTTACTTAGCATTCTCCTTTGAGATTCAAATTTAGGTTTTAGGATTTTGGAAAATTCAAATAATATTGATAATATTTTCAAACTATGTAACCTTTCTTAAGTCAAAATTTTAGGGTTTTTAATTTACATTTTTTCGAATAACCTATATGCATGCATACGATGAGAAACGTTAGGGTTTTTATTTTTTTTAGATTTTTTTGCACAAGCATATATACATTGGGATGTTACAAGTGCCTGATCCTAGAGAGCGACAAGGTGTGGGATGTGGTGACCAACGAAATGACTTGCAAGGTTGAAATTGGTGTGGCCACTTCAGGGAGTCGGCTTGACGCGGGGGAGGAGGTGCTGTCGCCCTACGGCGGTGGGTGGAAATAGGAAGAGTTTCCCATATTGTGTTCCAGTTTATAACAGATTGGTTGCTATATCATGAAACTCGCAATCCGCTAGACAAAGGAAGAGTCAATATCACACTATCGTAATATTATTCTTCTACATATACCACATAAAAATGTACGATGCACTTCCGGTGGCAAATACATCGATCGAGCCCGAAGACACCGTCTATGGAGTGGTCCTAAACATGTAGAAACTAAGCAGTCATTAGCAGCATGGGACCTGGTTTGCAAACCAAAATGAAAGGAGGGACTTGGAGTGGTAGGCTTAAAGATATAAAATCAAGCCTTGCTCACCAAGCATTTGCACAGATTTTACACCAAGGCAGATGTACCATGGGTCTCCCTTATTTGGCGAACATATTATCAAAATGGTGCACCATAAGGCTTGAAAGCTTGCGGTTCTTTCTGGTGGAAAGATATTCTGAAGCTCACTGATATTTACCGAACTATTGCATCCTGTGAGGTACAAAGTGGTCACTCCGTTCTCTTGTGGGAGGATGATTGGCATGGCTCATGTCTCCACATTCAGCTCCCTCACTTACATTCCTTTGCCAAGTATATTCTGATAATTGTGGCCGCTGCAGATCAATTACCCAATCTGCAAGATCTCTTCTCTTCGCCATTGTCAGAGCTAGCACATCAAGAATTCCAATCACTGTGTTCCCTCCTGAATACCTTAGAGATCTCTCCAGACCTACCAGATCACTGCACCTACCTTTGGGGCTCTGAAACATATACTCCACGCAGATTTTATAACTTGATCTTCAGACATGTTCAGGTCCCTCCCTTTCTGTTGGATTTGGCGAACCAAGTGCATGCTTAAACACAAAGTATTTTCTTGCCTTCTTCTCATGGATAGACTAAATACCAAGTCTATGCTCTGACGCAGACAAATGGGCCTTGCTTCTGGTTACAATGGTGTCCTCTGCACTCAAGACACTGAGGAGACCATTGCTCACCTCCTCCTCCCCTGCCAGTTTAGTCGCCGCTGCTAGAATTATCTGCAAATAGAATGGGGATCTTCTAATTCACCTCAGGATATGCTACAGCATGCCAAACAATGCTTCCGCCAGCCTTTTTTCATGGACATATTAATCTTAGCTTCCTATAGCATATGAAAACAACGTAAGGGGAGGAATTTCAGAGCTCAAGTGCCTACTTTTAGTGCTTGGCGCCAAGTTTTTAAACTAGATGCCTCTTTGCTTATGCATCAAGTGAAAGAAGCTCACAAACCCCTTTTATCATCATGGCTTAATTACCTTGTATAATGTGGGTCCCTAGGGCCATCTTTATATTCTTCTCCTCCCTCATTTTGTCTCCCTGTAAAATGTTTTAATTCTTTATATAATATATTCACCGTAGGGGCCTCCCTACTGCTTTAAAAAAAAACTTTCCGATTAGCTCCATGTAACAAATTTAGTACGATAAAGACACGTTTCACGTGATAGAAGTATTTTTTTTTCATGCAATGGAAATAAGTTCTACAGAAAACTAAGAACGGACTGTATAAAGCATTTCCCTAATATTTTAAGTAAGAAAATCAGAAAATCAGAGATTCAGGGCTAAGAAGGGTTCGTCTATGTGCTGTATAAATAAGCACTAGTAGAGTACCCGTGAATTGCTACGGAATAAAAAAAAATATAGACGCATTGATCAAAGAGTTGTTCTATTCCACGAACACAACGAGTGTTTGGCTTCAAACCATGCCATAGAAAATGTAGGCGTCTTCCTCCCTGTTTCTTGTCTCTTGGCGACCACCGCGCACCCTTTGTCTCCTTTCCTTCCATGTCTCCTACTCCACCCCATTCCCATCAGTCATGTTGCGCCTTCTCCAACTGTTGTGACTTGCTATGCTTGGTCGACATCGTCATAGATGACAGTTGACGAGACCTTTGGCGCACCAAGGATAACAAAAGGAGAGCACTCGCCAATGCAACATGCATGCCCCTACATTTGGTACTACGGCTACATTCATCTTCAACGACAACGACCGGATGCGCTGCCCACATTGACTCCACCTTTGCCTCTAGCCGTTGCTACACTCCACCTCTTCTGCCACACGTTCGCACAAATTAGGGCTTCTTTGATTCACAAGATTCCAATAACACCGGAGTAAAAAAAATACTAGATTAGAAACTATAGGAATTGGTACTAACGGGTGTTTTATTACACACTGTATGAAAAATATAGGAACTATGAACATAAATTAGCATATTAGGCATTTTTCTAAGAAGTTAGATTCAATGAAAAATTTCCTTTTGAATTGAGCACAATTTGACCTATAGGAAGAATTCTAAAGATATCTAATCCTACAAATCAAACAATATCTATAGAAAAAATTCATAAGTATTAAAGCCTTACAGAATTCCTTCGAATCAAAGAGGCCTTAGAAATCTTGTTGATCAAAACAGATTATTAATCCTATAGGGAGAAGGATATGCAAATATGCCACATCATATCAGCTCCTTAAATTGCCAACCTTTTAAGTAAAGATAAGTGGGACAACTGGACACGTCAACATTTTATCCTTTCCTCACTTACGCGACCACAATCAGGACAGCACAGAGCCTTTAACAACAACACTGACTGTCACTGAAATGATCTAAAAACAATTAGACTTAGTAAATCAAAGAGTACTTCAATAATTCACTATATAAATAGATAATCTCAATGGCTATCACAATAGAAAGTCTAAATTGTTTTAATTCACTTGGTCTAATCTACAAGCATCTCATTTCTCTTTTTCCTTTCTTTTTTTTTGAGCTGCAACATCACTATTATGCCCGTCCAAACCGCTGGCGATAACACCCATTACATCGACCGGAGAACCATCCAGCCACAAAGCTTTGCTCTCATGGTCTGAGACAGCCATCACGTTAACAAAAACAAAGCACACTTCAAAAATTACTTTGCCCATGAACAGATCGGTAGCAGCTCTGATGACTTGCAACAAAGCTTCAGCATGTAAAGCATTATCCTTTTCCTGTTAATTCTTTTCTGGCTACGACAGCCAACAACTCCCCACAGTGTTTCTGCACACAAAACCCCTTTCACCAGTATGCAGATCCTCTTGGTATGCGCCATCAGAATTAATCTTCAGGAATTCATGGGGTGGTGGGCTGGAGGCTGCCACTTAGGAGTATCTCTTTGATCACAATGCCACATGAAGATAACCACAAGTCTTCTTCGATCTCTTGGCCACTTTAACATAGCCCGCATGACATCTTTCGTTGCCGGGCAGTCAAGGAGCCTAACCAAAATATCCTGAAGCATGAGTGCACGCCATCTGTTCTTCACCTACATATCAGGAATAAATGCCCCCCATCCTAATCAAGAATAAGCTAGCATAGATCAGTTTGGTATTTTCCAGTTAACATGCAGACTGTACAACTATATGTAACAGACACAAATTTTTGTCACAAGAAGAAGAAGCAAAAGCAGTTCGATAACCAAATATAGATGGATTCCTCTTGTATAACACAAAAAGAAGTTTGCATTGATTCCAGGGGAAAGAGTAAGAGCATCTTAGACGGCAACAGTATTGATATGCATTACTAATGACTGAATACACAGAATGTTACGATCAGATTCTACATCAATTAATAGGTCGACAGTTTTTAAAAACTCTACCATCAGCTCGAAGGGAAAAACTGTTGTTAAATAAGATTCAAACACCTAATGATTATTCACATTGTAACCTTATTCAAGTGGGGTTAATCTACTCACTACAGCCTGTAGGTAGATACGCATGCTAATGAGGACATTACCCTCATGAATACATTTGCCACCACCTCTACTTCCTCTACTTCACCTACATCTGCTGCTCAATCCATGAAGAATAAAAGAAGGTCCGTCAGAATTTTCAAGAAGATGCGTGAATTCAAATTCAAGCTCTCAAGAGGAGGAGGGAATGAAGTTCATGTGACTATGACCATGTCCCACATGAATTGATGTTGTGTAAAGAGTCTTCCCACGTCACTTTTGGTCCAAGAAGAGTTAGAGATCAAGTCCCACAAGTTTTGGACTCTGATGCGGATTGTTGAGATAGCCTTGACTTCAAATGTCTATATCTGGAGCATACAGACTCCGGTTTGGGTGATCTTGGACTATTTGGAAAGCTTATCTCGTATTATTTCCAATCTATCTAGCCCCATCTCCAAATTTCTTACAAACACGCCGCAATTGCCAAAATAGTCCGAGAATATTTCTAAAACAGATCACCTCTTCTCTTTATATACCCCCTAAGATTCTCTCTTTAAGTTTTGGGTTTTGATGATGAATAGTACAGTATCCCGCGTATTAGGGGTATCCGTATACAGAATCCCAGGACTTTAGGAAGGTACAGCGTATCCGGTAAGGATCCCTGGACGACAAGGTAACCCCTCTTGGGAAGGAAAGACTCCCCTTAAACTAGGAAGTCAATCCCGACGTTTAAGGAGACCAGAGTCCTACTCGGGTGTAAGTCCACGTCCAGTACGACCCTGAGAACCCCTTATATAAGGATCAGCAATCCCATAGGGGAGGAGAGGTCCTGATAGGTTCGAAGAGATTCTACAAGGTCCAGCAGATCAATCTAGTCGCAGCACCAGGAGGCGAAGCCCTAGAAGACCCACTGCCTCGAAGGAGTCGAGCCCGGCGGTTTAGGATAGTTTAGTCTACGATTAGGCCTAGGGTAGCCACTAACATACACCCCCCATTGTAAGCGTGTTCTCCATCAATATATAGCAACAGGACGTAGGGTTATTATCCTGAGGGAGGCCCAAACCTGTATAAAAACGGTTGTCCCCTACTGTCAGAGCTCCTAGCACTTGGGCCATAGAGGTCCCTACCCCCTAGTAATCATCATTCCACGAATACCGTAAGATCGCCGATTCACCGATCGTCGACAGATGGCGCCGACCATGGGGACCTCTCCGGACCAAGCCGTCCAGGAAGAATCAGAGTCGGCAGGACGCGCAACTAGGCGCGATCAGATCCCAGCGCCGTTTGCACAGCCCTCACCGGTTTTGACCGAGGAGGAAGAAGCAAACTCGGCAGGAAAACCGATCGCAATCTCGTCCCGTACTAGGTACTCGAACCAGGGTTTCTACGACAACTTTGGCCCTATGGACCCGTACCCGGTCACGGATCGAGTAGATTTCGGAGAGTACGCCCCTGGAGAGGACTCGGATGGCGAAGCAGATCACTTCAGAACCGAGTGCGCCAGGGCCTTCAGCGGGAAGTTGGTCTTGAACGACGACTTCCCGGCAGGAACGACCAGCCCCATGGTTGGAGTTTCTCCTGCAAACTCTGATCATGAGAACGATCAAGATCTTACCCACGTCGCGTCCGATGAGGACAACGTGATGGAATACGAGTATACATCGTCCAGCCAAGGACCTCGAATGGTACTTGCGATCAACGATGGTCGAGAAGACCTCGAAGATCAGAATCTGCCCGGGGGCTCACAGCAGCACAATGTAATAGCTGCCTCCCACATGAACGGGGGCTTACCCGCCGCCGAGGAGAGAACTCCTCGCCGGAACAGAGACTTGGCTGCCGCTGTGGAGAGATCCCCTCCGGGAACAAGGGAGTACGTGTCACGAACTGCTCGAAGACTTGCGGAAGTGCGCAATCTGCTGTCACAGTCTCCCGTGGGCGGATCTCTCGACACCCGCGGGCGTGCAGTGGCTGCAACAACTGGGGGCTGACCTCCAAGAGGCTCAGAACCAGGCTGAGTCTTCTCGAGCCCAATCGGTGGCCCGTAGCTCTACTCGGGTGGACACCCCTCGTCCGCCAGAAGAACGCGATCGGGAGGGACGACACCCCAGGAACAGGCCTCCTCAGGAGGAGCCACCTGTCGACCTCCGAGAATAGCTCGACAAGCGCCGCCGCCAGGCGCCAACAAGAGCAGCAGCCTTCTCGGAGAGATCACGTGCAACACGCCAACGCTCGGGGTCGATCCTCGACCTCGAATAGCGGCGAGAATGCGCCTTATCGGGGGTCCTTCAGCGGATGCCAGGCGCTATCCCAGGAACTCCGACAGGTACGTTGGCCTTCTCGTTTCAAGTCCGACTCGCTAGAATCGTACGACGGAACCATGAATCCCGTGGAATTCCTTCAGATCTACACCACCGCGATCGAGGCAACCGACGGAGACGAGAAGGTTATGGCCAACTATCTTCCTACCACTCTCAGAGGAGCCGCTAGGACATCGTTGACGAATCTACCCCCAGGAACGATCCGTTCGTGGGGACAGCTACGCGACATGCTACTCGGGAACTTCCAGGGTACCTTCCCAAGACCTGGTCGAGTCGACGATCTATTTCTTGTCGTCCAACGACCAGATGAGACCTTCCGAGAGTTTATCAAAAGGTTTAGTGCTGTCCGCAACACTATCCCAGAGATAACGGACTCGGATGTCATCCGCGCCTTCACTCGAGGCAGCAGAAACGAGATGTGCACGCACGATTTGATCATGCAGCCACCGAAAACCACCAGGCAACTCATGAATCTGGCCGAGAAGGCCGCTTGTGCGGAGGAAACCCTGCGGTACATCAAGCAACAGCGGGGTGAGTCGACTAGTTCTCCCCTCCGGTCAAGGGGCGATTCGCGCAAGACTAAGCGCAAGAAGAAGCCCTCCGGAGGGAATAAGGAGAAAAGGATCAGGGCCGATGAGGTAATGGCCGAGATCTCCGAGAAGCGCACCTGGCGACCACGCCCCAAGGATAAACCAACAACATCCTCCGACAAGTCGTCCAAGCCCTGGTGCGATTTTCACCAGACCGACTCGCATGATCTGCGACAGTGTCACATCTTCAAGAAGTATCTTCGGGAAGAAAGAGAGAAGTTCTGCGAGGAGAAACCCTCAGGTCACTAACAACAGTCAGGAAACGACTTTCGACGACGGTGATTCCACTCCTGAGCCTTTCCAGGGGCATGTTAGAGCAATCGAGCACATATTCGGGGGCTCAACCTCTTACGAATCCAAGAGGCAGTACAAGGCGATCACCCGAGAAGTCCTCGCGAGTTCCTCGAGCGGTCAAGTGGTCCGAGATCACGATCTCTTTCAACCAGACCGATTGCCCTGAGAACTGCGCTCGGTCGGGACAGTACCCGATCGTGGTCGAGCCAATGATCAACAACTGCCGAGTGGGCCGCGTGCTGATAGACGGAGGGAGCTCCCTCAATATCCTATTCGCCAACGCCCTCGACGCCATGCAAGTGCCCCGATCGTCTGTTCAGATGGTGACGCACGTTTTTCACGGCATCGTCCCGAGCTCATCGGCCACGCCGATAGGGCAAGTCACAATCCCGGTCACCTTCGGTACACCGGAGAACTTCCGAACAGAGAAGATCCTGTTCGACGTAGTCGATTTCGAGACAGCATACAATGCTATCGTGGGGCGCCCTACTCTGGCCAAGTTCATGGCAGCTACGCACTACGCCTACCAGTGCATAAAGATGCCCAGCCCAAAAGGTGTCCTCACGATAAGGAGTTCCCCAGAGAAGCGCTCCTCTGCGATAAGAGCAGCCTCGACCACGTACGAGTACACCAGGGGGACGGGGAGCATATGCCCTCAAAAACCAGCACGGCCGTGAAGACCCACGGCGAGATAAAGGTAATTCCTCTGGATCCAGCAGAGCCCTCCAAGACAGTCCGGATCGGGTCAACACTTGATCCAGACTTGGAATCGTCGCTCATCGTTTTCCTCCGGGGCAATTCGGACGTCTTCGCGTGGCAACCATCCGACGTGCCTGGAATCCCCAGGGAAGTGATTGAGCACAGGCTGGCTGTCCGTCAGGACGCCGTACCAGTGAAACAAAAACTGCGGCGATTCGCCCCAGATCGGAAAGAAGCCATCAAGGTGAAAATCGAAAAACTCCTGAAGGCCGGGTTCATCCGAGAAGTCGAGCACCCTGAATGGCTCGCCAATCCAGTTATGGTTAAGAAAGCCAACGGGAAGTGGCGGATGTGCGTCGATTTCACGGATCTCAACAAGGCCTGCCCGAAGGACGCTTTCCCCTTACCCAGAATAGATCAGATAGTGGATTCGACATCAGGATGTGACTATCTAAGCCTTCTCGACGCCTATTCGGGCTATCACCAAATAAGCATGTGTCGGGAGGATGAGGAGAAAACTTCCTTCGTAACTCTGTTCGGGGTATTCTGCTACTCAAAGATGCCTTTCAGACTAAAAAACGCGGGAGCAACGTATCAACGTGGAATGCAGCTTGCCCTCCACAGCCAAATCGGTCGAAACGTTGAAGCATATGTCGACGACCTCGTCGTGAAAACAAAGAAGAAAGAAGACCTGATCACGGACCTACTGGAAACATTCACCAACCTCCAGAGAAACAGAATAATGCTGAATTCGGAGAAATGTACCTTCGGAGTCAGCGCCGGAAAGCTACTCGGTTTCTTGGTATCGCACCGGGGATTTGAGGCAAATCCCGACAAAATACGGGCGATCGCGGAGATGAGGTCCCCAAAAACGATTCGAGACGTCCAAAGGCTCACGGGTTGCATCGCGGCCATGAGCCGATTCATATCCCGACTAGGAGATCGTGGAATTCCTTTCTTCAAACATCTGCGACAACACGACGGCTTCGAGTGGACAGTGGAGTCAGAAGCGGCATTCCAAGAGCTCAAAGAATACCTAACCACCCCCCGGTGCTGGTCGCGCCTAATCCCGAGGAAGGGTTACTGCTTTACATCGCGGCCGGGCCGTCCGCGGTCAGCGGAGTGTTAACGGTGGAACGCGGAACTCCCGAGCACCGTGAGAAGGCCCAGAAACCAGTGTACTACATCAGCGAGATCCTGCATGGACCCAAGGAGCGTTATCCCCAGGTTCAAAAGCTCCTGTACACGGTCCTCACCACATCTCGCAAGCTTCGACACTATTTCCAAGCTCATACGGTCACAGTCCCGACCACCTACCCTTTGGGAGAAATCCTCCGCAACCGCGAGGCCATAGGTCGAATCGCCAAGTGGGCGGTCAAGCTCGGGGAGTTCGACATCCACTTCATTCGGCGCACGGCGGTCAAGTCGCAAGTCCTCGCTGACTTTGTCACTGAATGGACGGAGCCCGACTATCCAGCATCACCAGCAGTAAAGGACGACATTTGGACACTACACTTCGACGGTTCACTAACCATCGAAGGCGCGGGGGCTGGGATAATCTTGACCTCTCCAACCAGAGAACGCCTGCAGTATATACTACAGATTGACTTCCCGGCCACAAATAACGTAGCTGAGTATGAAGGGTTGCTAGCCGGTCTCAGAGTCGCTTCAGCACTCGGTATTCGCCGCCTTCTCGTGAATGGAGACTCACAATTGGTAGCAAGACAAGTGTCCAAGGAGTACCAGACCACAGACCCGAATATGGCAGCCTACCTCGCGGAGGTGAGAAAGCTAGAGAAGAAGTTTGTCGGTTTTGAAGTACGGTACATCCCTCGGAAGGATAACTGCCAAGCTGACAGTCTTGCCCGCCTAGCTTCCTCACGATCTCCATGCCCACCTGGGGCCTTTGTAGAAAGGATCTCGACGCCGTCCGTGGCTTCTCTTGAACCCGGGGACGAAGGAGAGGTGGTTAAGCACCTCTCAAGGGTGTAACCAGGTATTGACGCCCCGAGGGGAGTGGCGGGGCGCCTCGTCGCTCCCCTCGATCTTGAAAATTCGTGGATAGAGCCCATCCGCAGGTACCTTCTCGATCGAACTACCCCTGAGGACGATACGCTTTCCGAGCAAATTGCCCGACGCGCCAGGATGTATTCCCTGGTCGATGGGGCCCTCTACCGACGAGGGGCCCACGGAGTGCTCATGCGGTGTATCCCTCAGACGCAGGGTATAAGATTACTTGAAGAGATCCATGGAGGGGTGTGCAGGGCACATGCATCTTTCCGAACCCTGGTCGGAAAGGCCTTTAGACAAGGATTCTATTGGCCGACAGCCCTACATGACGCGAGCGAGTTAGTGAAGCGATGCCGTCAGTGCCAATTTCACCGCAGACGCATTCACCAGCCCGCCCAAGCATTACAGACAATCCCCTTGTCATGGCCATTCGCCGCATGGGGCCTCGACATCCTAGGGCCGTTCCTGGTGGCACCCGGAGGCTATAAGTTCCTCTTCGTCGCGATCGATATATTCACCAAATGGATCGAAGCCGAACTTGTCTCGCAGATCACGTCGGAAGCAGCCAAGTTGTTCATAATGCGAAACGTTATGACTAGGTTTGGCGTCCCGAGCAGAATCATAACCGACAACGGTACTCAGTTCTCCAGCTCCGACTTCATCGAGTACTGCACCGAGCTTGGCACCACGATATGCTATGCCTCGGTTGCGCACCCACAGAGCAACGGACAGGTCGAACGCGCCAACGGACTTATACTCTAGGGAATGAAAACTCGCGTCTTCGATAGGCTCTCCGCCCACGCCAAGGCTTGGGTACGCGAGTTGCCCTCCGTCCTCTGGGCCCTACGAACAACCTCCAACCGGGCCACCGGAGAAACACCGTTCGGCCTGGTATATGGAGCTGAGGCCATGCTGCCGTGTGAACTTGCTCTAAAATCACCACGGGTAGGACTGTACACCGACAAGGAAGAAATCCCTCGAAGAGAGGATGATCTCAACTTCATTGAGGAAAAACGGACCCAGGCTCTGCTCCGGGCCACCCGCTACCAGCAAAACCTTCGTCGTTACTATGACACACATGTTCGACAATGCTCACTGCAGGTCGGAGACCTCGTCCTACGACTCGTGCAAAATAAAAGCAATAGCAATAAGCTGTCTCCCAAATGGGAAGGTCCTTACACGACAGCCGAAGTAACGCGACCAGGTCTTTCCGACTAGCGATGGAAGACGGCCGAGTCCTATCAAATTCCTGGAATATCGATCAGCTTCAGAAGTTTTATGTTTGAGACTAATCGACTGTACTCTGAAGAGCATCCCTCGAGTGAACAGTCGGGGGCTAGTCCAAAGAATTAGGCTCGAAAGTCATCCATCAAAAAAGATGGAAATTTTAAACATGTCTGCCGTACATACGAAGGCCATGCAGTTACAAGTCCCTCATTTACAAGTCGGGTAGGCGCAAACGCCCAGAAAAATCTTGAGCAGCTCGGTCCAATTCCGCCAGACGATCAGGAAAACTCTCCGTAGCTCGGATAGACGCACCAACCGTGGTAAGTACCAGCTCTAGGCGATCCGCCATCTTCAACAGGTTCTCCTCGGCCGACGAGGCTCGCGCTTTCTCCCGAGAAAGGGCATCAGAAAGCCGAGCCGCCTGGTCTCGAAGTGACTAGACCTCGCCGCGAACAGAGTTCCACCTATCATGAGAACGCTGAGAAGAACATGCCAAGATCAGATAGGCTGGCAATCTTATCGGACGAAACCAATGACGAATAGGAACCTTTCCCTACCTCCACCAAGGGTCTGGGTAGCGCTATGGGATCATCTTCGACCGAGGCTTCCGCGCCCTGGCGACTTGGCATCGGCTGGTCCTTGATGGATGATGGAGGGGACACCACGCCAACCGGGCTCCGACCAGGAAGCAATCTAATAGACAACTTCCTTCTCAGAGCAGCACGAGGGGCGGGTTTCGGTGGAGAAACTTCCCTGTAGGTCGCATTCAGAACCCAGAACTAGGAGCGTAGGCTCGACAAAGCAAGAGGCGGAAGGGTGGTACCTTGCCCTCTTCAGTGAAATAGAGCGTCTTCGTCGGACCGAAGGGTCTCTCGCTCCACGAAGGCAGGACGGCGGTATGGATCTCGACTCACCCCGCGCAGCTTCTTCCACCTTCTCGGTGGGCTGGTTGTTTCCGTCGCGTTGGTCCTCAGCCGCGGTCGAGCACCGACTAGGAATAGAGGGCCCAGCTTCGGGATCATCTATTCCACGTCCTTCTCTCTACAGAAAAGGTCCGTCCCACTAAACCAGTGTAAGGTGGGCGTGAAGGATCTAGGGCCCTAGAAAAGGATTACCGCTAGAACCTCTTCCCGCTCGTGCAGAGGTCGGAGAGGCAGCGACGTGGGGACATCCTGGCGATTAGGTGGAGGTACGCGCTTGAAGAGAGTCTTTACCTTCTCGGACACCTCCACTTCCGAGGGGGCTGCTCGGAACAAAGAAAGAGTTAGGACACCCTGTCAAGTCCTACATACTGAGCTGTGAGGAAAAAGCTTACCCATTTTTCTCCACCGTTGGTATGGATCGCTTGTCGAGTCCCAAGCGCCTGTCTCCCTGAACCGTAGGGGGCAGACTCCACGCCTGACGAAGTCGGCGACAACGTCGGCCGAGGACAGGCCTCGGGTTCGAAGAGCCTTGACTTCCCCGACCAGGTGCTGGAGACGGGAGTTGAGCAGGGTCTCGTCGGTCCAGGTGGAGGCCACGTCGGGTGGAGTTCCCCAGTACCTTATGCTCAAAGGGATCGATGGACGGCAATAGCACCACTCATACTCCCATCCCGGAAAAGATCAGACTCCGGTAGCGTCAATGTACTCCGCGGCCCTATCTTCTCGAAGACGGACACTCGCGCCTCCCACAACTTTCTTCTTGGTCCTCTCCATCTTATGGTAATATCTGAATAAATCCAACGATGGCCGAACTCCGAGGAAAGCTTCGCATAAATGGGCGAAGACACTCAGGAGAGTGTACGATGCTGGGTCCAGGTTCACCACCTCAACTCGATAGAACAGGAAGATCGAATGTAGGAAGGTGGAAGGAGGCAAGAAGAACCCGCACCGGAAAAAGTCGGGGAAGACAACCAGCCAGCCGGGTTCGGGTTCAGGCACTCTCTCGCCCCGGACATTGTGGAACTCTGCTTGGCGGGTCGATTGGATAAGGGTTAGTTCTAGGGAAGATGCGAGTTTCGCCTCGGTCATCTCCGAGCGCGGCCATGAGTCATCAAACAACGGGCTCCCGGCCATGGCGCAGAGAGGAAGGAAGAAGGTGAAGGGAGCAAGAAGGCTAGGAGGCAAAGAAATGATGCGGGCAAAACCCCAATTCTTGGACTCCTAAAGATTTAAACGTTCGCTGGAGCCGAGCGCGGTTTTCGGCACGATAAGTTCCATCGCATTTAATGCGGACAGTTGCTTTTTCCGCTTATAGGGCGCTTCGCGGGAAAAAGAGGGTCTGACAACCCACGACCCAGATGAACGCGCTGTGGTTCAGCGCACGTTAATGGCACCACGGCGCAGAGAGAGAAAAGATTCTTCATCACCACGTGAAATTTCCGCCACGATGGTTCTGTTTCCTAGAAATATGCCAGGCGAACGCGTGTCCGTGATCGACGGATCAGATCAGATCGGAAAAGTATTCTGGATTTTCTAAAGGACTATTCCGATAAGGATTTCACGACTACTCGGTAGGGATTGAGCCTACTCGGAGAAGTCACCGGCAAGAACTACTCGGATCGCCTACTCGGAGTTTCGTTCCTGACAAGGGTAGATTTCCAACAGAGCCATCATGACCTCACTTCATGTACTGATGGGAGGCTTGATGATGAATAGTACGGTATCCCGCGTATTAGGGGTATCCGTATACAGAATCCCAGGACTTTAGGAAGGTACAGCGTAGCCGGTAAGGATCCCTGGACGACAAGGTAACCCCTCTTGGGAAGGAAAGACTCCCCTTAAACTAGGAAGTCAATCCCGACGTTTAAGGAGACCAGAGTCCTACTCGGGTGTAAGTCCACGTCCAGTACGACCCTGAGAACCCTCTATATAAGGATCAACAATCCCATAGGGGAGGGGAGGTCCTGATAGGTTCGAAGAGATTCTACAAGGTCCAGCAGATCAATCTAGTCGCAGCACCAGGAGGCGAAGCCCTAGAAGACCCGCTGCCTCGAAGGAGTCGAGCCCGGCGGTTTAGGATAGTTTAGTCTACGATTAGGCCTAGGGTAGCCACTAACATACACCCCCCATTGTAAGCGTGTTCTCCATCAATATATAGCAACAGGACGTAGGGTTATTATCCTGAGGGAGGCCCGAACCTGTATAAAAACGGTTGTCCCCTGCTGTCAGAGCTCCTGGCACTTGGGCCCTAGAGGTCCCTACCCCCCAGTAATCATCATTCCATGAATACCGTAAGATCGCCGATTCACCGATCGTCGACAGGTTTCATTGAGTTGTTTAACTACTGCTACATTATCGCATCTACAAGTCGTGTAGGACTACTGCCTTGTTCAGATCGCTAGTGAAATTTCAAACTATTTCTTCTAGTCTTGTGCCAATTTAATACTCGCAATTTAGATTGTAATTTATCACAATTCTTAGTGGTTCTTTGGTTGCTTGCAGGAGCTCGAACTTTGTTTTTCAGGTTGATCGTGCCTACGGCAAGGTCAATAACCATCAAAGATTGGTTTAGCGATTGCTAAGGCGTATCATCACGTACAGTATAGTCGGATCGTCAAGGTCAACTTCCACTAAATCAAAAGCTACCTTTATCTCATCAAAAAATTGGGCTACCGTCTCATCACATGCTATGTCCAATATTTTTTTTGCACTTGTATAGGGACAAATGAGCGAACAACAATGACAAATATGTACAAATGTTTGCTCCTTGTAAATATATGAGATACCTTATCTGATTAATGGAAAACAATGAATCCGTTGCTCCTATTATTGTAATAAATGCATCAAAATCCCATATACAGAAACAGGAACGTGGAAGCTGACAGTTGAGCAACCACAAATCTACAGTTAGAATCAGATCAGTAGCTCATCGATAACAAAAGAAACTAAAAATAAACCCATCGGTACTGAGCGTAACTGAGTAAGGTGCTAATAGCTATAGTGGTGGATGCACTACTACAGATTCCATTTAACGAGACGCCACCTGTACAGATGGCAACTCGGAGCCGTCTGTACAGTGCTTGTCACAGACGGTTCCAAACGTGAACCGACTGAGAAAATGACTACCAGCGATGGCGAACAAGCGGGACGCTACAGTACAGATAGTTCCTATGAGGAACCGTCTGTACAAATAGCACAGACGGTTCTCAACTGGGACCGTATGTACTACGAAGGATAGCACAGACGGTTCCCAACTGAGATCGTCTGTGATATTAGTACAGATGGTACCAGTTGGGAACCATCTGTACTATCCCTCACAGTACAGATGGTTCCCAACTGGGACCATCTGTGATATTAGTACAGACGGTTTCCAACTGGGACCGTCTGTACTATGAGGGATAGTACAGACGGTTCCCAACTGGGACCGTCTGTGATATTAGTATAGACAGTACCAGTTGGGAACCATCTGTATTGTCCCTCATAGTATAGACGGTTCCCACTAGGACCGTTTGTGATATTAGTACAGACAGTACCAGTTGGGAACCATCTGTACTACGAGGGATAGTACAGACGGTTCCCAACTGGGACCGTCTGTAATATTAGTACAGACAGTTCCAGTTGGGAACCGACTGATGTATATATTTTTAGTCGGTTTGAATTGGGCGGTGAACTGACTGTGCCGCTTCGTCTTCAACCTTTGATTCCCGTGCAGAACTGCCACTTCATCTTCGCGCGCGTTGCTTCATATTCTTCATGTCGCTTCGCTCCTTCCGCCTCTTCCAAATAAGTATTCCGCTTCCACCTTCGCCCAATCCATTCCCTCCTGCTCCTTCTCTCCTCCGCCATGGCGAGTGTGCCATCATCATCACCATCGCCACCTGTCCCATCGCCCTTCGTGGGTCCGCCATCGCCAATTAGTTGGCCATCCAACTACTCGTCCGACGAGGACTCACCGGTGAAGAAGGTGATCTCCTCCGACGAGGAGACTAACCGCTCCGCCGATTGGAGTCCGTCGACCTCCGACGACGCTGATTGGATGTCAGACGACTTCCACGGCGGTGCGCCGCTGCCGGGCTCGGAGGAGGAGACCGACGTGGCCGACGAGGAGGAGGACAAAGACACCATGGACGACGACGACAGCAAGGATGAGGATGAGGACGACGACGACAAGGACAACGATGTCGGCGGTGGTCTAGAGCAGCAGGACCAGCAGGGCACCGCCGCCGCCCACGGGTATTGTACCGAGGACAGCTGGGAGGACACCACCAACGACGACAACAGCTGGGACGACACCGACAAGGACGAGGACGACTTTGACTGCAGCGACAGCAGTGACGGCGATGAGGCGTAGACTTAATTAGATAGTTAATTAGTGCACTAATTACTACTACTTTGTAATAATTACTAGTACTTTGTATTAATTAGTATTCAAATATTAGCCTATATTAGCCTTCCGTACTACTGTGTTCAAATATTAGCGTACCGTGTTCTGTTCCGATCATTCGATCTCCAAAAATCACAAAAACTATCATAGACGGTTCCAAACATGAACCGTCTGAGAAAATGACTACCCACGATGGTGAACAAGCGGGACGGCACAGTACAGACGGCTCCCAGCTAGGACCGTCTGTACAAATATCACAGACGGTTCCCAACTGGGACCATCTGTACTGTGAAGGATAGCACAGATGGTTCCCAGCTGGGACCATCTGTGATATCAGTACAGACAGTACAAGTTGGTAACCGTCTGTACTATCCCTCACAATACAGACGGTTCCCAACTGGGACCGTCTGTAATATTAGTACAGACGGTTCCTGTTGGGAGCCGTCTGTTTTATTCTTCACAGTACAGACGGTTCCTGACTTGGAGCCGTCTGTCAGGAACCGTCTGCACAAATAACTACATAAGCTCACTTCCAGCTCGATTCGCTCGCTATCACCATTGTCGTCGGCCCTCTTCCTGACCTCCTCTCGGGCCGCCCACACACGCAGCCGCACCAGGAAGAGCTGGTGAACCTCGTGCTGGAAGGAATCAAGCTCGGGGCATTGCAAACCTTGCTCGCCGATGACCTCATCGAGCTGCCGCCGCCACTCGCCGTAGCTGTCATCATCTCCGGCCTCCCCAGCGTCGGCCGACTCTTCCGCTAGCACCACGGTGAGCCACAGAACTTTCCCATGCCCTTCCCCCCTTGATTCCATGCTGGATGATCGAGTCCCCTCGCTAGCTAGCTAGCTCCCTACTGCTCTGTGCCATTCAGCTAGTTGGGAAAAAGAAAAGAAAAAGAAAAGAAATATGGGACCCATGTGTCATAGAGAGAAAAAAAGAAAAAAAATTAATATGACAGAAGACCCCACTTGTCATGCTCATTGGCTAAGTTAGGCTGAGTAACAAAAAAATTTCATTTTTTATTTTCTGAGAAGAAGCAAGGAAATGCTAAAAATGCTTTAAATTTCTAAAAATCATAGAAAATTCATACGAACTCGAAATGAGGTGATTCTTTTTTGTACATTCATCATTTAATTTGTAGAATTTTATGGTATAACTTTTGTTCATGTTAAAGTGCTATAAAATTTTGAAAATGACCAAAATGCCCTTAAACCCTAAAATTGAAGTATGATTTTTAGAAAAATCATGCTAGCTCCAAAAATAATATATGTTGCACCAAAATTCAACTTCTGATATATGTTGTTTCTTGGCTTCATTTTATTCATGCATCAACATATAAAATTTTGACATATATAGAAATGTTTCTTTCTTAGATTATTTAAATAATTAGCTACTGACTTTATTTGAGTTTTGGATAGTTGGGTTTATATATTACTGAAAATGCATAAATGTAGTGTTTTAGATTAATTTACGTAGGAACTTTATTACATGAACATTACTTTGGTAACTCCTTTTTTGATGAAAAGCTAGGTGGCTTTATTTTATTAGGTCAATTTAACATTAATTTACTCGTTGTGCAGCGCTTGTAGCAAGATGGATCGGGGGTGGATGTACGGTTCTCGTACGAACCAAGGGTACCTTGATGGTGTGATGAATTTTCTGACAGCTGCCGAGAGGATAGGTTGAAGAAGGGTGTTCAATTTATATATTGTCCTTGTTGCGATTGTAGAAATGAGAGATCATTTCTCGGATAGAACTCAGCCCTACAGATCCAAGCGCACTTGATTATTAGGGGCTTCAAACCAGACTACACGTGTTGGACCAAACATGGTGAAAAGCAGAATATGTTACACGAAGATGTTCGCATCGTCGAAGAACCCGAAGTCACCGAAAGGAGAGAAGATGACGAGGAAGTAGGTGCAGACGATGATTGTGGCCGCGCAGAGGAAGTAGGTGTAGACGATGATTGTGGTGGCGCAGAGGACGATGATAGGTTGGATCAGATGCTGCGTGATGCTGACATGAACTTTAATACTGAGAGAGACTTAAACAAGATCATGTGCTTGATTGAGGACTCCGAAAAACCTTTGTTCCTGGGTTGCAAGCCGAAATACACAAAGCTATCATCCGTGCTCGAGCTGCTTAAATTGAAAGCAAGCTATGGTTGGTCAGACAAGAGTTTCACAGCGCTCTTAAGTAGGAGATGCTTCTGGATGGAAACGAGCTGCCCAAAAACACATACCGAGAAAAGCAAGTTGTTTGTCCATTGGGGATGGAGGTAGAAAGGATACATGCATGTCCGAACGGCTGTATCTTATACCATAATGAACTATCAAACTTGCATTCATGTCTAGTGTGCAAAGCATGTTGTTACAAGCGTAAGAGTCAACCAGACGACGTCGAGTCCTTCATCGAGTTGAAGAAAGAAATCCCCGCTAAGGTGGTGTGGTATCTGCCCATAATTCCGCGTCTGAAGCGTTTCTTTACGAATCCAAAAGATGCCAAATTGTTGTGCTGGCACTCGGAGGACCGTAAGGAAGATGGAAAGCTGAGACACCCTGCCGATCCCGTGCAGTGGAGAAACATCGATATGATCTTCGAAGACTTCAGTGCGGAACCGAGGAATAGAAGGTTCGCGTTGAGCACGGATGGAATGAATCATTTCGGCAACATGAGCAGCTGGCACAGCACTTGGCCAGTTGCTCTTAGTATGTACAACCTACCACCTTGGCTGTGTATGAAGCAGAAGTACATCATGATGTCGCTGCTTATCCAAGGGCCGAAGCAACCTGGGAATGATATTGATGTATACCTAAGACCTTTGGTGGAAGATCTGAAAACACTGTGGAACGAAGGGGCGCAGGTATGGGATGCGTACAAACAAGAGAACTTCACCCTACATGCCATGTTGTTCTGCACGGTCAATGATTTGCCTGCCCTACGTAACCTTTCTGGCCAGAGTAAATAATCAGATAAGGCTTGCCCTCAGTGCTTGGACGGTACTACGAGTAGGTGGCTGGCTCACTCCCGTAAAATGGTGTTCATGCGCCACCGTAGGTTTCTTAACAGGAATCACTCATACTGTGATATGAAGGAATAATTTGACGGGACGAGGGAGAGAGATTTATTTCTAAGGCATTACAGTGGGCAAGAGGTGTACAATATGGTTAAGGACATCGATGTTGTCCTTGGAAAGAGTGGTAAAAAAGTGAAGGCCAGTGGCATGTGGAAGAAGAAATCAATATTTTGGGAGTTACCGTATTGGCGGCACCTTGAAGTTCACCACTGCATCGACGTCATGCATGTAGAGAAGAACGTGTGTAACAGCTTGATTGGTCTCTTACTTAATATTCCGGGGAAGACGAAGGACGGCCTCAACGCACGTCTCGACTTGGTTGACATGAAGATCAGGTCCGAGTTGGCACCTGAGCCTTCCCAAAAAGGCAGAACAAGGCTTCCTCCGGCCTGCTATAACCTGAAAAAGGCCAAGAGGACCGAACTGTGCCAGTGCTTGCAAGGTGTGAAAGTTCCATCCGGTTACTCCGCCAACATCTCGAAACTTGTTTCGATGGAAGATCTAAAATTAGTTGGCATGAAGTCCCATGATTGCCATGTGTTGATGACACAAATGATTCCTGTTGCAATCCGAAATATCCAACCGAGCTATCTCCGAGACACTATCATTAGGCTGTGTTACTTCTTCAACACAATCTCTCAAAAGGTCATCGATCCCGAAGCACTAGATGTTTTGCAAGCCGATGTGGTGAAGACACTATGTCATCTTGAGATGTATTTTCCTCCGTCGTTTTTTGATATCATGGTCCATGTTATCATCGACCTCGTGAGAGAGATAAAGACCTGTGGACTGGTATCTACGTCAGATGTACCCGTTTGAGCGGTACATGGGAATTCTCAAGCACTACGTACGAAGCAGATCTCGTCCGAAGGACAGCATTGTCGAAGGTTACACAACCGAAGAGGTGGTCGAGTTCTGCATCGATTACATGGACCAACTCAAACCAATAGGTGTGCTTGTGTGTCACCATGAGGGGAGACTGGATGGCAAAGGGACCATAGGGAGGAAATCACTCATTGCTGACTATGCGGAGTTATCTCAAGCCCATTTCACAGTCTTGCAACACATGACTGAAGTGGCCCCGCATATCAACATGCATAAGGAAGAGCTACGCAGAGAGAATCCAGGCCGTACGAAGGCTTGGCTGACCAGACAGCACAACTGCAGCTTCAACAATTGGTTGCAGGTCCGAATTACTAATAGTTTAACTAAGGAGAATATTGGTTGGTTGGCAAGATGGCTAAGTAACACAATCCTGAAATTTGAAGCATACGACATAAATGGTTACACCTTTTATACCAGAGCACAGGATAGGAGAAGTACGGCACAGAACAGCAGTGTCCGCTCACATGCTTGGGGCTGGCACGGAGACCACTGTGCACGGAGTTTCGCTAGCGGTGGGTAACGCTAAGGTGGCAGTGGACATGGTGCACGTGAATATGTCCTCCTACCCACTTCTTGTACACCTGGAGGACGACGTCATGACACTGGGGCAGGCCGTTCACGCGTTCATCCAGTGGCCGAAGAAGTACATTTCCCTGGTTGCCCCTCCACCTCCTGCACGGCCGCTGTCTCCGGTACATGACGGTAAAGATTTCTCATTCCGTGCTCCTCCGCCAAAGGTGAAATCCGCTTCGGCACAATCTCAGCGGTGCAGCAATTCTAGGCAACAGGCCGCCAAATTGACTCCACAAGCTCAGCGTAGGGTCACCAGAAATACCAAAAAGTCAGCCGAGGGCAAAGAGGTAGAAGAAGAACCCGAGATAAAAGTCTACACGGAAAGGCAGCCGCTAGTGACGCGGGCGGAGTTAGAACGACTCGGTTGGGCAGCTCAAATTGTGCACGATTTTTACATTAAGAGGTCCAACGAGGAGAGAGCGCTTCCTCAAAATATCGGCGCCAGGTTCCAGCGGCAACATTTTCTCCATCCAGGTGGAACCTTCACCGTCGAGTTCAAGGATTTATCTAACCTATACCGTCACGACACCCTCGATGTCAGCCTATTAAGTTGCTGGACACTGTAAGTGTTCTGAATCATGGTTTATGCTAGATGAACTACCTAACTCATTGATACGCTCTTTCAATAACATTACTCTTATGTGTAGACATATGCTTCAAGAGGCTAGGACAGGAAATCCTAATATCAGATTCCTCGATCCACAAGTGGTCATATCCACAATGGTCCAATACAGGCCGGAGGAGGTCGAGGATTACATCTCGGAGGCCATACTCATTCTCTGTACTAAGCTCCTCATTCTTCTACCATACACCTACGACTTCCACTGGTGCTCATTTGTATCGACCCAGAACTTCAACATGTCGTGTACTTCGACTCCAGGGACTACCCACCCGAGAAGTACGTACGCAAATTTGACGAGGGTGCTCAACGGGGCGTTCAAGAAGTACATTTCCAAGGGGGGGGCCCATAAAAACAGCACGAACCGAACCGACCCACTGATTTCATTTCCCAGTAATAATTCCTCCCTCGCCCATGAATAATGACCTCGCACATTCTAGTATGTATTCGGTAAAACTAAATTTACCCTGCACGTAATCGTGATTTCTGCAGTGCGACAAGCAGCCGCCGGGCAGCAACCTCTGTGGATACTATGTCGCGACATATATGATGCAGATCATTAGCTCTAGTCCAGTAGATCCGGAGGTTAGTGTCATTACACAATATTCATTTACATTTTTCATTGTTCTGACATTGTGCCTAACCTATTTTAGTTTCCTTCTGCAGACATTTAAGTTTCCTACAAATGAGCTCGAGAGTGAGGGCATCCGGTATGTTCAAAAACGGTTAACAGGTTTCACACTATCCCAGCTATTGAAGGAGGCTGGAGAATTCCATAGTCCTCAAAATTTACACATGACTTAAGAGTTTTTTCTCCCTAAGAATGGCTTGTCTTGTAATTTGTCGATGAATTACTGCTTGTGAACTTTGTGTTTGAGAATGACGTTTAATGTGATTACGGAGGAATTACTGCTTCTGAATGACTTTGTGGTTGAGAATGACATTTAATGTTTGCTTGTGAATGAAAAAGTTTGAGATCAATGACTATACGCCCTACCGCACTGCTGCCGCGGTAGCGGAAATGGCAGTTTCCGCTGGCGCGGCAGTAGGCTGCAGCACCGTCACCCTGCAGCACTACTGCCACGACAGCAGCTGCAGCACCGCCATTTCTGCTGCCACGGCAGCAGTGCGGCAGGGCGACTCGCAAGAGTACAGACGGTTCTAGGTCTAGAACCGTCTGTACAAAATCTTTTTACAGACGGCTCTAGCCCTAGAACTGTCTGCATGAAGAATTTGTACAGACGGTTCTATTCCTAGAGCCGTCTGCACAAATGCTTTGAACAATACCTCAAAAGTATTTGTACAGACGGCTTTGTATCTGGAACCGTCTGTACAAACACTTTCGAGGTACTATTCAAAGCATTTGTGCAGACGGCTCTAGGTTTGGAGCCATCTGCACAAATGCTTTGAACAATACCTCGAAAGTATTTATACAGACGGTTCCGGTCCTTTTCCAACAAACATCACAGATGGTTCCTGTGAGGAACCGTCTATACTAATCGATTAGTACAGACAGTTCCAAACTAGAACCGCCACACTAGAACCATATGTGCTATTCGATTAGTACGGACGGTACAGTTGGTTCTATTTTGGAACCGTTTGTACTACTCGATTTGTATAGACGGTTCTAGTTAGGAACTGTCTGTACTAATCGATTTGTACAGATGGTACAAAAACCGTCTGTACAAACCTGATTTGTACAGACTCTTTCGTACAGACGGTTCGAAAAACCGTCCCACACAGGGGTTCCGAACCGTCTATACAAATGATTTCTGTAGTAGTGATGTTTACAAGAACAATGCAAATAGGTGCTAGCTGCAATCTTGCTCCTACACAATGCTTATTACAATGGATGGCCAATATGGGCTCTATAGGTAAAATAAATTATGCATTTGACAGGAACTATCTGACCAAGTTCATTTCGCCTTTCCCATATGTCGACATTTTAAGAACAAGTTCATTTTGCCTTTCCCATGTCGACATTTTAAGAACGACGAGGTAGGGAAAAGAACTAGTGAACTTCTTAGCTTGCCTAGGAAAAATGTACTTGGTACTATTTTTTTGCGAATATAGGAGAAACATAAATGAGTGTAATCTAACAAAGTGCAGGACATCATTTTTTCATAGCTTATGACACAGTGTTTATGTAACAAAATGGAGCTTTATGAAACTCACACACCTACAGCTCGGTGAACATCGCCTGTGTTTTTTCCAATGCTATTCATTGGATTCATTAAATCAAATAGCTAGATCAGAAGAAACCATGTTCGCGCACTTGATCCCAAGCAGGTAAGACTTACCTTAAATACAGGTATGACCTCGTCTTCATCGCGTAGAAGCAATGCCAAGCTCCAGTGATATGTAAAAGGGGCCACACACTCACGCCAGCTTACGATCTTGCCGATGGGCACAAATTGGGCATGAACTCTTCAACTATGAAGTTAGCTTACATGTCAAATAGATAAACGGATGGAACCTCTATTTTCTGTAGCCTATAGGATATCTAATAACAAAAATCGCAAGCCTGCGATGGTCATTTCTCGTTAAAGCAGAACAACTTGATCCATTGAAAGGCTTTGTTTTCCCTGAGCAATTCTAACTGAAAAAGTGAAAAGTACTGATCACTACTGCAGATTGACCCTCTGCTAAGGACCTCCACTGACGAGCACCGAAAAGACCGTCTTTGGAGGTGATAACTGCTGACGGACACGTATGAGCCCGTCAGTGGAGGAGTCTGCCAGGCCTCCAGTGAGGACCTCCACTGACGGGCCCATATGTCACCCGTCAGCGGAGATGAAACCGTGGTCCCAGAAATCAGTATAGATGACGTGACCTCTCCACTGACGGGCTGCCTTTAAGCGTCCGTCAGTGGTGACTGGGTCTCTACTGACAGGCAAATCACGTGTCCGACAGCGTTTTTTGTTAGCAGGATGACGGGCGTATCACTGACGTTCCTTTTTCGGGCGCCCGTCAGTGGTAAAGTTCCTATATAAACCAGAGGCGGCGCTCGCTTCTGGCCAATGCTCGCGCGCCCACTAGCCAGCAGCGAGCGCCCCCACACCCACGACCCCGCTGCGCCACCGCCGCCGCCCCCACCCCACATTCAAACCCTCCCATCTCCCCAACCCCTTCCTCCTCTCCCTCCTTTCTTCCTTCCCACACTAGGTCTAGATCTAGAGATCTAGCTAGATCTCTTTTATTTCCAAAACCCTCCCATTTCTTCTAGATTTCTTCACCCATCTCTAGATCTCTCTTTTGAACCTAACAAAACTCTCATCTCTCCCTCCTCCTCTCACTCTCTCCATAGATCTGCCTTCCCTCCCTGAAGTTCCATTCACTCGCCGAAAGGATCGCTAGCGCTCGGTAATAATACTCTCTTAATTTGGATGAATGAGATACGCTCGCCGAGGCCTAGTGTTTATTTTTTTTGAACTGATTAGTTTCGTGTCATAGGGATCGATCGATGGATCGCTGTTGGATGTACGACAACCGGGCGACAGAGAATTAGGCTATGGCTTTGAATGAGTTTCTTGATGTCGCTAAGCAAGATACGAAAAGAAAAGGTGGCACGAAGATTTGTTGTCCGTGTCGTGATTGCAAAAATTTAGTAATGTTCGATACGAGAGGGAGGGTGACGGTACACCTGGCGCTTAAGGGTTTCATGCCAGGTTATACACATTGGATATGTCACGGTGACGAGGAGGAAGATCAAGTGTTACAGCAAGATGCCGAACATGGAGAGGACGAAGAAGACGAGGGGAGTTTCGAATCTGACCTTGAAGAAGAAACGGGGAACAATTTGGCCGATATGGTGCAGGACGTTCACATGGTGGAGCAGGTGGTGCTAGATCCTGAGAATGAAAGAGAGGCTGCTAAGTTCACGAGACTAGTTGAAGACTCGCAAACCCAGTTGTATACCGATTCCGATCCAGAACACACGCGTCTGTCAGTCAAGCTGGAACTTCTAAGGATCAAGGCAGCCCACAACTGTCCGGACGAAGGCTTCGATGAGACATTGGCTTTTCTTGCAAAGTTTTTCTGAAAAACAATTTGCTGCCTACGAGCACCGATGAAGCCAAGAAGGTTGTTTGCCCTCTTGGGTTAGAGGTGCAGAGGTTCCATGCATGTCTGAATGACTGCTTTATTTACCGCAAGGAGCACGAGAAGCTGTACAAGTGTCCTACGTGCAACACATCCAGATTCAAGAGGGGTAGAAACCAAGCCGATGATGAGGACCCAGTGAAGAGTGGCGCTCTAGCAAAGGTTGTATGGTATCTGCCGGTCCTTCCCCGTTTAAATCGTTTATTCGCTAACAAGAAGGAGGCAAAGCTGATACGTTGGCACGCCGAGGGGCGAAAAACTGATGATGGATTGATGAGACACCCTGCCGATGCTTCACAGTGGAGGGCAATTGACGCCCAATATGACGATTTCAGAAAAGATCCGAGGAATATCAGGTTTGGTATGAGTACGGACGGGATCAATCCATTCGGCAACATGAGCAGCAGACACAGCACTTGGCCCGTGGTTCTATGGATGTACAACCTTCCTCCATGGCTGTGCATGAAGTGAAAGTATATACACCTCTCTATTCGAGAAATGGCCGCCAGTGGTACTCCCGCTGGGTCACCAACCCGAGCACTAGAGCCCGTTAATGAAAGCACGGCCCCCCTTGACGTGGCGGCATTGATCGACCACCCGTCCCTGGAGGCGCCCAAGCAAGGTGCCTCCGAGCCAGCCAAGGAACATGCCTACGAGGCGGCTAAGGATCTTGCCCTCGAGTTTGCCAAGGAACATGCCCCCGAGGCGGCCGTCACAGCTGCCCAAGACAAACCTGCCTCGAACTCGAACTCCTCCAACGATGACTCTGGCTCTGAGTCAGGTTCTGAAGAGGAGGCACATGAAGAGGAGGTAGCGCGTCCGGCCTCGACCAGGTCTCTAAAAAGGAGGAAAGGCAACCAGTTGCCAGACAAGACATATATCATCACTCGTGTGGACGACATCAAAGATGTTCCAGCGAGTCCACATAAGGCCACCCGGACCTTCAGCAACGCCTGCAGGTGCATAGTCCGCGAACAAGTTAAGATCACATGCAAAGAGTTTAGCCAGTTGACTCAGTGGACAAAAGATGCTCTCTTGACGAAACTGTGGGACAAGTACCAGATTCCTGCCGCTGACAAGGACAGAGTCAAAGCGCAGGCCCTTCGCATCATGGCTAGGGCTTTGAAGACTTGGCGATACGACACTCAGAAAGTCGTGGACGACGATTGGGATACTAAGATTAGTAAAAGATGGTCCAAGATACAGAAGGAGGACTGGGATGAATTCGTTGCTCAAATAAGGAGTCCAGAATTGTAGGAGAAGAGTCGCTGGGGGAAGGAGCTTCGCTCGAAGAACACATTGGACCACAAGCTCGGCAGCCGTGGATATCTAGGGAAGAGACCGAAAGTGGGACAGAGAGGATGCCAAATTAGCGGTAGCTGGGAAAGCACCTTCTTTCGCGCATCTCAGGCAGCCACGCGCTAGGGAGTACATGAGGGCGCACACGAGCTCTGACCCTGTGATGGGGTCACCAATTATAGAGTCCGAGGAACTCCAGGTGGTGGCCAACCGGCTGGTAACGACTCAACCCATCATCTTTTCTTACTTAATTACGTTGCATCCAAATACGCTATCTTCTCATCAAGTAATATAACTTGCAGACAGAACTGAGCCAGCAGCCTGGAAGCTCGCAGGACTCTGTCACGAGCTGCCCAAGGTGGAGCGACGATCTGGCGAAGGCCCAATAGAATCCAGAGCATCGGGGCCGTGTAGTAGGCGTCGGGGATGGCGTTAAATGGGACAAGGTATTTCCCCGAAACCCCGAGGGTCACCACCGTCCAAGGAGAGACAGCCAGGAGTTTATGGACAATCTGCAGGAGCAAATGCGGGAGATTGCCGAGCAGACGTGGTTACGTATGCAAGTGGTCGCAGCGCAAGGTCAGCAGAGCATGCTTGCCGTTAACCAACCGACTGGATGGAGTAGCTGCGCATCCACCTCGGACAGCGGCCCCGACTCAGTGAATCCCGTCGACAGCATCACTGTAAGTTTCATCCGCTAAACGAGTCATTGTAGTAAAAGATGATTTCATTGTGCTGACTCTAATGAGGACGGCACATCTATCCTTTGTTTCGCAGGAGGCCACTAGATGCACGCTCACGGTGCAAATTCCTGGCATGAAGGTCCAAGTTGCGCACGGCCAGGTTTTCCCAACGCCGGAGGGGGCAATCCTACACTGTGTTCCTATGCGGGAGCACCATGTGAAGGCGCAGGTGGATCTCATCCTCAATTACTACAATGAGGTGTTAGTCCCTGTCCCCCCCGAAGCGGAACTTACCAAGCTAGGGCAGTGCAAGAACTACTTCATCCAGTGGCCGAAGAGCCAGATTACTATATCCGTGGTGGCCTCTCCTCGCAAAGCCCCCTCGTCCAACAACCCCTCTCCATCAATCGGACGATCTCCGTTGGGCTCAGCCAATCACCTCCATCCTTTAAAGACGTGGAAGACCATCTTGTCGGGGACCAGCACATGTCACCAATTTTGTGGTCCCCAGAAGTGTCAGAAAGGCCCTCCGAGGTTCAAGGCAACCCCCTGGATCAACGCAGGGGGAATATTATCTCTCCCGCCACACTAGCTAGAACGCTGGAAGCAGTGATGGCGGCAGGCAAGAGTCCGGAGCTACTACAGAAGAGGAAGAAAAGCAAAAAGAGACGGGCCGGCACCAGCGAGAAGGAAAGAAAGGAGCAGATGCAGAAATCCTTCTCCTTCTCAACATCGTCATCCAAATCATCTACACGGAGCATGGATCTCTGGCTAGAGGTTTACTATCCAGGTCAGGACTTGCTCCTGTAGGATGAGCTAGACAATCTTTCGGAGGACATGAAGGCGCTGCATGAAGATTACCTAAAGATGTCCAGATATCCTAATACATTCTTCCAATATTGGAAGGTGAAGGTGCCAATGGAATACAATTTCTTCATGCAAAATGACCAAGACACCTTCGACATCAACTTTGAAGACCTCTTCAACATGTACAACCTCTATAGGCTCGACACCACGATGGTCAGGCTATGGGCTCTCTACCAAGCCCAAGAGTGCAGACGTCTACGCGACTCCAATATTGGCATAATCGATCCGATATGCATGAACGAAGGCTATGCCGCGACCTCGGACAGTTGAGTCTTTCTTGAAGAACACCTGTCGCATGCATTCGTGGTTCATAAGGACAAGGAGTACATACTAGCCCCCTACAACCCTCCGTAAGTCCTAAACTTAGCACCGTGGAGATTTTTTTTGTTTTTTACGTACGTATCTCCGCCTACTTATGTTCATTTATTCACATTTACGCAGCGACCACTAGGTCCTCATTGTGATTGTTCCAAGCTAGGCCAAGGCATTTTACTTTGAGTCCTCAGCAAAAAAGACATCGGACTTCAGCAATATCACTAAGATTTTGGATACAGCTTTCTTCAAAGCCAAGTTCTCGGGGCATACTAAAATACCTGCAAAGGTGACAAAAATGGTACACCATTACAAGTTCCCTTGCAGAGTTCAGCCAGAAAATAGCGTGACATGTGGGTACTACACTTGCGCCCATATGGATTGCTTTGTCCAGTACAAGAACATGCATTGGAAAGATATGAAAGAACTGAAGGCTTGGAGCGAGCTGGGAAGTCACTTGTACGACTGGCATCAGGACTTTGCCCGCATCCAAAAAGTCTTCACCAAAGTCATCAATCCAATGGGTGAATTCTACGCCGGCCCCCAATTTCCGAAGCCAAGCTTAAGCGGGCATCAATAGATTCATTGTTTCTATAATTGAAGAATTATTTCATACTTGTGATAGAGGTGAAGTTTACGTATTATATATGTGATTACGAATGTGTTATGTGATTATGAGATTTGACTATGTGAATGAATAGTTGCTATAGCCTGTGATTATGAATGATCTAACTGTGATTATGAGGTATCACAAAGCCTTTTTAGTTAGTACTTACACAGGCCTCTACTGACGGGCCCTTATTACATGCCCGTTAGTGTAATATTACCTCTACTGACGGGCACCTATGACACAACCGTCAGTAGTACCACAACCAGTAGCCTCCCACGAGGGGTCTCCTCTGACGGACAAGTCGTGCCCGTCAGTAGTAATGAACACTACTGACGGTCGGGCTGCCCGTCAGTGGTGTGACCCCCTCCACTGACATTTCCAGGGTGACGGGCCCCCTGTCCGTCAGTAGAGGGGGTTAAGCGACCGTCAATGCTGACCCACTCTGCTGTAGTGTGACAATAAAAAAGTAGGGTGTCCGTGCGATGCTACGAAACAATAAAAGGATATATAGAGATACTGAGTAAAATGTTGTTTCATTTAGGGCGTTAAGTGTTGTTTCCAACCGAGATGCAATAAACACCGGCTTTTTTCTCACGCTTTGTTCTTCTCCAATGACTATGCACACATCTCCTATTTCCTTCATCCCTGCCATATGTCTTCTTGTCCACTTCACCCCATAAGAAGACAACGCAACGTCTTCCTTATCCATTCCTCCCTATCTGCCGATCTCTCAACTCTGCCTCTAGCTCCATCGATGATATATTGTGGCCTAGCTCCACTCCTTATCAATTTGTCATCGTGCACTACTATCTTCTTCAACTTTGATGAATCTCCACGCAGTTCTCGTCACCTCTCGTGAGAGATTTTGGCACATGCGCAATATTCATCCCTTGCATCCGGCGACGACGGCAGTGACCTTATCGGTTGGCTTCGCCCCAGGCTCCGCTCCACCTCTGATGGCATGATGGCTTTGCTGCTGATGTGCCTTTGCCCCCATTCGAATATATTTCGCTTCATGTCGCTCCCCTTCGTGCACTATCGTCTTCTCATCTTAGAGTAACAAGGCGATCAATTCCCAGTTCCATTACTCGAATGAAACCTGGTCCAAAGTTTAAACAACATCGTATCAAAGTAAACAGTAAACAACATAAGCAATGCAAGAAACTTTTTCTAACAGATTATCACTCTGTGCAGAGCCATACTTTCCTACAAATTAAAAAATATATTTAACATGCTCTAAAACCACTTAAACATAAATTTTGCATCTTAAGAACATGCTTTTCATTCATTAAATTTCTAAAATTCACA
Source organism: Stipa capillata (assembly GCA_019208055.1). Taxonomy (NCBI): domain Eukaryota; kingdom Viridiplantae; phylum Streptophyta; class Magnoliopsida; order Poales; family Poaceae; genus Stipa; species Stipa capillata. The sequence goes on from JAGXJF010005430.1 coordinate 177,001, forward strand.
CCCTGGTAGCTCATCTGATTCTGAAGTATCATATCAAGTCGTAATCTTCATCACCACGCTTAGCCAGTGTACCTGATATGTTGCCACACCCAACCAAGCTTCGCCTTGACCCACTTTGCTCGTTTCTCATGGAGGACTGCCATAATGTGCTACAGCTGTTTAGCGATGGCATGTTCGTGCACTCCGCAGGGCCGCCCTTCCCAACTAGCGGCTAGGATGACCACACTAACGACAGCGGTGTTGAGTGGAGGGACGTCGTATATGACTCACATACTTCCACGGCGAGGGCTTCTGCATTGGCTCCTACGCCTGGCCCACCTTCCACGCCAGCTACCTCCACCATGCTGCGAAGCTCCCTGTGGTCGTGCTCTCCTTCGACTACCACCTTGCGCCAGAGCACCACCTTCTGGTGGCCCACGAGGACGTTGCCGCTGCCCTCCTTTGGCGAGTACACGAACATATGCGTATACGGCCGCATGCACACTGCTATGCAGACGGCTCCACACCATAGCCCATCATGACTCACGCGTGCGCGTACGTACATGCAATGATGTCCTCGGCTCATCCGAAGTCACAGCCACACGTCATGGAGGACTGTCGCGGTGTGCTGTAGCTGCTCAACGATGACACGGTCGTGCGCTTCGCGGGGCCACCCTCCCTGGCGGGGGATTCTGCGTTAGCTTCTGCGTCTGGCCCAGCTTCCAAGGTGACAAGAAGCATGAATGCAAGCTTGATGCTACTACATGTGCATGCACATATAACAAGCCGAAACTTCTGCACTACCCTTGCTCACATGTGTATACGGCGTGTGCACACTTGAAATAGGCTTTGCAATAGGACGTCTCAACATACTTCAATATTCACCATCTACTTGGGACATAGAGTAGTGGGTTCTACTCATACGGCCTTGATATGAGTTACAAGGATGTATGGCCTGACCAAGTTGAGTGGGTGCCAAATGCAGCATTGAAGCAGCAAAAGAAGGGTCGCCGACATACTCGTTGATTCAAGAATGACATGGATGATAGCCAAATTAGAGAACCTCGCAAGTGTATAATATGCAGGAGTGCTAGACACAGGAAAAAGGATCTCGAACAAGCCGAGCATGTCTACCCATAACTAGCAATGTAACGGGTGTTCTCAACAATATGTTATCAAATTTGCAAAAATGCCATTGGGTTTTAAACTATGTATTTAGTAGTTGTAATGGTTTGTTTTACATATGTCCTATTCATGTTGAACTCAGAATCTTGTAATATATGCTTATGTATTGTAATGTTTTATTTGTATGTAGTGCATGTCGAACTCGGAGTTGTAAAAACCCGAAGCTGCAAACTTGTGCATTTAGATCATTGATGTTCATTATGATTAAAGTTCATATCATTTCATTTCACATTTAGAATAAATTAAATAGAACTAATAAAAAGAGTTTCGAAATTTGGCCTAGAATCAACTAATTAAAATCTGTAAAATAAAAGTCATCAAAATTCCACCTTGCTAATTTTAGTAGGTCTCACACACCTCCAAGAAGGCCTATGAAAATTATCAAGTGATTTGGAATCCCTTTGGTATTTGAATTAAGTGTTAGTGGTTCAAATTCAAAAATTGGTAGAACTGTAGTTTATTAATCTGGTGAATATTCCTTTAATCAAATTTCGTGAAAATTTTTATATGCAACTCATTTTCCCTCAGGAGTGTGAATATAAATTTTTCATGAATTATGGAATTATATTTCACTTAGCTACAGCTCAAAACCATTTGGGGCATAATTGAATTTGAATTCAAATAATAGTCAAATATATTTTAGTTTAATCTGAGAAAATTCATGTAGGTCAAAAGGTTATATAGACCCTCTATGAATTTTCTTAAATTTAAAAACTTAGGTTTGAATCCCTAGAGATTTAAATACTAAAACCAGACTGAAAATAAGGAAAAACAACATCCTACCTTACTGGGCCAAATCTGGTCCAATCCCTCAACTCGTCGGGCCAAGCCCACATTCTTGGTCACCAACCACTACTAGGTGGGACCCTTATGCCAGGTCTTCTTCTCCACCTGTTAGGACACACGTCGAACACCTTATGTGCACAAAGTGATGAATTCGTTCCTCCTTCTCTCCTTTCCTTGAACTCCATTTAACCCATTCTCGGCCTCTCTGTTTCTCTTTTTACTCTCTCTCTCTCTCACCTACCAGAACCTCCAACCCATCCATCGTCTCCTCCACCGGGAACGCGAGCGGCATTCGGTGCGCGTCCACGCAGCATCATCATGTCATCTCGCGCTAGAGGTATTCTTTTTGCTCGAGACCTTGTCAATCAAGTTCGCCTCATCCAGTAGAGATTACCTATAATTTTAATTTGAATTTGGTCCAGGAATAAGGAGAACAGTGCTCTTCTTCCCCATCTTCGGTGAAACCTTTCCACGACCAGTTCGTCGAGTTCAGTAAGAGATAGTTTGATTCCTTGAATAGGTCAGGTCCATGGATCCTGTTGTCCCTCTTTGACAAGCTCCCATCATGTCTTGTTCAAGCTGGCCGTAGACGTCGAGCAGGATCGTCGTAGTGCATCGCAGTCATCAACTGCGTCGCTCTGGACATCTCGTGCTGCAGCCCAGCGATCAAATTTGTTTCCTGGTAAGCTTACGAGTCCTTAGCATCACCTCTAAATCAATGTCTTGGCCTATAGCATCGTCGCCTCTGCTGTTGTCTGGCAAGTCACTAAGCAGAGTCGCGCTCGTGCCTGCACTGTTACCTGCTTCTGTTGCTGGCATGCGCATGCATGCATTCTCGTTAATCCATCTGCATGCATCTTTGTTCTGGCTGCATGCATGTGAATGCATTACCCCTATGAAGTTTTGCATACCAATTAATTAGCAAAAGTACAGAGCAGCTAGCGTGCATGGCTACATACATGTGTGCATTACCATATGTGTGGATACATGGGCTGCTGCTTGCTAACTTTGATTCCCTCTAATCTCAATCTTACTAGTGCGTAGTGAAAATGATTTAATTAGTGAGCTAATGCCATCACTTAGCCAATGTGTTAATTAGGTAGTGCATTAGCACGGTACTTGGCAGTGCATTAACATTTACTAGGCAATGCACTTATATTTACTAGGTAATGCATGGGCATATTAACATGCAGTACATTAACATTAATAGGCAGTACATTAGTGTGTTCCCAAGCAGTACAATGACATATTATTAGGCAGTACATTAGCATATTAGACAGTGCATTAGCATGTCATTAGACAGTACATTAACATGTTAATAGGCGGTCCATTAGCATGCTAATAAGCAGTGCATTAGCATATGAATAGGCAGTGTATTAGCATGTTAATAGGTAGTACGTTAGCATATCAATAGGCAATACTTTAGTACGATATCAGGTAGTACGTCTCAGCAAAGGATCAAGATGTCGGCCTAGAGGGGAGGGGTGAATAGGCAGCTAGATAATTTTAATCAATTTTAAACAACTCTTACAATTTGCGGAATTTGATTCTATTAAGTAGCAAGAGGAGCAAGTAATATGATGTAAGAGCAAATATTCTACTGAGTTTAAGACAAGCAATATGGGAAATACTTTGTGAAGAAATTGCAACAAGTAGATGGACAAGGAGATAAAGAATTTGTTGCCAAAGTTCGCATCCTTGGGGGGATCCTACGTCTCCGTTTGGGAAGCTCAATCACACTCGATCAAGAGCCGGCTTTCTCTCAAGCCTTCCACCCTCAAGGATGCCCTTGCGTCTCCTCGACTTCTTCTTGGTGATTCTTTCCTTGCAGAGGTGAATCCTAGCCTTCACAAACTTCTTGATGCTCACCACACGAATGGAGAGCTATTAAGTACTCTTCGCCGTCTAGGAGACCCCAATCTCCAAAAGTAACAAGCGCATCGATTTGCTTGGAGATGAACTCAATGCTCTAGTGCTCAACACTTTGAAAATACTCACTCCTTTTGGATCTCTCACTACTGCAAAACACATCTCTACTGACGGGCGCTTAAACCCCTCCACTGACGGGTTCAGCGCCCGTCAATCCGAGAGTGTCAGTGGAGAGGTCCTTCTCCATTGACGGGTGCCTGCGCGTCAGCAGAAGTTGGACATCACTGACGGGCAATATTTTCTGCCCGTCAGTGGTACTTATTTGGGGATTAAAAAAATTATTTAGATTAGCTGTGATTACTAGTAACAACTTCCAGCATTACTAACAAGCACATACAAAGGTTCCAGCATTTGAAGTTTGGAAATAATTTGTACATACAAAGGTTGCATTTCATGAGAATTCAGACACATTTAACTATTTCATCTGTCACAATTGCACTTAAGGATGAGTAACAACTATCATAACCAAACATACAGTAGCCCAACCTAGCTCAATTAAGAGGTAGAGAAAGATGTGGTGGTTGATCATTTGAGCAGAGATCTTGCAAAGTGTTCCCTAGCTGTCGCTGGAGCTTGAGATATCGTCTACAGAGAACAGGCCATCACAGGATTAGATATACGAAAACTAAAAAATTAAGGAAAGTACATGGATGGATAAAGAAACTACTTGCTCAAAGTATTCTGCATCAGAATAACAGACATTGTTGTTGACTGGTGCATCTTATCCAAGGCTCCATCACTTGGCCATTAAATTGCCTATGAGCTCACAGCACTGGCCATCCTCTATGCTTAATATAGCACTAAATTTACCACTCCCCGGCAACTAAATACACTACAATCCACCTGCAAAGATGATAACACTGCTAAGTTTCTAACATATGCATGTCATTAGGAATGGCTTCCACCTGACAACGCTGCACAGTCTCGAACACCAGCAATCAACCGATTTCGCCACCATTCAAACGTAAACACGAGGCAGCGCTAATTCTCAGCACGACCTACCACAAAATCTACGGGCCGAGCCTTCGCGAGTTACTCAAACTACATGAATGAAACGAACAGGGGTAACTGCATCACGGGGCTAGGGTTTACCTGCTCGTCGTCGAGGAGGCCGGGAAGCCGCGCCGCCATATGTGAGGTGGACACCGGATCTGCCGCCGCAAGGAGGAGGTCAAGCCACCGCCGACGCCGCTGCCGCTCGGGATGCCGGATCCGCCGCCGTCGTAGTAGGCATCGTCGGGATGCCGGAGGAGGAGAAGGAGAGGGGGGCACAGTAGAGCAGATGGAGGAGAAGGAGGAGGAGGTAGCGGCGTGGGCGTGGGCGTGTGTGTGTGTGGGCGTGGGCTTGAAAGCTAGCGGCGGCGGCTCTGAGCGGCCGGAGGAGCCTGACGGGTTTGGGCGGCAGGGAGGTGGTGGGGCGGCCATGGTGGTGGGAGCTACGAGGGAGGCGGAGGAGGAGACGCAGCGTCAGGGAGGAAAGGGAAGCTCTTGTGGCAGAGGAGGGAAGGAGGCGGGGTGAGAGAGGAGATGGGGCAGCGGCGGATTGAGATGGGAGGAAGGGATCAGCTCGGGTTAGGGTTTTATACCAGGAGAAAATCGGGTGGGCTATGTGGGTTGGAGTTGGGCCAAATAGATTTACTGACGGTCACCAGTTTTGGCCTGTCAGTAGAGGTCAAAGATCAGTGACGGGCTGGATTCTTTAGCCCGTCAGTAGAGCTGCGTGTCAGTTGTAGCAAGGCATCACTGACGGGCCAAAATTGCCAGATTTGGCTGCATCTCCATTGACAGGCGGTCGTACGCCTGTCAGTGGTACACTACATGACTGACGGGCAAGGCAGTGCCCGTCAGTGGAGAGGGTCCAGCAGAGACTTAATCTGAGGTAGTGTCTCTCTCAAGAAGAAGGGCTCTTAGCTTTGGAGGAGGAGAAATGATTCTCTTGAGTGCAGGAAACGATTTGGTAAAGAGTTGTAAGTGAATGGGGAAGGAGGGGTATAAGTAGACCACTCACAAAAACTAGCCGTTGGAGTTTGATTTAACACATCTGGACATTCCGGACTAACAAGTCCGAACACTCCGGGTATACAAATTTCCAATGATCATAAGACCCCATACTACATCTAGACACTCCGGGTAGGCCGGACACCTACCCGAGAGTGGACCATCCGGGTACTGGACACCCGGACATTCCGGGCAAGGCCGGATACTCTGGGAACCTACCCGAGAGTGGCCCATCCAGGTATTGGACACCCAGACGTTCTGGGCTAGGCCGGATACTCCGGGTATCAACCTGAGAGCAAACTTCTTAGCACCAAAACACTCAGACATTCCGGCCCGGGGCCGGACACTCCGGATACTCAAAGGAAACTAGGTTTTGGCTAAGTGTACGTGAGAAATTTGTGTCTCCAATAGAGAAGATTGTTGAGCAATTGAGCACTGAGCTTTCTCACCAGCATGTCGACACACCCCCCATTATACTACGGCGTTCCTATACTCAAAAGGAATAGAACAAAATCTCATAGAGTATGAAATCTATAGAAATCTTCAATAGAACATACACCGTCTTCTTTTCTTCACTTTTTAGGGGTTGTCGATGCTGATTGTACTTCACAATGGGGACTAAACCTGATTGAGCACTCCTTGTAAATGTTAGTCCCTTAATCGTTCGTCATCTATCACCAAAACTCAATTAGGGGTCTAGATGCACTTTCAATCTCCCCCTTTTTGGTGTTTAATGACAACACGATTAAAGCTTCGATAAAAGGATATAAGTAATTTGTATTTGGATTCTCGGATATATGATGAGCTCCCCCCTAAATGTGTGCATAACAAATTTTCTTGAAATACAAATGCACATATTCAATTGAGGGATTGTAAGAGCTCTCCCTATATCCTTGAATCCGAGTATTGTGCATAGTGACGATATGGCATATTTAAAGCAAGTAAGAATCTATTCACAAGATGATATATCACATGACATGAATAACGATAGACTTAAGTAGCACATAATATGTCACATACTCTCCAACAACTAAAGACAGAGGTTCAAATAACATAACACATAGCATAACCAACAACTAAAGATAGAGGTTCAGGTCCAAATAGCATAACACACATGAAACTCTCCAACCCCGATCCTAGGATCCTAGCTTCTCTCCCCCTTGGCATCAAGACACCAAAAAGGAAGAAAAGGCTAGGCTAAGCTAATGAGCTCACGATGAGGAGGCTCCTACTGCATCAAACCCGGCTACTCCTACTGGCGGTGGAGAAGGTGACAATGGAGGGGAGTAGAAAGGGTTGGGGAAGACTTCCTCATCACTAGGGGCATACTCCGAGCCCTCAGGAGATGGAACCATGTTGAGCTGGGTCATGATTTTCTTCTGGCGGATAGCATTCTTCTTCAGAGTCTTCCTATTTTTGGCATTTTGCACTGAGACGGACTAGCACATGTTGAAGATTGCCTTTATAGCATCCGGTGTTGATTGAAGCATACCACAAGGAAGTGAATGTCTATAAGCTCTTGGAACTTTACCTGCTCTTCTTTGCTTAACAACCCTGGGTTGATACAAGGTATGCTTGACCTCTTTGTGAAAGGCAATACCGGTGGCATCATCAATGAGTTTTTGGATATAGGGCGCATAAGGTAGTGATCTCTTCTGTTCTGCCATGGCAAGCCTTACCTCATTAAAGATGAAGTCAAACACATAAAAGCTTGTGTGTCTGTCACCCATAGCATTGAGGAGGTTTAGAGTGTAATTCCGGATTTGAGATGCATCACCTTCCTTAGGAGCTAGAGTGTGGTGAACCATCTTGTTCAAGGTGTCATAGAAGGGTAGCAAACCCGCAATATTGCCCAATACAAAATGCTTGCTATGATCATAGAAGTGAGTGATTTGATTGGAATACAGTGATTCTGGGGTATGCAGCCTATCACTTGTCCTATCATCAAATTCGGGAAGTCTCAAAGTATGTGCAAACTCTGTGTAAGTGGTTTGGTGCTTCACTCCATTAGTCATTCAATGAATAGACTTGCGTTTGTCCTTATCAAAATAAACTGTGGTGTAGAATTGCAAAATCAGCTCATCACACCAATTGTTTTGAAATCCCATGATATCCTTGACTCCTTTGCTCTCACAAGTTTCCCGGATTTTTGGAAAAGCATCCTCATTTGCCTCAATGTATGCCCAATCAATCACCTTTTGCTAGATGATGGCTTTTCCAAGTGTGAGAAGCACAGTCTCATAATAATCTTGTTGGATTAAGGTGAAGAACCTTGGGTCCGTTGCATCTCTTTCTTGCTCATATGGATTCAGATTCCACCTTAAATGTTGAACCCTTGACTTCTTCTCGTTCTTGTAGTTGATAGCTGCTCTCTCAAAATTTCCTTTAATGGGTTGATGAGCTCGGACAGGTCCAAAGACACTTTGGGGAGGAGATGGAGGAGCTGGTGCTTCTCTTTGAGAGTGTCTCCCATAGTGCGCAGTCACAGTCGGCCTACTCAACTGATCAACTTGATTCCCTCTTGACTTGGAGAGAGGCCTTTTTGCCACGGCCATCCTACGGCGAGGACGAGGAAGTTCATCGTCATCCAGAACGTAGGGGTCATCCTCTTTCTCCTCGGTCCTTCTTTTCTTCTTACATTCAGCAGTTACAGCCCTCAAGTTTCTTTCTTCAGTATTAGTGGAACCCCCCTCATACACTTCCCTCTCGGATTTCGATTCAATTTAATCTCTGGAAGACATGACACCTATGAAGAATGCAAGGTAAGATGAAGGGGGTGAGAATACACGGGCACGGAGAACAAGTGTTTTGAGGAAATGGTCGAAGGACCGGATTTAGAGTTGATGTCCCAACACATCCAGAGTTTCTGGACAACATGTCCGGACACTCCGGACTGCTCCCAATACATCCAAAGTGTCCGGGTAAGCATGCCCGGATACTCCGGACGGGCGGAGGCAGCCCTAAAACTGGTGACCAATGTGGAGGATTATCTCCGGATCTTCACAAGAGATTCATGATGGAGTGAAATTGAAGGAAGGGGAAGAAGTTTTACCAGAGAAATATTTGGTTTCCGCGGAGGAATCAAGTGGGAGAGTCGCGGACGATCTTTCCTTGCCTTAACTTGGCGGAGGAATTGCTACGGCGTTGCACAGCGGAGGAGATGGCCAGCGACGATGGACGGCGGGCCAGCGCACGGGAGAGGTGAGGCGGCGGCAGCTCGTTGGCCCTCAAAGGTTAGGTTTTCCTCACGCGGTGAAAAATGCAACCGATTCACTGTGTGGGGAAAACTTAACCCGCTGTGAAACCCGACGCTCGGACATTCTGGATGGGTCCAAATACTCCGGGGCTCGAAGGTTCTGGGGTAAAATTCTCAGAATGTCCGGATGAAGGAACCGCACACTCCGGGGTATGCCAATTATTCCTCGGAAGCGTGTCCGGAGATTCCAGACAAACGTGTCTGGAGTGTCCGGACATAGTGTCAAAGCCCAGTGTATTATAGAGAGAATTTGAAAATGGACGAGATGTATATAGATTAGCTAGAGGAAATCCTTAGGGGTTCTCCCCACATCCGACTGGTGAACAATCATGCATGCAAAGCAACAATTGGATATGGTTCAAACAAAATCTAGCTTTTGATTTAGATAAATTAGGGTAAGGCACCAAGATGCCCAAGGCCCGAAAGAAGGCAAATGAAATTCTAACAAACCAAAGATGGAGGTGTTTGATACACCAAAGTCACTTATTCATTTGAGAATAGGACTTTCATAGGCGAAGACTCAATTTTTTTTGTAATTTGACCAATATGAACATGATATATTATAGAATATTGATTTATTCACATGTATAGAGATGTGTCAATATATTAACATTTTGACACTCCCCCTATACGTGTATTTACATCTAAATCACCAAGTCATCAAGGCATGGTATATATATGAATATGCAAGAGTTCAAGCCAGGTTTCTAGAATCAATGATATTAAGTTCATTCATTAACTCGCAAAACCTATGCTTATCTAGGGGTTTGGTGAAGATATCCGCTAAGTATTTTTGGTCCTTACGTGACTTATTTCTATATCTCCTTTTGCAACATGGTCTCTCAGAAAATGATGACGGATGTCTATATGCTTGGTTCAGGAATGTTGGACGGGATTATTAGCAATTTTTATTGCACTTTCATTATCACACAAAAGATGCACTTTCTCATATTGATTCCATAATCCTTCAATGTTTGCTTCATCCATAACAATTGAGCGCAACAACTACTGGCAGAGATATATTCGGCTTCGGCGATGGATAGGGCTATGGAGTTTTGTTTCTTGGAGGCCCACGAAACTAGTGATCTACCTAGGAATTGACATGTTCCAGAGGTGCTCTTCCCATCAACCTTGCAACCTGCATAATCTGAATCTGAATATCCAATAAGATCAAAGCTAGAACCCTTAGGATACCAAAGCCCTAAGTTTGAGGAATGAATAAGATATCTTAGAATTTTTTTAACCACCACTAAGTGACACTCCTTAGAAGCGGCTTAAAACCTTGCACACATACATACACTAAGCATGATGTCAGGCCTAGATGCACAAGGTAAAGCAAAGATCCAATCATAGAGCGATATACCTTTTGATCAACCGATTTTCTGTCAATGTTGAGGTCGAGATAGCCATTTGTTTGCATGGGGGTTCGGATGGGCTTGGCGCTCTCCATGTCAAACCTTTTCAACATATGAACGTCCCCTCCTTGAGTTGCTTGATTTGGAATCCGAGAAATAATTGCAACTTTCCCCATCATTGACATCTTGAATTTCCTAGCCATCATCTTACCAAAATCTTCACTAAAAGTTTTGTTAGTAGAACCAAATATAATATCATCAACATAGATTTGGCATACAAATAAATCATTCTCAACTTTCTTAGTGAATAATGTGGTATCGACTTTTCCAACTTCAAACCATTTCTTGACTAGAAAATCCCTAAGGCACTCATACCATGCTCTAGGGGCTTGTTTTAACCCATATAGTGCCTTATGGAGTTATAGACATGATTGGGGAATTTGGAATCTTTAAAACCTGGTGGTTGTTCAACAAACACAAGTTCATTAATGAGTCCATTTAAGAAGGCGCTTTTAATATCCATTTGATATAATTTAAAATCATGATGAGATGCAAAAGCAAGCAATATGCGTATGGCTTCTAAGTGGGCAACGGGGGCATAGGTCTCACCAAAGTCCAAACCTTCGTAGGTGAATCCTTGTGCCACTAACCTTGCCTTGTTTCGGATAACTTGTCCATCCTCATCTGCTTGTTCTAGAAGACTCATTTTGTTCCTATGACATTTTGCCTAGGTCTTTCAACCAAGGATCAAACCTTGTTGCGGGTGAAGTTGTTGAGCTCCTCATGCATTGCATTCACCCAATCCGGATCATCGAGCGCTTCTTGGACCCTAACGGGTTCAACACAAGAAACGAAGGAGTAGTGCTCACAAAAATTAGCAACACGAGAGTGAGTGGTTACCCCTTTGTTCATATCACCGAGAATGTTGTCGACGGGGTGATCCCGTTGAACACATTGATGGACCCTTGGATGGAGCAGAGCTTGCGATGTTCCATTCCTTCTTCTTGCTCCAATGATCCACTTGACTCTTGAATGGAGTTGGATGGCTCAACTTGTATTGATTGAGTTTGGGTTTCTTGAGTCTCCATACTCTCCGTTGGCTTAATCTCTCCAAGAGATAAATTCTTGATTGCTTGTGAAGGATCGATGTCACCTACATCATTTAGCTCAACTTGCTCTACTTGAGAGCCATTAGATTCATCAAATTGTACATCACACGACTCCTCAACACAACCGGTGGTTTTGTTGAAAACTCGGTAAGTATGCGAATTCAATCCATATCCTAATAAAAAAACCTTCATCACATTTAGGTGCAAATTTTGACAATCTATTTTTTCTTGTTGAGAATAAAACACTTGCTACCAAAGACTCGAAAGTAAGAGATGTTCGGCTTATCTTTGGTGAGGAGTTCATATGGAGTTTTTTTCAAGATGCGGTGGAGATACAACCGGTTGGTGGCATGACAAGCGGTGTTAACGGCTTCCGCCCAAAAGTGATCCGATGACTTGTATTCATATAACATCGTTCTTGCCATTTCTGTCAAGGTCCGTTCTTCCTTTCCGCCATGCTGTTTTGTTGAGGGGTGTAGGGTGATGAGAACTCATGCTTGATCCCCCTTCATCAAGATATTCTTCGACTTGCGTGTTTTTGAACTCCGTCCCATTATCACTTCGGATATTCTTGATCTTGAGTTTGAACACGTTTTGAGCATGCTTTGCAAACTTCTTGAACTTCTTTTGCGTGTCACATTTGTCACTCAAGAAAAATATCCAAGTATATCTAGAATAATCATCAACAATGACAAGACCATATTTATTAGCTCTGATGCTAATATAAGCACCGGGTATGAAGAGATCCATATGTAAAAGTTCTAATGGTCTTGAAGTAGTTATTATGTTCTTTGCGGGATGATGGGCTCCAACTTGCTTCCTGGCTTGACATGCGCTACAAATTCTATTCTTATCAAAAGTGACACCCATTAGTCCAAAAACATGTTCACCTTTCAGAAGCTTGCTCAAATTCCTCATTCCAACATGGGCTAGTCGGCGATGCCATAACCAACCCATGCTTGATTTAGCCATCAAGCAAGTCTCAAGGCAAGATTTATCCGAGGAGAAATCCACAAGATAAAGCTTGCCTTCCATGTGACCTTTGAAGACTACCGAGGAATCATCTCTTCTAAAAACGGTCATGTCAATATCAGTAAATAGACAATTAAACCCTAATGCACATAATTGAGATAGGAAAGCAAATTGTAATTAAGAGACTTGACAAGTAGCACATTTGAAATAGACAAGTCATTTGAAATTGCTACTTTACCAAGTCCCATTACCTTTCCCTTGGCATTATCGCCGAAAATGATGTTTTCGTGAGGTGATCCTTCACTTGTCAATTGTGAGAACATACTCACTTCTCCGGTCATATGATTTGTGCAACCACTATCAATTATCCAACTTCTTCCACTGGAGGAGTAGTCCTACAAAAACAAGTTTATTTTTTTGATTTAGGTACCCATTTTTGCATGGATCCTTGCATGTTAGTCACAAGAATTTTGGGCACCAAAATGGTGCTCTTCTTAAGACCGCTATTCCTAGGTCCAACATACTTAGCGTGGATGTTTTCATCTTTGCCTTTCCTTAGGACATAGGAAGCGTCAAAAGATCCACCGCCAAATGTCTTACTCATTTGGTGCTTCTTCGTCTCATGGCCATTGAAGTGGGGTGTTTCCACTTGCTTACCTTTGCCATGCACAAACCTCGTCTTAGGATATTGTTGAGACAACCAAGTTTTGCCATTTTCATTGAACTTTGGAGTAAATCCCAAGTCCTTCATGGTTGAAGTTTTCAACTTGGTTGCTCAACAATTCTTTGAGGGCCTTACTACCCTTGTGACATTTCAATAAGTCAAAATGAAGTTGAACTTTAGTTTAGCATTTTCAATTTTCAATTTTTCATTGTTGACGTTTGAGTTATTAGCATATTTTGAGCATGGCACATGTATATGATCAATTGATGAGGTTTTAAGCTTCTCATGCACAATGACAAGATTATCAAGCAAATTCTTAGTTTTAAGATAACCAAGCTCTAATTGAGCATAATCTTCTTTTAAGCATTCATTGGTTCTCTCAAATTTCTTCTTAGTAGTTTTGTTATCATTAACAATCTTTATCATGGCATCACTTTTCAACCTTTCTTTAGTTAGCTCCTTCTTAAGACTAATATTTTTCTCTTTTTCATAAATAAGTAATTCTTCTTGTTTATCTAAAGTATCCATTTGCTTATCTATTATTTCTTCAAGAGCTTCAATAGTTGTTAACAAATGAGATATTTTAGTCATGGTATTTTTATCAAGTGAGGTAATCATATCATCATCAAGCAAATCATTCTCACTATCATTATCGATATCACTACCAAGATTCAATAATGCAAGAGATGATTTCTTGAGAGGTGATACCTTGGACCATAAGACAAATGGGTGATTCGTCATCACTCGAATTATCGAAGAGTGATTTTGGTGGTAGAGAGGCTTCAATGACTTTTGTTTCCCAACTCAAATGGTCATATAGTGTACGCAAGCTACATCCACCTCGCACAGGCTTTGGCTGAAGCCCCATTAGGGACGCTCCTCAATATAGCTGGGGATCTATAGTACTTTGTGCTACATGCAGGGGGTTGTGTGATGCTACATCCCATAAGAAGGACAAAGAGCTGATACTTTGCGTATGCCATATTTTACTTCAGTTGTGGTCTTGGGAGCACTTCCCCATTGGATGGCCCCAAATAATTGAACCAATCCACCCGTATCCCATAGGGCAGAGCGTCATAGATGGGCCGACTATGGGCACCTGGTGGACAGGTGCCACTTTTACCTGGGCTCGGGACGTGTCGGCGCGTTGCTACCCAATATAATGTACCACTTGGAGTTTGAGACGATGGACCACGAGGGGGTGATATGGTTCCCCATGGACAAATGACCATATAGGTAGTGTAGCACCTCATGGTTTGTCCATTCAGTGCAGAAGGGATGTACGTTACTAGATGACGACTTGTCACCTAGTATTCTCTAACATGATAGAGCCATATGCACCACAACGTGTCATGAGACTTGCCCCCTCCAGCTAGCAGAGAACTCTCGAAAAAAATCCATGCGTACGTTTTGAAGTTCACAACTATTGTACTTGTGCTTGCGAATTTAGTATATTTGCCGGTGCTTTTCGTATTTGAAATGCAGGCAAGGTAAGAAAGACAAGAAGGACGATGATTGGAGAATCACACAACATCGGTGGAAGGAAATGTAGGACAACTTGGCTGCACAAGAGGTCATCCCTGAACTAAGGTAAATAATTTGTGACACTCGGCTTATGTATATTATGTTTTGCAGTACGACAAGAGCACGTACGACGACTACCTGCGGTGGTACGTGCCAAGGACCCGCGCTAGGCTCACATGTCCTGCACCCGAGAGACGAGCAACCATCACACATGCTGATCACTATGGATGAGGATGGATCGGTATCGAGCTTCACGTCGTGACGACATGGTAATATTTACGAATATTGTGATGTATTTGATAAAAAATACACATCTCGAGGACTATAAATAACCTTGTATATGCAGTTTGATCGGGCCTTGCAGATCCACGATACTGCAGCATCTGAACTTCGCACCGACCGTCATCATGACCATCCCCTTTACCAGAAGATTAAAGACATGTACGAGGATGCCAAAAGGATTCTCGAGAATTTGAGTTGCGGTCAGACAGACAACATACTACCGCATGCTTTAAACATACCAGAGCTACGGTCGGTACAACCAAGTGAGGCAATAGATACACATGCCGCTTCAGGATGTCGGGACGTATGCCTTTTAAAATGTTCGAGGTTAACTTTTGCATAAACTCTGTGTGATATTAATTGAATCGTACTTCTGACATTTAACAGTCGGAGGTGCATGGAGACACTTCACTCTTGAGGATATCCTCTAAGCGAGCTAGTAGAGGACTGCAGGTACGCTAAATTTAGTGCACAAACTCATTCAACTTATTTACATATATTAATTTGTACTACGCAATGCTCACTTGTTTGACATAGTACGACTTGACGCACGAGCAAGGCCAGATGTCACAGGAAGGTGCAGCTCGAGAGGTATGTCTTTGTTAACAGAGGACAAGTTTTCCATATATCGTATGTATGATATTTTGCATATGCCTTATTCCTAATGTCGTACGCGAGATCCTCGAGGACTTCAGGTGCACTTAATTTATTGCATAGCCGAATTATACAAATGATGAGTTACAAAAATTATTACTAAGCAATTATCAATTTCATACATAGTTCGACATGGATTCGCCACAAGAACAGGCCCAGGGGTCTCAAGGAGGTCCATTTAGTCAGGTATGTAATATTACATTTTTTGTAGTTACATGTTGCAGTTGTATCTTAAATTAATTTTGCAATAATACTTCCATATTTTTGTAGATAATGGACCATGTTGATTCGCCACTGGACGATTGTACTTTTGCTATCCAGACCCCTTGGATGCAACCTATATTTAGTACCAGTCTCTAGTTGGAGGAGGAGGTAACCAGGCTGGTTTGTCCCATGACCCGGGCCACTGGGTACAAAATTTATTTGGACATCATGAGATTGATCATAGCCATATTTCTACTCAAGCAGAACCTACTCAGGAGATTCAGGAGACTCCCCACTATGGCCTCCGGACAAAGTCGATGCCGCATGAATAATTAACTTCCCCTCAGATCACATGCCACCCAAACACAAGAGGGGAAGAGGCCGTTGATCGGTCACTTTGTTTAGTTGTTTTAGATATTTGTACTACTCTACTTTGTTGTTTGCACTACTCCATGAAGTAATATGTTTTTGTATTCAATTTTAGAGTCTGATACAATAAAATTACTAAACCAGGCTAGGTAGTACAATCACTACATTAGGCAATACAAGAGTCTATTCGGGGCACTTGAGATATTTCCCCTTCCACATACGACTTGTGTGAGCTTCTTCTTCTTCTCCTTCTCCCTTTGCGCGACGTGCCACCTCGCGCTTCCTTGCTCTCTCTGCCTCACGAGCCTACATAGCTCGGTGTTTCGCCTCCTTCTTTTCGTTGTGTTGCGCCTCTTGCCAACGCTTTTGCTTCTCCTCTTCCTCTGCTTCGTGCATGCGGCGTGCAAACACTTCCCGCCTCCACGACATCTCACGCATTAGTTGTTCCTCATCTTCTGTTGTTGGATACTGTCTACCCACTGTATATAGTCACTAACGATGAATAACATATAGATGGAGGAGACTGCATGCAATTTTAGTAAACAATTGTGATGTGTGATAAAGTTTGGCATGTTCTAAGAAATACTGGTATGTGCGACTTTTACCAGTGGACGATGGTCGTAAAGGCCAACCTTGACTGGCTCATGTTCGTAATTAGCACACATGAAGAATCTCATTCCAAAGGTATGTGATATTCATAAGCCTGGAGCGATCCTAGCACTAACAAATAGGAACTTCTAAATCTTCGGGCACATCAGCCCTCGCCTTATCCTTCGGCATGTCAGCACAACCAGCTGAAGCCATTCCTATAATATTCAAATATTTATGACATTCGTATTTGTTATAATACTACATGACAGACATAAAATAACAATTTTATAACTTGAACTAATTTTCATGAATATAGTGTCATGTATGTAACTATAAGGAAATCTAAAAACAAATCAAAAAATTAATATCAACATAAGAATTACCTTGTTTCAAAGTTTAAAGAAGATCTGCAATATCTTCTACTTCTTCGTCTGCTAATTTAACTTTTCAAAGCTTTAAAATCCGCAACAAAACTGACTTTTATCTTCTATTTTTTCTCACTTCTCTAGATGCGAGCGAGGAACATTGGGCAGCTGAGAGAGTTTAGCCTACATAGACAGCTCCATGGGATAAGGTATGAGGAGGATATGGTTTAAATAGAGTGAGAGAACGTAAACACGAAAATGAGTACATTGTAACCTGACAGTACTGCCAGCCACGGGCGGGAATTGGCTGACAGCGCGCACTGTGAGAAGAACAATGCCCAAAAGAGAAACACTGCAGCGAAAAATTGACCTGGCATGGATTTTGAGGCGCACTGATTTTTATGCGACAAAAATGCAACACGGTGGCAGCCCGTGCAGCGCGCACCTGCACACGCCACGTCGGATCCCGCGGGTGGGACGTGCGATGAGTGCGGGCGGGCAACACCCCGTTGGCGCGGGCCTAGCCTGCGGCAGGCTCAAGCCGTGGGTCGGGTGTGTGGCAGCGTGCAAGGCGCGGGCTGGATCTGTGGAAGGAGGCTGCCACGCATTAGGCTTGCGGTTTCTGCCACGTATCAGCACATAAGCGGGCCATGGTGACTTTTTTGCCTTTACGTTAAACATGGGGCCTTTTTAGCATTGACCCACAGCATTGGGCAAAAGCGGATTTTTGCCTCCGACGCCAGCGAAACTACAAAACTAGAATCAGCAATTCCTCATTTCTAAAAAGGAAAAAAAGATACAATCTGCTCAAATTTTAACTTCAACTGCGCCATGATATTGCTTCTTTTGACAATAGGCTCACGTCTGAATACGTTGTTGGCTTCTTACCCAACTGCAATAAACGAATGACATACAGAGAGATGGAGATTTCTGGAGCAGGTAAGGATGGGATAAAGCTACACATTGCATACTCGCATACAAGTCTAACAGTGAGCTACTTCACAGCGTGGGTCACGGTGGATCTCTCAAGATCCATAACAATCCTTGTGGCCTCAATAACGATCTGCCCGTCCAGGTAGTGCTGCCTACACACAGGCATATATACATCAGCTCCTCCAACGAGTTCAGTCCTGGTTTCCTGAGTCTTCCTCAGTGTGAAGAACGCCCAGCGACCGCACAACTCACAGCGTGCAGTTAGCTTGGTGACCGAGTCAGCCAGGGGAATAATGTCCAGAACCGAGCCAAACTTGTTCCTGCCAACACCTCAATCATCAAACTATAGCACGACACAAATTTGCAAAATGCTATCTTCTGCATCCAAAATTTGGATTATTTGGATAATCCTATTTACCAGGGTTTTAGGGGATGTACATAGATTCAGCAAATACGCTCAAGTCCTAGCCAATAACTCAAACTAGATTCAAGATCAATCATTCAGCAAGTACCTTTTGTAGTCACCATCTAGCCCTGCAACTACAACAATTTTTCCATCACGATCAGCAGCTTTGCAGCAGAAATCATGAAGATCATCAAAGAACTGGGCTTCATCAATACCTATGACATCTACCTGCAGTAGCAATTTTTAGTGAGATCCTTACAGACCACTTAAAGAACAAGAGGGAGCTATTTCACAGTAGCTTAAATACTACCCTGCCACACATGTATATGACAGAAACAACAGCTCTTATCTCAATAAGTCAGTCTTGGCTGGCTGAGATAGCTTAAAGGCCCTTTCCCACAAAGGTAGGCAAAGGTGGTAGACCTCAAATAGCGAGTGTATGATAACTCTTGCATAAGAGAACAGATAAAGGGAAGTTCACATGCAGCAAACAAGTATTTCTCTAAAATTAACCAAGAACAGATGAACTAGTCAACCAAAATCAGTCACATTTTACTAAACTAAGAAAGTAGTGGACACACTAAACATGACAGCTAAATGGACCTGTTATAACATGACAAAGCATGATAGTACTTCCCTCTGGTTATTAGTAGTTTGATTACGCGCATACCAGGGTTACATATATTTGTAAAGCAAGCACAAAATGTACCCACTAGTCAACACACTTGTAACAGTTACTTGAAATCGTTTGCACTAGGAGCCCAAAATTGCAAACAAAAATTGTAGGATAGGCAACTAACTTGAAAACTTTGCGAAAGAACACAAAAACACAACATCAAACAGTTTCTGGTTCTTTTTATGATGGGATAAACACAAGAGGACTGGGAATCTGGGATGGCTTGGCTTGCAGGAGATTAGACAGCTGAATAGGGAGAAATAGACCATAGATGAAGGATTTTGATTGGAAAAAGACTCACCCAAACAGTTTTCTACAGGAGAACCCCAGTAGTTAATATTTATAACTCAAGCAAGTATAGGGAGCTTGATCTAGATACTAGATCCCATCTACCCTTCCAATAGTAAACTTTTCCATCTGTACAAGTCTAAATGATAGCATTTTGCGCAAACACACAGATCTAAGTGAAGGGTTTGTGTAGATTATTGGGCCATCTATTTTTATGCGTTCACTTGAGGCACACATGTGAAGAGTCCAGATATCTTTCTTTTTCTACCTTGTTGAGAAAGCTGCATCCAAGATATATGCATGTATTGTCAAGTAGACAGCATATTCACATAAACACACAGATCTCAGAGAAGGGTGAACGTTGTGATAAAGATTGTTGGGCAATTTATTCTTCTATTTTTGCATTCAGTGGAGGTATCCCTTCTCTCTTTTCTTCTACCTTGGAGAGAAAGCTACATCCAAGATATATGAATTTATTGTCAATTTGTTAATAGTGATAGTGTCCATGTTCTGCAAACAGGATGCATGTACCATCAGCAAACAACCACATAGTGCAAACATTTCCTCTAGTCATGGTTCACATCCCATTTCTAACTAATCATTATTTGATATACTGCTACATCAATAGACTTACGAGCATATGCAGGCTCTGGTTAGGGTTTATTCAGGTCAGACCATCAGTCCAGCCCAGTATTTTAAACTATACTGCAAATTGCAATGTCTAGAGAGGAGATTTGTATTAGTTCATCCCATTTGTATTAGTTCATCCCTAGCCCATTCAGTAAGGCTTCCCGAGAGCCCATTGCTAGTACGATCACCTCAAAGTAATTAGAAAACAGTTACATAGCTGAAACATCACTAGGTTTCTACAGCCACAGGTTGTCTCCTAAGACATTGTTTATCAAATATTTATATGTTGTTCAAAATTATCGAAATTGAAAAGCACAATATTTAAGCTAAAATAGCATGGCCATTAAACAATCCATTGCATCTTCCATTATTGTAAGTTGTTTGGATTTCTCCAAACTGGAGTACATCACTGCTGAAAGCAACCCCACCTCAATCAAGATCTTTTTTAAAAAAAAATTCTGTAATGGCTCTCATAAACAGACAAAACATAAGGCTGCCAACAGAACCCGGCCTTAAAGATGGCAAATGGGGCAACACACGAAAGAAACCTTTTATGTTCAACAGAAATTTTGGTGAAAAAAAATCTCTGAAGCAAGTTGACATAAATTGGAGAAACAATACATGTGCAAGAAATATTTGACTAGCAAACTAGCAGCGTGATGTTTTGAAGCACCCACATTCCTAACCAATAGAAAATATATGCAGGTTACTAGCAATTTACAGCATATAACATGATTGACTAAACTTAAGGGAAAAAGTAACCTTATCATAAGCCTCTGCTCCTAATGTATCTCGGAAACTTGAAAGCTCTGGTAGAGCCCAGCATTCCATCTTTGTGCCATCATGTGTGACAACAGAATCCAATCCATACCGATTGTCCTTGTCAGACTTTATGAGTGACACAGTCCTGTATTGCAGGAGCCAAAAATGTAAAAATATATAATCCAATTCGAAGAACAAACAAATAAGGCATTGAGTCCTCACATATATGTTACATGTTCTCTACGCCATTTAGCATTTGATGAACATGTTTGTTAAGATACGAACACATAGAACCTCATAACACAAGGCAAGGCAAGTTATCAGAACACATCTATGCCAGCCAAGCAAATGATCGAGTTAACAAGTTATTTTTATTTCAGTTATCTGGCTATAAGTTGCATACTCGGACTCAGATATGTGGAATTCAGGGGGAAGAAACAACTCTTAGTTTGTCCCAAGAAGCTTCTTTTTTCTTACAGAAAAATGACTATCCTCTTCTTGCTGACTAATAGAAAATCACTTGTAACAAAATTTTGACATAAATTTAATTTATTGTTTTTCATACTCTTTATGCCAAGATGATCATGTCATCACTGAGAAGTGAACACCTTGACAAATATGCAGCTTCTCATTCAAGCTTTTGACAATTAGAGTTATACTAACAATGCATTAATTACATAATTCGCTAGACACCTACTCTTCTTAACCACAGATTTTTCACCTTACCCGAAACACGGGCAGCAAGGGGGTCGCTGAGTGGTGGGCCCACCCTGTCAGCGAAATAAGCCAGTAATAAACGGCAAAAGGCAGGCTCGGCGGCGGAGGTCCGTACCTGCCGGTGCCGGCCTCGGCCTGGACGCGGCGGAGGAGCGCGGTGGTCTTGCCAGCGAACATGGGGCCCACGATGACGTGAATCTCGCCGGACTGCGCTGCCCGGACCTCCATGACCGGCCCACCGCCGCCTCTCCGAGCCTCGGCCGCCGCCGCCGCCGCCGTAGAGACCGACCTCGCCGTGCCGAGCCTGAAGCAGGAAAGATCCGGCCGGAAGGGGAGCGAGAAGAGGGGCGTCCGCGGAGGGCAAGCGCTCGAGCGGAGGAAGGTGGGGGTGGAGGCGGCGAGGAGGGACCTCATGGCGCAAATGGAGCGCATATGGGAGGGATTTGTAGAGCGGATTGGAACATGGAATGATTTTTAATATTTTTTTTGGAGAATAAAATGGGTGAGTGACATCAGGAAGGATGGGATTTCAAAGTTGGAGCGGTTTAATTCAGACGTAGGGTGGTGTGCGCATGGTGGATTAGGTTCGGGGTTTGAATTTTTGGGGAGGGAATCAGAGGGGAGTAGTGGAGGGAAAAAAATCCTATACGACCCGGGTCGTACCGTGCGACCCGCCGCACTCCGTCGCTGCCAGGCGGGCCCCCCCCTGCGCTTCGCGGCCCGGGGTGAGAGGCGGGCGGTCGCTGCAGGCGGGCCCGGGTCGTATAGGATTCGGCTCCGTAGTGGAGGGAATGGGGATTTTGGGGTGGTTTTGCTAGGGTTTTTTGGAGGGAACAAAGCAAAGGGGTGGGTGGCGGCCTGGCGGGGAGGTAAAGGAAGACGCGGAGGATGGGATCGAGTGGCTGCTATTCTTTCCCTATTTTCCGTTTTGTTCATAGCATCCGCAGCAGTCCATTTTTCGACTCGATAGAATGAAAACGGCCTCCAGCAGCTTCATCATCCCGCTCGCGATCGCATCACGCTCGCTATCCATCTTTCTCGCTTCCCATCACCTCAACAGCTGCAAGCAGAGCTTTCCATCTCTCCATCGTCACTTTCAACGTCTTCGTCCGTTTCATCCCTTCCATTGCCCTCCTAGCTCATCATCGTCGCATTGTTCTCCTGTGAGCGGATCCACGGTGTTATCGTCCCCTCTGATCGGATTTGCGTCGATCTCGTCCCCTCCGACCGATTCATCGTCGAGCTTCTCCGCACCGACCGCATGGACCCCGCGGTCGTCCCTACCGAGTGAATCGAGCCTGCCGTCTTCCCCTCCGACCGGATAGAGCCTGCAGTCGTCCCATCCAACCGGATCGACCTCACGCTAGTCCACACCGACCAGATCAACGCCGCGGTCGTCTCCTCCAACTTTATCGATGCCGCGGTGTTTGCCTCCAACTGGATCCACACCGCGGTCGTCCCTGGAGTGGTGGTGCTGCTGCTCCGGCGCTTAGAGCTCGAACAGGGCCGTGGTGGTGCTGCTCCGGCACTTGGAGCTCGAATGGCAGCAACCCCTCACCCCATGGTCGTCCCCGGACCCACGATAGGGCCGTGCTGGTGCTGGTTCGACGGTTGGAACTTGGACGGGCGCTGCCACCGCTCGTTGTTCCGCTCCCCCCCTCCCTCCTCCCCCCGATCCACATTAGTAGCAATACTAAACTCACCTTCCGCTGTGTGGGGCTCTTGTTCTGATACCTTGCTGAAGAGCCATTACTATTATACGCTGAAGACGGCGTATGATTTAGCCGTAGTTGTTCTTTGCTGTCCATTTGTATAAGCAGAACCATCATACCATGCAAAGTGTGCTCCTGTGGTGTCATACCCATATGTTGAGTCCAGGTAACCAGCAGAAAGGAACTCCTCCTAGCAAGGGTGCCCTATAAGTTCCATCAGGGGTCAGTGATGAATTGCCATGGCCAGTGATTCTAGATATGTATGTGACAAATGATAATGCTTTGAATCTGACCTGACTCATGCGTCATTGAAAGCTCAAGACAGGCAATAACATGGCATTGTCCATCCAATTGTTACTTGTTCATTTAATTTTCGCACATTTACACTAGTGCTACCATCTATGAACAGTTTTGTTACGCATCCTGATATTTGGTTGGTTTCATAGTTCATGGATGAGTGTGATTTTCTCTCGTAGCCTGATTTGCATTTTCCTAATATAGCTATTTCTCGAAAATTTGATCAAAAAAGTATGGACAAGGATTCGAAGAAAAATCTTGAAGAATGGTTATAGACAATTAAAGAAATAGAGTGGATAGCATGTGCTTTAAGAAATTAGCGAAGGATATGAATATAGTTCTACTTCAAATAAAAGAACTTGCTCACGGCCTCGATCAAATTGCGATACAGTCAATGGAGTTGCTTGGAAGAGATGAGGTAGATCATAACGAAAACGACACCGATGACCACGTCGACCCTAATGCGTGTTCCCCTTTCAACTACAAGACTGATGAGAGTGGTAAACACGATTATTGACAGTATTGTAAAGATGAGGGTATTGATCCGATAGTGATGGTTTGGCTAATGACAATTTGTATGCTTAGTGGTTATTATTTGAGTTGTAGTGTTGTTGTACTACTTTGAATATAGAATTAATTTGGTAAATCGATGTCTTCTATGTTGTTAGTTACATGGATGTTCTAAAACTTATGTTGCGATATTGTATTATTCGTAATATGGAAGTATCGTGAAATATTGATGTATTTTTTAATTATGTGATATATTAACTTCATTATAATTGATATTCGTAGAATAAAGATTATGGATCTATTTTACATTAACTTGTTGAATGAGGAAAGTGATGGCACCTCTTGGGTGAGAACCAACGTTATAGCCCTATTGAGGAGCAACAGTGGCCAACTGAACAAGTCATTCCCTCCAATAGACCTAGCAACAAAAGATCAATGAATTTCAACTAGAGGGAAGACAATATATTGGTATCTATATAGTACAAGGTAATGAACAGTTTCGTTCTACTTATTGGAAGAGAACTCATTGTTACTTCTATGAGAACAAGGACTTCGAGTCAGATGTAATCAAAATTCCCTTATGCACCATTCGTCCACAATTCAAGAACATGTTAACAAATTATACAGATGTCATGACCGGATTGAGCAAAGAAGGCAAAGCAAGGTGATAGAGAAATTAGTTCATATCTCCCTAATTGCTCGTAATCGCTTTTGATGCGTGCTTGTTTAATAAGACATGTTTACTTTTGCAGATTCTTTAGGCATGTGCTATGTACACGGAAGAAGAGGAGGAAGCTTTTCAGTATTTGCATTTCTAGAATGTTTTATAGCACCATCCAAAGTGGACTGATAGGTCATCACAGAAGAAGTAGAAGGTGAGCTCAAACTCAAGTCTTTGTACGTCGAGTCTTGTTAGTACCAACGCAAGTTGTTTGGATGGTGAATGGGAGGCTCTGAATCTAGAAGATGAGTCATTAAGAAGACTAGTTGGTAAGAAGACAACAAAGAACGTTTACATTGAGGTACAGGTTATAGTAGTAACTACGGAGGAGATATCATTTACATGGAACCTTTAGATAATATTTGGTCAAAGAAGAGAGAGGCGGATGCCGTGAGAGATCAGAAGAAAGAAGAGCACTATGAAAGAGCGTACGCACTCAAACAAGAGAGGATTTAGAACGAGAAAAAGATGCTCGAACTCAGGGTGCAAGAGTTAGAATTTAAGAGAATGGTAGAAGAAGAGAGAATTATGAATTTGGACATTGGCACTATGCTTGGGCCACAAAGACAGTACCACATGAGCCTGCAGAGTGATATCATTGCTCGTCGCTGCAATAAGTCTGGTTAAGATGATTCTGTTATGTGTACAATATGAGCTGCATTTCTTGTATGAATCTGTTCCATTGTACTCTTATTATCTTGTACTAACTATTATGTTGTACTCTCTCTATGTTGTATGAACTATTATGTGTATTCTTCTTATCTTGTACTCACGATTATATTGTACTCTCTCTATGTTGTATGAAAGAAAGTACAATTCAACACATGAAGGGAGGACATAGAAGATTGATTACATTATTGAAAGAAGTGCATACATTGTGAAAACATTACAGAATACATTCAAATTTAAAAATACTACACCTTCCATAACATTGCTAGAGGTACTTGACTAGATTAGCTTGAAGCCAAGAGTGAGCTTGCCTTTTTTGAATAGAATGATGAGTTTGAATAAACTCAGACAATTCAAGTGTATGTTCATGAGATGCTGTCACATTTTCTCCAACTCCATCATAATGGAAATCATGTACGCCTTCATCCCGCTTGTTCTTCTATTATCATGTTATGCATGATGACACAAGCTGTCATGATCTCTCAGAGTGTGTCTTGGTCCCAAAATGCGAGCTGGTCTACGAACAATGGCAAAACAAGTTAGTCCATGAACAATGGAAAAATGAGCTTGTAGAACTCCAAATGCTCATTCAATGCCCTTCCTAGCTGTTTCTTGAACTTGGGTGAAATACTTTTTCTTATTCCGTTGTAGACATGATATTGTCTTCACAAATTTCACACATGTTTAGGATATATGCCATCTGGAAGGTAATATCTCATTGTGTTGTTGTGACCATTGGTACTATAATTAACTTTGGGGGGAGCTTGCCCTTTAGCTAACTTCACAAAAAGATGGGAAGGATGAATAACATTAATATCATTATGAGACCCTGGTAAACCAAAAAAATGCATGCCGAATCCGGAGATTTTGTGAAGCAATGACTTCTAGAATTATTGTGGGCTTCTGCACATGGCCGGTATACATGCCTTGCCATGCTGCAGGGCACTCTTCCACTTCCATTGTGCAATCTATGTTCCTGAGCATTCTGGGAAAACCTCTTTCTTCTTCAATTGCAAGTAATCTAGCAATATTATTCTCATTAGGAGATCTCAAATACTCATCTCCAAAAAGTTTAACAATAGTTTGCACAAACCTTTTCAGGCTCTCAATAGCGGTGGTTTCTCCCATCCAAACATAATCATTTCTAGCATCCGCTGCTACTCCATAAGCTAGAATTCGCAAAAAAGATAACCTAGGAACCCTAGTGCAATTTCTTTTCTGCACAAAATAGTCACCATGGTCTTCTACAGCTTGTAATATGCGAATAAATAGAGAATGACTCATTCTAGACCTGCGCAGAGAAGAATATTGAGCCGTAGACAGGAGGTTCAACAATTGGGCAAAAGATAAATAAGAACTAATTACAAACCTGCGCCGAAAGATTGTTGGGCCGTATGTAGGGGATCTATTGTTGGGCCGTATGTAGGGGATCTAAAAAGTATCTTCGTATAGTCTTGAATGCCTTGCTTCTCTATTGCGATAAACTACCTGACGGCCAAGCACAGAAATGCCATGGCATGGAGCATTCGCTTGCTTATATTGATTGTGTGCTGCATACGTGGTTAGAAGAATAAGTTCGTCGTCATCATCCAACAACGAGAATCCAACAGACATTGCATGAGTAAGCTGCGACAACTCATTACGATGTGGTAGAGGATGAATAGGTAGGGAGAGCAACTAGCTTTGCTAGGAGATGAATAAGTAGGAAGAGCAAATGACTTTGCATATATAGACCAGAAAAATATAGCTATTCAAAAAATAGCCATTGAAAATATAGCCATTACAAAAAATAGTCGTCCAAATATATCCGTTACAAATATGTCTGTTACAAATATAGCCATTAAAAATAATTTGTTAGTTCCAGGATATCAATAAAATATAGAATAGTGGATTATGGAGAGTATGCTAGAGCCTAAAGAGATATATGGAGGGAATTTTTTGGAGAGGCTCTCTATATATAGATATAGAGAGTGGAATTTCACGAGTCTGCTGGAGATGCTCTTAGCCATTTCTCACCTTTCTCTCTCTTTTTTTCCATGCAAGGGGAATGTTTTGGTTGAGCCTTGGAGAAGGGCTATCTCCTAGTTGGAGCAGGCGTGCGTATCACGTATCTCTTCAAATTCAAATTCATGTTCGGTTTGTGTTGAGAGAAACAAAAAGAATAAATATGTGACATATTATATAAGTTTACAGAATAGAGAAAGATAAAAGGAAAGTAAAAATTTCTTGTTCACATGAAACTTCTGTATTTTTTATTTATCTTAACACAAGTTAATTTGAACATAAAATTCGAGATTTTTGATAAATTAACAACTAGCTCATCATATTTTTGGGATACTTCTCATGTTAATGTTGCACTTGAACAAATAAACACTACTACAAAATATGTTATTATAGGCGGTTCAGAAACCCTAACACAAGCGGTTTCCGAACCACCTGTAAGTAAGGGCCTGTGATGAGCCGCCTATGTTGAGGACATATCATAGGCGGTTAGGGAACTGCCTGTGATGAGGGCATATCACTATCTCGGGCGGTTCTTACGATATTGAACTTATCCCAGGCGGTTCTTAGTAAGAACCGGCTGTGATATGCCCTTATCATAAGCAGTTTCCTATAAGAACCACCTATGATTTTTTATACAGGATAACTAATTATTTCAAATTGTAGCTCAGCATTCAGATTGTTGGTTAGTAGCACTACAAAATACAAAAAAAAATATATATATATATATATGTATATATATCCATGCACTCATATCATTGATTCATAGTAATCAGATTTGAATCACATGGAACCATAGAAAATTGATACATATCACATGAATTGACTCACAAAGTAAACTCTCTTCAAACTCATCAACATCATATGTTGCAAAGTAAACTCTCAGTTTCATCCACCTCATGTCACATAAATTCAGTAAATTTGGCATCCATATAAAAGTACACAACAAAATACATATCACTTCTTAACTAAGATGGACTCGCCTTCTTCCATGTCGTAGGCATGGAATTGGCCATAAGTATCGATAACCTCTATAATAAGGAATGCGGTGATGAGTTGTTGTATCCAGTCTAGCTGGGATAAATCCAATGACGTCTTGGGAATGCCCTTCTTTTTGTCGATCAAAATTTATATTACATTCGTGCATTTATAATAAAGAGAAATATGATAATACTTATCGCAAAAGTGACAAACCTTCATATCATTTTTTTGAATGTTAGTGAGCATGATTTCCAAGTTGTGGTAAACATGGAATCGATAAATGCTTGTTCCTCCTTGTCGTTGGTGGAACTAGTAATATATAGAATTCGGTTAGTAGTTCGAGATCGTCATTAGGACAATTCATGAATAATGTTTCAGTATAGAAAGATATATTAATGCCCTTATCATGTAAAGGCGGCTAACTGGTGTCTTTTCCTCCCTTCTTGGTGTAGCTCCTCTACACCCTATGCGAATCCAAATAGTTTTGTATTTGGCATTGCAACACAAAAGGAGTGAACGGTAGATTTATGTATGTTGGGGATATGCTTACTTGTTCATAAATCTTCCAAATGGTTCGCTATCAAACTTTGCTTGTAATAACGAATCCAAATACATGAGCCTTGAATGGTTTAGTATAAGGACAACAAGATCCAATGCTCTCTGCATACAGTTAAGCCTCGATGGTTAGTGAATTCACGTAATTTTAGAAAATAAAGTTTAGCCTTGGATAGTGAAATAGGTAATGCAACACTTATGCCTGGTTGTATGAAAAGGTATGAACTCCTTATCTTGTTGAGCAAGCAAGGCGTTTAGCACATAATCGGTGATAAGTCTTCTCTAGCTTCGATCATCCGCGCGGAGACAATGTTTGGGTCGAGGATCCCTGCACGTACGTCTTTCCTTCTACATTGTTCAATCATTATCCTACACATACACAAGGTAGGGGTTACATATATGTAGATTTAGTACGTGTAACATGAATGTTGACCGTGATTGCAACAACTGTCGACGATCAGTAAACCACCGATCTTACGTAATAAATGGAGAGAAGAGAGAAGGGGATCGTATCCGGAAGCTGATCACGAATCGTACCACTGACGAGGAGATTCATACAAGTTTGGGCCTCACTTAGTATAACAACCCTACATCCTGTTAGTTTATATTGATCTCGAGACAAGATACAATGGGGTGTGTCTAGTCCTAAATGGGATCTACAACTAGTCAGAAGTGGTTGTAGAGGATGACCTTCTCTTCTACTTGCTCGGAAGTCGTCAGGCTAATCTTCTGGCTTGGTTGTCTGGCTCAAGATTCAGATGTCTTCTCTGAAGGCCATCGGGATCCTTTTATAGAGGGTATATGCCGGGGCCCGAAACCAGGTGTGACTTAAAAAAGATGATTATCTGCCAAAGACCGAGCAGCTACCCAACACACCATATGCTCACCAAGAACATCGTATGCATTTACTATTGAGTGGCCCGACACCTAACTAGCACACAACATACGCACACGCAGTCGTATGTATCACTGCTGGTTAAGCCGACCAGAAGCAAAAATTGTTTAGTAAGCCATACATGATACCAAACACCCTCGTAGAGGCTTGGCACTGGTAATCTTGTATGACCGGTACCTGTGCCCACACCCTAACCTAGCTGGCGAAGCGCAGACTAGTGGGTCACTCGAAAGCCCAGCACAGCTACCCACACCCTGCCAAGCCGGCAATAGCATCTCGGCTTGTAGGTCACTCCACCAAAACGATCACCAAAATTGTACAAGGTACAAATACCAATTCTCTACCATCAGTTCATACACTTCATATCATTCACGCAATGTGTATGAAGGGACGTAATGCATCACTTGGAAATCACAACACAAACTCTAAAGCAGGAATTAACAAAATAATAAATCACGTCCCTTACACATGGGAAATTTAGATGATTACACGGAAAAGACTCGTAGTTCGCATGATACATAAATCTTAACAGTGGAAACATAAAATCCGATGGTCCATGGGACCATAATCAAAACCCATAAGTGTCCAAAAGATCTTTAGCTAGGCGGGTAAAGTAAGCAAGTGACAAACAAGATAACCCTTTTCAGCAGCTCACCTGTCCAAAATAAAAAAGGAATGGAATTCCACTGAATACTTTCATACTTGCAAGACTTAGTTGCGCTTTGATTAAATGAATCAACCTAACATGCTAGTTCGGACAATAACATAACATAGATAGGTCAATTCAATAAGGCATACACATGCCAGTTCAATAACACATAGACATGCCAATTTATTAACAAGTTCACACACAAAGAGCCTCGGGGGTTCTCCAAATGAGGGTTCCAAAGCCCCAAGAGGATGACATCCACACTGGAAGGACTTTCGCTGGGGTCACGATTCATATACGGCTGATAGGAGGTAATCGAGTGTCAACCCATAACCACGACGAGTGATAGTGGTGTTGACAGACCACTAACTAGTGAATGGTGTTGACATACTAGTTTCACCCCCAGGTTGCACCGTCACTACCCCCTCATCTCTCTTACTCACCGGTTTAAGTTGAATTAGGTATCGATTTAAATATCCACAAGTCAACCAATATTCAACCATGGAAATTAAGCTTAGTGACATGGAATTAATTAATTGTATGACAAGCAAACAACTCTTTGCTTGCCTGGAAGCTCGGTGGAGATGTATAAATATCCAATTTCAACTACGAGAGAAATTCATAGACTCAAACATCGATAAAAATCAAGGTAACCACCAGAAGAGAAAAGCAACTCTAAGGAACTGTTTTATCCAATGTAAAACGATAAGGATGCACACATCGATGAATAATTATTATGACGACGCCTATGGTTTAAAATATGCAACTAAAGCATAAAAATAATTATCATATAGTTAAGATGAAGGTTCATTTAGCTACATGCATGCGAGGCTATTATGATGAATTAAGATAATGCGTGAAATGGGCATGTTTTTTTATTCATTTTACACTCAGGTTTAGCTTTTGTTGTGGTATAGTTCAACTGGATACGACTCTGTTTTGGATGCACACATGATATATGGTATGCAACTAAGGTATGAATGCATGTGTCGTTCCATAGTTAAAGATAATAGCTAAATCAACTAATTTATCCTTATGTTGTTTATGTTGATGTAGTAATAGCATGTAAGCATGGCATGTGACATTTTAAGATGTTGATGATTTCAAGTGTTTGACACTAGACATTGTTATTAAGTTGAATTTAAGATTTGATGTGTTTATGTAAGTGACATATAGGGGATATATTACATTTTGAACTATACAAGGTATAGTGTTAAAGCTTTTAACAAAGTGTGCTTTTCTTTAACACAAAATTCAGGATTCAATAGGTTTCATCAGATTAACATATATGAAGTAAAAACTATGTGCGCTGGGTAATATTATATTTTGATTGCAACAACGTTTTAATATAAAGTTTAGTGTTTAGTTCGTCCATTTACATGGCTATGTCAAATGATTAAAGTTGTAGATTTTAATTAAACAATTTCTCGACAGTAATGGAGTTTGGGACAACAACCAATCAGAAATAAACACATGACCACTTCACATGAAACTATCAAAAGGGGTCTACGGTTTATCGTCTAAGTCCATCTCAAGATACCAAAAGAAAACATCGAACCTATCTGGGAAGATGTCAGTCCTAATAGTAGATACATTAGCAATTCTATAAAGTTGTGCAAATTGTCTGTAATTCTCGCATTCCCGTCACAATCATCGCATACAACTCATAAACAGGTTTAACTTATACCATTGATGCGAAGATGTGAAGGAAATAACGACGATAGCGATGAGGAGTTGAGCATCAAGCTTCGAGCCCGGCATCGTCTTCCCATTTTCACTAGTACAGAAATCGATATCTGAGGCGGTTCAAATAGCACATCCGAGGCGGTTATAGCAGCCGCCTCCACGGAGTGGTCACGGATATGGGGCACATATTAGAGGCGATTATTCAACCACCTTGGATATCAGTTATCCGAGTTTCAACCACCTCGGATAACTGATATCCAAGGTGGTTGCCACAAGACAACCGCCTCGGATAACATACCAGCCATTTAAAAAAAAGACCCTACCCGGCAGGTAGGGTTTCACTAAAACGGCTGTAACTTTTGCATACGGTGTCCGTTTTGGGTCCACGATCACTCAAAATGACCGTATCAACGAGGCGCATCTAAAAAATCTACTCGTCTTTAGACTTGTACAATTTTTCACCTCCAAATTTGGCCTCTAAGGCTGACTTTTGCCCCTCCGAACGAAACATCGCATCTTCCGACCCTCCGTTGAACTTCTTCCCGAGCTCCAAATGCAATATTTTTTGTGGCTTCCGAACCGTGAGGGAGTAGAGCTACTAACAAAAAATACAAGAAAAAATTTTAAAAATAAAAAAATTTCAGCCTCTAAGAGTGACTTTTGCCCCGAATGAAAAATCGCCGCTACCGAACCCTCCATTGAACTTCTTCCCGAGCTCCAAATGTAGTAATTTTGTGGATTCCGAATCCTGAGGGAGTAGAGCCACTACAAAAAAGTACGAGCAAAAATTTTAAAAATAAAAAATTTACGCACTAGTAGAAAACGAGCCGAAAAAGACACAAATCTTGACTTGGGAGGATCTTCCTTACCTCAAATCGAAGTGAAATTGCCGTGAAGCCTCCACCTTGTTCCTACCGGAAGAATGATGGGAAGAGAAGAGCCTCCTTGCGACAGGAATGTGAGAGGAGAAGGAAGGTTGAAGGGAGGAGAGTAGAGTGGAAGGGAGAAGAAGAAGAAAATCTAGATCTGGCCGTGCACTGAATTGAATTATATAGTCCCCTCTGCCTGTGCACTGAGGGAAAAATTTTAGGTTTTGAAATTTCGGAGTTGGCGGGATTCTGAAATTTTAGGTTTGAACACATCCGAGGCGGTTGTAAATATATAACCGCCTCGGATAAATTCGAAGCGGTTGGATATTTACAACCACCTCGGATGACTTTATTATCCGAGGTGGTTTCTACCGAAAACCTTATCCGAGACGGTTGGATATTTACAACCGCCTCGGATATCAGTTATTGGAGGCGTTTTAGCCTAACCGCCTTAGATATGGCGCCTCGGATGGACAATTCTGTACTACTGTTTCTTCCTTGCTCCAATTTCCCATCTATCTCCAACTCCATGATGAGGGTATCCCTAGCTCACCATCATCTTCACCAGCTGCTGATGAACATGCCAACAAGGAGACACACGTAGAGCTGCCACAAGGTCCAATAACTAGAGCTAAAACAAAGCTACATAATAAATATGTGAATTCACTCCTTAACGCACATGCTAATATTATTGATGAGAGCTTTATACTACTTAAATCCAATTGTTTAATGATACTCAGGTATTCAGCTCAAGAGTTAGAAAGAGACGTTGATGCGGTTCACAAGTGTTTGCTGATTCAAGAACGTGTGGAGTTCGAGCGGGAGGTGAGGGAGGACAATGTGCCACTTGAGGAGAAAGGACAACAGGAGATCGAGTCTACTTTCTAATGAATCAAATGGTGCATGATTTGGAGCTCTCTAGAGAAAGTCATGACATTAAAAGTGAAGGTTGCACAAGCTAGTTCGGACAACGGAAGTGAAACGCTATAGTTGAAGAGTCCGGAACTTGTGCATCAAGTATTGGTGGGATCCAACTCCTACATGACCATCCAAAGGTTCCCAATAACTTCCTTAGATGACTCCACACAGATTTGGGGCGAAAAAGGTAAGGAAACAGAAATGGAAAGGGTTGGGTTCGGTTCGGACAGCCAGGAGGTCCGAATTTAAAACAACTGTGGTTTCCTCATACGAACTCTAAATTAGGCAAATAAGCACTTGTTGGAAAGCTAACTCCGAGTAGTTTCCAACGGGTATATGCCCATCCATAGATTTCTTTTGGTCTGTCTGCAATCATCAAAACAATTCAGAGGTTCTATCTATTCTTTCCCAAATTGAGTCCTATAACTTAGGGAAGTTAGAGTTAGATTGGATTTCGACCCTAACAGAAGGGTGGACGTCCTAGAGTCTATATATACTGTTGTACTCGTGGCTTTTAACCTGAGACCACTCTATGCATAAGAACTAAAACATAGCTATTGCTTGTTCTTTCATTCCAGCGTTCATGTGAGGATAGCTGAGAGAGGACTAGGCGATCGTGTTTGTTCTGCAATCCAAGGTGAAGCCATTGTTCCATTGGAAATTGGTGACTTGGCGATCGTTGCCCGTGGTCTCACAACAATCATCTACCGGTCTGTTTGGGCGTTTTCCGAATAGTTGAGGTTTTGTGCATTAGCACGGGTGTTCAGCTAGTGAGATCGTCAATTCATACCATCTATCCACGGTTCCTTGCCAAGAAGATCGGACCACCCCGTATCATCGTGGTATCAGATTTCAAGGCTACTCGGTGAGAGATATTTACCAATTGTTTTAGACATCTAATTTCTGTCCTATACACCCAGAAAAAGCCTACAAAAATATTTGTCTTTTGCCGTAGTTTTACTTTTGTAATTTTAGTACGTTGTGTTAGGTCCACTTTACTTGATTATAGTGTCGAGTTGCTGATCGTGTTCCTTTTGTGTCACTTTAGCTGTTGTTTTTGGTTCCCAACTGTTTGGTCCTTTCGTGTGTATTTGGTGTCAAAATCACGTGTTTCTTGATCCATTCAAAAGCTTGTATCGTCTACTTGCTGTTTGTGTCATCAAAACTAGAAAATACAAAAAAAAATATTAGCCACAAAATTTTGGAACCATCTTACTACATTGTTAGTGAGATCAACCATCTTTGCGCTATCTTTTTCACCTATTGACACAAGCTATAGATTTGCTCGAGGGACTGCTCATTGTTTAGGTTGTGCACCCTAAATTTTGTTTCATCAAGTTATTGTGCTCCCCACTATTTTGCACGTGTTGTTGGCCAAAAAAGAGAAAAAAAGAAAAGAAGAACAACAAAAAAGAGAAGAAGAAAAAGAAACAAAAAGTGGCCAAGTTCTATTATCATATCAAGTGCTATCTTATTTGGGGCTACATATCATCCAATTTTATTCCATTATTTTGCACAAGTAGTTGAGCAATCTTGTACCCTCTTCTTTCATATTTGAGCAATAGCTAGCGTCTCTCCTTGAACTATTGCAATACGAGCTTTGCCGACACTCTAAATTTTTATAACTCATTCTTTTGATTGCAATAGTCCCATTATCTTTGTGCATGTGTTGCTGTCCACTCTTCACTTATATTTATTGATCAGCAAATAGGCATTGTGGTTTGGTGATTTGTGATTTAACTCGACACTCGAGGTTCAGAATTTCATAGGGTTCCCCACCAAGCTCCATCTACATCCGTGTCGTGTGCTACCTTACTCTCGGTTACGCTCATACATTACTTCGTATTTGTTTGTTCGCTGCCATAAATGCAAGCTTGCTGTCTCTAATTCACTTCGGAACGGTAAGTTTGTCTTGTTTCCAGAACCGTGATTTGTGAGAGTAGAGAGTGGTTTTGTTTCCTTAACTCGGATATAATCTTGCTTGCTGTTTTTGAGTTTGTCTACCATGTCAGACCTCAGGAGGACTCCCGTAACTCGGATGCACTGGTTACATGGACCGAGTACCAAGCGCTACATGCAATAAGTCTAAAGGAGATCAAGGATGGAGATGGCCAAGTCCGTGATGAACTCAGAGAAGTTCAGACTAGTTTGAACTCTCTTGGAGAGGAGGTCAAACAGCTGCGTACGAAAATCAACGCCAATTTTCAGGATATGCAGGCAATGTTTGCAGCTCTCCCTGCACGTGAGGGTACGCGAGCTGAGGCCATGAGTGTGCATGGACCTCTTGTGCGACCTACGGTTCCTCCTTCTCGGCGCGTCGCACCACGTGCTGAGATGGACGAGGAGCGTGCTATTCGTCTAGATGAGGAACGAAGGCAGCGACAAGCACATCGACTTGCAGCACAACAAGACGTCCCGGTGCCAGCCATGACACACAGCTGCCCTCGGGCGTGGCCATGGTGTTCAAGGAGGGGGCATTCATTTGGGCGCCCATATTGATGCTTTCACCGGTGCGCATAGCTAGGCTGATGAGGCTGAATTTTTTGGCCACGATGCGTTACATGATGACTACAACAACCACCCGCCTCATCACCACAATAACAACAATGGGCATCGTCGTTGATAAGATGATGACGAGGATTTCGTCGCTAAGCCCAAATTTTCTATTCCTGTGTTTTCAGGTGGTACCGATGTGGAAGAATACCTCACGTGGGAACTAAAGGTTGATAAGCTCTTTTGGATGAACAACTACTCCAATGAGAAAGAATTGTTACTTGCATCCAACGAGTTGGATGAGTATGCTGCACATTGGTGGGAGCAGTTTGTTCGCAAGTGTATGAAGCTCCATGAGTTACCTATTATCACTTGGGAACAGATGAAGCAACACTTGCGTGCCCATTTTGTACCTCGCCACTACAAGCGTTCACTCTTTGAAAAGTTGACTAGGCTACGACAAGGTTTGAAGTCAACTAATGAATATCATAAGGAGATGGAGACTATCATGATCCATGCTGATGTCCACGAGAATGAAGAACAAACAATGGCAAGATTTCTAGCTGGTATGAATCATGCAGTCAAGCACATCGTCAATCACCACCCGTACAATGATATGATCGAGTTGCTGCACCAAGCGCATGAAGCTGAGCGCCAAGTTATTGAAGATGCACGGTTTGCTACAAGCACGGGGCAGCCGTACAATAACAATCAGCCAGGCAAGAGTACAGTCTCTGGGAGCAATTCAGTAGTGTGCAGTTCAGCAAGTAAGAAGCTGGAGGGTCCATCACCACTGGCTCATCGACCAGCGGCGCCCACTGCTAGTGCGGCCTCTTCTATGGGGTCAATGGGACGTTCACGTGATATGATTTGCCAAAAGTTCAAAGGAGTTGGCTATTTTCAAAAGGATTGCCCGAATACAAAGGTCATGCTTATTATAGATGATGGGTATGTTTCTACTAGTGATGACGAGTTGCTTGCTGCAGAGCCAGTTTTGCACACTGATGAGATTGAGCAATATGAGTGCAAGCCCGAGTTTCCTAGTGTTGAGCAATACTCCATTGTATGCACACCAACCGTTCTCAGTGTGACACCTTCGCAGTTCCAAGAACAGTGGTGCAATTTGTTTCAGACTTGGGCTAAGCTTGCTAATGGCAAGGTGTGCAAAGTGATTATTGATGGCAAGAGTTGTCACAATTTGGCCAGCAAGGACATGTGCCATAATTTGGGTTTGAAATATTTGCCACATCCACGTCCATATCATTTCCAATGGTTGAGCAACAAAGAGGAAGTGAAGGTGAACTATATGGTCCATGTGATTTGCTATTGGGCAGTACACAGACACTGTGGATTGTGATGTTGTGCCCATGATAGTATGCCACCTGCTCTTAGGACAGCCATGGCAATACGACCGTTACACTATTCATGATGGACGTACCAATCGCTATACCTTTAGATGGAACAATGAGGAGATCATCTTGAAGCCTCTTACACCACAACAAATTATGAACTCTTCCATGTAGAAAGTTGAGGTGCATACTGAAAGTGAGAAAGAGCGAGAGAACAATAGAGAGACTCCACTTTTGGTGGGTGACTGCCATAAGCCAAATCTAAGCGGTAAAAAGAAAAGTGAGGGAGAAAAGAATTTAGTAATGTTAGCTACCAAATCAGAGATGAGAGAATTCAGCGAGGATCCAAATTTAGTGCACTTTGTGCTTCTGTACAAAGATGCCTTGCTTTCGACTAATGACTTGACTTCTCTTCCTAGTGGTGTTGCTTGTGTTTTGCAGGAGTTCAGTGACATGTTTCCGGAGGAGATACTTGCTGGTTTGCCACCAATATGTGGGATAGAGCATCAAATTGATTTGATTCTAGGCGCGACGTTACCAAACCGACCACTATACCACACCAATCCCGAGGAAACAAAAGAAATTCAGAAACAAGTCCAAGAGCTTCTCTCCAAGGGGTACGTACGTAAAAGCCTAAGCCCTTGTGTTGTTCCTGTTATCTTAGTTCCTAAGAAAGATGGTACTTGGCGCATATGCGTAGACTATAAAGCGATTAATAATATCACTATTTGGTATCGTCATCCCATTCCTCGCTTAGATGATATGCTCGATGAATTGAGTGGTGCTATTATATTCTCTAAAATTGACTTGCGTAGTGGCTACCATCAAATTAGGATGAAAGAAGGAGATGAGTGGAAAACAGCCTTTAAAACGAAATTTGGTTTGTATGAGTGGTTAGTAATGCCATTTGATGACTAATGCACCTAGTACATTCATGCGTTTGATGAATCATGTTTTAAGATGTTTCATTGGTAAATTTGTGGTTGTGTATTTTGATGATATTCTGATTTATAGCCGAACTGAAACTGACCATATTGCTCATATTCGTCAAGTGCTAGAAGTCCTATGTGATGCCAAACTATTCGGTAACCTAGAAAGTTGCAATTTTTGCAAAGCCCGTGTGATATTTCTTGGGTATATGATTTCAGCACAAGGAGTTGAGATAGATGAGTCTAAAATTGAAGCGATTAAGAATTGGCCTACTCCAGTGAATGTTAGTCAAGTACAAAGCTTTCATGGACTCATTGGTTTTTATCGGTGATTTTTGAAGGATTTTAGTACCATTGCTGCCTCATTGAATGACTTGACTAAAAAGAATGTTGACTTTAGTTGGGGGGTAGCGCAAGAACATGCTTTTGCTGAATTAAAGAAACGTTTCACTGAAGCACCATTGCTTGTTTTACCTGATTTCACTAAATTTTTTGAAATTGAATATGATGCTAGTGGAATTGGTATTGGTGGTGTTTTGATGCAAGAGGGTAGACCAGTAGCTTACTTTAGCGAGAAACTAAAAGGTGCACAATTGAATTATCCGGTCTATGATAAGGAGCTTTATGCGTTAGTGCGAGTTTTAGAAGTTTGGTAGCATTATTTATGGTCCAAGGAGTTTATTATACATTCTGATCATGAGGCTTTAAAATATTTGCAAGGTCAATCTAAACTAAACCATCATCATGCCAAGTAGGTTGAATTCATTGAGTCATTTCCTTACATTTTGAAATATAAAAAAGGAAAAGAAAACGTGGTAGCTGATGCTCTTTCTAGGAAAAGTGTGCTTTTGAATCATTTAGATGTACAAGTTCCTGGTTTAGAGAGTTTGCGTGATTTATATCCTAATGACCATGATTTTGTTGTTCCATATGCACATTGAGACAGAGGCAAAGGCTGGGAAAAATATCACTTACATGATGGATTTTTGTTTCGCGCTAACAAATTGTGTGTTCCAGCATCGTCCATGCGTTTGCTCTTGTTGTAGGAATCACATGCCGGTGGATTGATGGGACACTTAGGACGTGATAAGACATTATCTATGCTGAGCAGTCACATCTATTGACCTAAGATGAGGCGTAATGTGGAACAGTACGTGCAGCGGTGCATTACTTGCCACAAGGCGAAATCGAAATTGAATCCGCACGGTTTGCATACTCCTCTTCCTATTCCTAATGCTCCTTGGGAGGATATTAGTATGGACTTTGTTTTAGACCTGCCTAGGACTAAGAGGGGGAGAGATTCTATATTTGTTGTTGTGGATCGCTTTTCAAAAATGGCACACTTTATACCGTGCCACAAGAGCGATGATGCGTCGCATGTTGCTGACTTGTTTTTCAGGGAGATTGTGCGGTTGCATGGTGTACCTAGGACTATCGTTTCAGATCGTGATGTCAAGTTCATGAGTTATTTCTAGAAGACATTGTGGGGAAAATTGGAGACCAAGTTGTTATTCAGCACGACTTGTCACCCTCAAACCGATGGTCAAACGGAGGTGGTGAATCACACCCTCTCTATGCTGCTAAGAACCATGATGAAGAAAAACATCAAAGAATGGGAAGACTATTTACCACATGTTGAGTTCTCCTACAACAGGGTCGTCCACTCAACTACACAGATGTGCCCATTTGAGGTGGTATATGGTTTCAAACCTATTATGCCATTGGATTTGTTGCCCCTTCCAAGTCAACACCATGCACATATGGAGGCATCCAAGCACGCTGATTATGTCAAGAAAATGCACATCAAGGTAAAAAAGAAATTGAGCGCAAAGCGAAGATGTTTGCTGCAAGGGCGAACAAGAAGAGAAAGAAGCTGATCTTTGAGCTTGGCGACCTTGTGTGGGTGCATTACCGCAAGGATCGTTTCCCAGCTCAGCGCAAGTCAAAATTAATGCCTAGAGGTAACGGACCATTCAAAGTACTCGAAAAGATTTTCTACTGCTTACACACTGACCCTCTGAGCATTGAGCAAAAGTCCCTTAGACAACTGATACTGATTACATCCCTCTTAATAGTACGGGTTTTTCCTATGGACTCAAAAGAACTAGCAAATCTAGGCTTTACCTGCCCACCAACTGTAGTCACGGCCCTTGACGCATCAAGCCACCATCACCTTGCTTGCAACTCCTTGCACAGCACTGGCTTCTTCACAGCTGTGGCACAGCTGCCTAGCACGCCATTCCTTAGTCCTGAAAACCACCCTTGTACCTTTTTGGTTGTCATCCTTTCCTTGATGACCCTTCTTTCTGGAACCTAAAAACCTGGTTACACTCACTGTAAACGTTAGATTCCAGTTTGAGTTGCCATTAACCATCAAAACCAACTTGGGGCCTAGATGCTCTTTCAATCTCCCTCTTTTGGTGGTTAGTGGCAACCCATTCAACAAATTTGCATATCAATTTGAATAGAAGGTATATGTGTAGGTTGTAGAGAATACACTCCCCCTGAAGCTGTGCACAAGAGATTTGTTTTTAACTTGCCAATGCACAGATTATAATTGTTGGATATGGGCAGCATTTTCTTACAACTTACACTTTTATCAGTTCAGAACAATAAGTGTGTCAGAGAATAGTGAGCTGAACTAAAATATTTTTCTCTTGATGCATTTGCAAGAACCAGAGCATATAAAAATGTGTCAAAGCATCTGAATATATATCTTAGAGCATATGAGAATATTAGAGAGCAGATTCACTATGGATATATGTATCAGAGCCAAACAGATTTCTGGTCATATGTATCAGAGTGCCAATGGGCATGTATATCAGAGCAAGGGCTCTAACATGAATATGTGGATCAGAGCATATGTTTATTATGAATATGTGAATCCGAGCATAAGTCAATGAGCATAGGATTAATTATGAGTATATGAATCAGAGCAAGTAGACTAATCAGAGCAAAAACAGTCTAGACCTATGCTTCAGAGCATTGAACATATGCATCATAGCAACACACTTGGCACACTGAAATATTTCAGCATCAGAGTAAAGTGAGCAAGACAAGACTTAGTATTAATTGTAATCAAGGCAGAAAAATCAGAAATAGAACAAGCCTTGAGTACACCAGAAAATAATTTTCTTTCTCCCCCTTCCTCTATTCTCTCCCTCTTACAAATCTCTCCCCCTTTGTATGAAACTCTCCCCCTATGTCTCCCCCTATGTATGAATCTCTCCCCCTTTGACACTAAAACACCAAGAAGGAGTGAGGAAGAGACACATTTAGAGCTTTGACTTCAATATCTAGAGAACTTCTGACATCTGAACCTACAGCTGATCAACCTTGGATTGCAGACTGGAGACTTCTGATCTGAGCTGAAGGTTCTCTCGGCACAGAGCTGTAAACTGTGTTGGCATCACTTTGTTCTGATAAGCTCTGGCAGCTGCTTGAGACATCAGAGAGGAGGACAGAGTGTCATCTGCAGCCACCTGTGTCACAGATACTAACTCAGCTGGGTCAAGTGTGGGAGTATCAGCGGTGACACCGGCGGGGACTTGGACTGAAGGCACAGGCACGGAGGGAGCAGGCGCTTGAGGAGCTGTTGGAGCAGCTGTATCACCAGGAGCTGACACAGCTGGTTCAGGGGATTCGCCAAACAAAGCTGGAACAGCAACCTCATCAGGATGGTCATCAGCCTGAGGCCTGAGCTAGGTCTTGATGGTCTTTACTGTCATGTCAAAGTTGGAATCCAGAAGACCTGTTCTCTGAAGGATCATGTACATGATGTATGACCCATACCTCAGCTTAGCTTTCTTATCCTTCTGTACAGCATCTATCTCATGGAATATATATCTGGCCACATCAAAATGAATATTCTTTGCTATGTGTACCAGCACCTGCCATACTGAATTGTATACTGCATCTGTATTTCCTCCTTTGGGGCTGGAGGGTGACATGAAGAATCTTTACAAGATGCTTTGCTGTGATTGTGATCCCCTTGAAGTACACATGATCTGAAGGG
The DNA here is from genome assembly GCA_019208055.1 of Stipa capillata. Lineage (NCBI taxonomy): Eukaryota > Viridiplantae > Streptophyta > Magnoliopsida > Poales > Poaceae > Stipa > Stipa capillata. The sequence continues at coordinate 219,884 of JAGXJF010005430.1, forward strand.
GCATTGACAGGGAATGTAAAATTTCTTGGATAGAATTTTCTTCTGTCAGCATTGGAGACAGGCTCTAACTTGAACAAATTGGGCATACCAGGCTCGATAGGTGCATGAAACAAGCTGTTGAATTCTGGAGCTGTGATTGAGAGCAGCTGGCCTCTTGTTTTCCATAGCATAACATCTTGATTTTCTTGATCTACCCAGACAGTGGCATATCCTTAATGATTTCTGGGTCATAGTCTTGTTGAAGATTGCATATGAACTCCAGACCTGAGGCTTGGATGAGAGATTGAAGACTCCTCAGTCTGGAATCAGTTAAAGCAGACCAGTCTATGGCCTTGCAATCTACAAATCCCTTAGAAGCAAGGATTTCATGGTAGAGACCCCTTTGAAGATTAGAGTGAAATCTGGGGTCTGAGCAAGATGCATCCTGAAACTCCTTGTCTTCATTGAAATATGGGCAAGCTGACCTCATTCTTATGAAAGCACTTGTGCTCATGGAGGCAACTTTGCTTCGTGATTTCTGGGATCACTTTTGGGTAGCTTCTTGGCCACAACTCGGGAGATGAACTTCATTTGATTCGCCTCAGTCCTCAAGGCATGAGAGAAGATGTAATAAAACTTAGTTTCCAGATCTTCTTCCCCAATTGAGAGACTGGGTGAGCTATCTGCTTGTTCAGCCTCTGCCTCCTCTTCCTCTTCTTCGTCAGCTGATTCTGTACTTGGAGAAGATCTCTCGGCTTGGTAATCTTCATCTGAATCAGCTCTAGCTTCTTTCGGCCTGGGAGGAGTAACAGACACACCTCTGCCATCATCTGATGAGCTCTCAGAGCTTTCTTCTTGCTCAGCTGACTGACTTACTTGTGCCACAGGTGATGACACAGGTGCTTGAACTGAAGGGGCTGGGTCAGCTGGCTGTGGCACAGGTGAGTTAGACAGGTGTGGCTCTTGGGCTTGAGCTTTTGCTGCCTGTGACACAGCTGGTTGAGACAGCTGTGGACTTGTTTGTTTGGCAGCTTCTAAAGGCGTCACAGATCCAACCTTTGGAGATTGGAGCTCATGGGCCTCTTTGGCTGTCTGTTCTTCGGCCTCAGATACT
>JAGXJF010005431.1:0-120334 GCA_019208055.1 Stipa capillata
GGCGTCCTAGAGCTTTTCGCTTTGAAAACTTTTGGATCAAGATGCTTGGTTTTCAACAGGTTGTGCTAGAGGCTTGGAACGAGAACGCGAATCATATAGAGCCTAGCTAGATTCTTTTTCACAAACTCAGTACCATTGGAAAATGTTTGCAATGATGGAGCAAACTCTCTTTTTTGACACCAAGTTGCAGCATTACATGGCGCTATGAATCATAATATGGCTCAATGTGGCCTAGGATCACCGTCAGTTGTCCCTAGAGGAGGCAGATTTGAGGACTAGACTTAAGAGAAGAGTTATTGGGATTGCGGTGCTTGAGCGCTCTAGGAAAAAACAATGTGTGAGAATTTCAAATTTGAGAGAGGGGGACACCAACATCAAATTTTTTCGCATGAGGATTAATGTGCGGCGCTGTAAAAACTACATCACCAGGCTAAGGGGAGACAATGGTTGGGTCACTATCCATGATGAGGAGCAGCCCATAGTTTAGGATCATTTTCAATCCATTATTCACAAGGGCAACCCGGCTGGAAGAGATTTTAATTGGGAAGCTTTGAATTTTGGTGACTGTGACTTCCACGACCTTGATGATGACTTCTAGGAGGACTAGGTCCTTGCAGTCATTCGGATGATGCCGGAGGACAAGGCGCCAGGACCCGACAGGTTCACCGGTGTGTTTTTCAAAGCTTGCTGGGACATGATAAAAGATGACATTATGTGGGTTGTACGCCTCTTTCCATTGCGTGCTCAAAAATTCCAGTGGCTCAATTCAGCAAATGTGGTCTTGCTACCAAAGAAAGACAAGGCCAAGAACAACTCCGACTACAGGCCTATTAGTCTGATCCATGACATGGCCAAAATGATGACTACTAGGCTCGTGCCTATAATGAACACGCGCGATAGTTTCTCACGCGCAAAGTGTTTTCATCAAGACTAGGAGTATACATGGTAACTACCTTTATATGCGCAACTTTTGCCAGATGCCTGCACTGGAACAAGACTCCGGCACTCCTTTTCAAGCTTGATATTAAAAAGGCTTTTGACTCGGTTTGATGAGGATACATTTTTGATCTACTTCACCACAAAGGTTTACCTAGCCGGGTTAGGAATTGGATCACTGCCCTTCTCTCCACCACCTCTCTCGGATTCTGCTAAGTGGGGTGCCAGGGGAACCAATCTCGCATGGCAGGGGCTTGCAGTAGGGAGACCCTCTATCACCATTTCTTTTAGTCCTTGCCATTGACCCCTTGCGACAAGTTCTTGACACGGCCACTGATCGGGGACTGCTACATAGGATATGAGGTCGGGGGGCCCAACTTTAGAACCTTGCTCTATGTGGATGACATGACAATTTTTGCATTACCAATAAAGATGGACATTGACAACCTGACTGCTATGCTTAGTGATTTTGGAGAGGTTACGAGACTAATCACAAACTTCCAGAGAAGCCTTGTGGCACCTATCAGATGCGGGGAGATCAACCTACGGGACACCATGCATGAGCTCCTTCTCGGTGATTGTTTCGAACTTTTCTATCAAATATCTTGGGCTACCACTTTCCATTAGAAGCCTCAAAAGAGCAGACTTCCAATACCTTGAGGAAAAAATCGCAGGGAAGCTTGCTACTTAGCAACACAGACACCTTACTCACACGGGCCGTTGCACACTTATCAAATCTGTTCTCACCTCGCAGGGCATCTACCACCTTACTCCTTTATAGGTGCCCCCTGGGGTAGTCAAGAGGATTGACAAATTTAGAAGATGGTTTTTATGGGCTGCAGCAGCGACCGCCTCTGAAGGGAAATGCAAGGTAAACTGGGAGACTATGTGCTGCCCAACAACGCTTGGTGGTCTGGGCATCATTCACCTAGATAAGTTTGCGAGAGCTTTGAGACTGAGGTGGCCTTGGTTTGAATGAAAAACACCTCATTGTTCATGAGTAGGTACGGGCAACCCATGTGATGTTACCGATATAGACCTCTTCTACGTAGCGACCACTATTACCATAGGCGATGGAATAAGCGCTAATTTCTGGGATTTGGCTTGGCTAAACGGCATGAGGCCCAAGATCATTGCTCCAAATATTCATGCCATTTAACTGGTATATGCACAATGTGCTTCAGAACAATGCTTGGATTGGTCAAATCAACACTCTAGGAGATCTCATGGTTGAACACCTGCAGGGGTTCATGGAGCTTTGGTTGCGGATTCAGGATTCCAATCTTACCCTAGGAACTCCAGATTTTATCTCATGGAGGTTCACGGCAAATAGGAAGTACTCGGTGCATGGCTTCGACTTACAAAGTGTAATTCAGTGGGGGCAGTGGCGACAAGGTTACAACACAGAGTCTAAAAAGTTTGGGCACCTCCAAAGTGTAAAATCCATCCATGGCTTGCAAGCAAAGATAGAATGTGGACAGCAGATCGGTTCGAGAGAAGAGAATTGCCAAATTGCGGGTTATGCCCCCTATGCAAGAGGGAGCCGGTGTCGACGGCACATTTGTTCTTCACAAGCCGCTACACGGTTAGAGTATGGAATATGATCAAAGATTGGCTTGGGTTGGTGAACCTTCTCTCTAACCTTGGGGTTGCAGCCATTTTCGTCAATGACTGGTGGACGAATGCGGCGCACCACATGAGAACGCCAAGTAAGGCACTCACCTCTCTCATCTTGCTTGTTTCATGGGAGATTTGGAATGAGCGAAACTCTAAAGTGTTCCATAATTCCGCTACCCCTACTCATATTTTTCTCATGAAAATAAAAAAGGAGGCGGTGTTATGGGTGTTGGCAGGCGAGAAACATTTGTGATCTATAATGTTAGGAGAGTAGTCTTTCTTCTATTGTAGGTATATGCCCGCTTATGCCCTGTTAGGGTTGGTTGTATGTAAAACTTTTTCTTAAACTATGAAATAAGGCAAAGCTTTTTCCTCCATTTTAAAAAGAAAAAAACACACAGAACTGTCCATATATAGAAGTTTCTAAAGAAATCTCCTACCTCCCGAGTTCCGGCTCCCATGTGCATTGTCAGTTAATGCTATCGAATCTTTTCGTGCAAAATTTCTGATCTTTTCTATAGATGTCAAAGCTTATGGATCTACTTAAGATTTAGTCCAAATTTTCTATTCTTTACCTTTGAATTTTCTCCCTTTCGGGCAAGGGCAATGTCAGTAGTCCAACATAGCGGCAACATTGCTGCTTAGCAGGGAGCAGATCAGGTGCAACTGGGTAGTCGCAATCTGTCATTTTCTACCTCAGTTGAACGGGACTGCCTGTCTGTGATCATGTGCCCTAATACAGTTCTTTCCTTCTTTTAGTACCTTTTCCAATCAAAGTGGCAGGACTTCCGAGTACGTTCCAAAGTACCATATCGGGTTGGGAAGCTTCTACAGTTCTTTCTGGCCTCCCATCTCTATTATTGACCGGAATGTTACACGTCCACGTGCCACTCTGTGTTTGGTCCCTGCTTTAGTTTCTTTAATTCGAATCTCCTTGGTATTCCAGCAAAATTCTATGTCCAAAGGTTTTTCAAGTACACTAGTTATGAATTTTTGAAGGAATTAGTTAATTCCCAGTAAGAACGTGTAAAACTCCATTCGATCCGTTTCGAGAAAAAACTCCATTCGCGTGTACCCCTTCCATGGCACATACCAGCATGTACAGTAAACCTTTTACAAGTCACCAAAACGCCCTTGATATAACTAGTTAACTAGCTGAAGATTGTAACGACATTATGGTTTAATCAACAAAGCTCTCTTCCCCGCTAAAAAAGAAAAATGAAAAAACTGTAAGAGTAAAATGGGTAGGTATACATGCAATGACAATATTTTGCAGCCAGTTTTTTGCCTTGTCACTTCTTTTGGCATGGACAACAAAGGGCCTCGTAGGCTCTTGCGTTGAGAAAACTCAAAAGGCCGGAGGGGAGGTGGGGCTAGACGAACTTGGTAACACGTGAAAATAAGAAACTTCACTGATTTCCCAACAAAATATTACTCGAGAAATTATAACAACGGAAATCTAACTGGCACACGTCTGCTAGTCTTACACAGTGACTCACTGCGGGCCATCCGATCTGCTCGAGCCGGACAAAACAAGTGGGAGCTAGATGCACCTTATGATGCATGTATTTTCACGTTCAAATAGCAAGCGGACAAAACAACTAACGTCAACAAGATTCTCTAAAAATCTAAAAATTTAAAATGTTTTATAGCTCAAACCATTTGTCCAATTCACGATCCGTTTTCACCGTGGACTTCGTCTCGACGAAAGCTTCAAAACTAGATCCCACTCGAGTATGTTCCGATGATATTTTTTCAAACTCTTCAGTTACCACGCAGTAATATATTAGTTACCATCTTATTAATAATGAGTTATCAAGTAATTGAACCTCGTCATCCACAGTTACCAAGTAGTAATGAACATCAATTATAACCAATTATCCACGGCCTAAAATTAAGTATTGATCTAGTAACCTATAACAAATGATTCAGCAACCATTAACTAATGATTTTTATAGCTACAGAATAATATTATTAATGTGTGAATCCTCGGGGGAAGAGACATGTTCCGGCACGTCTCGCGCTCACACGCGCTCGTGCTCGGCTGGGGAAATGATAGCATGGAGCCTCCTACTTCTCCTTCTCCCCCTATTACTCTCTCTTGATCCTCGTTTATAATTTATATCTACCCACCGATTTATTACCTGGTAACCATTTGCTAATAAGTTGGTAACCAGCATATTACTATCAGGTAACTGGTAGCACGAAAAAAAATTCATCAGAATATACCCAAGTGAGATCTAGTTTCAAAGCCCTTGTCGAGACGAACCCGAAGGTGAAAACGGATCGTGGATCAGGTCAACGGTTTGAGCTACAAAATATTTTGAGTTTTTGAAATTAGCATTTACTTCTGTTGAGACCATCATTTGCATGCAAGTGAGAGGCAACAGGAGAAACATGAGAGAGAAAAGGAAGGATGATATCATCATTTGCATGCATTGTAATTGATATTTCATCTATCGCACCCTAAGGCTGCAATTGACGTGCTCACGCTTGGCGTGGGAGCGGAACGGGCATGACATCAGGCACGCCGTATGTTAAGCAATCGGGGCACACAGTCGCCGTGTAGTAAAGTCCCCCGTAGGCAGAAATGTGACACAAATCTGAATTTGTGCATCCACAGCGCAGTTTACAACAAAGTCCCCTACCTCTCCCTCCCTCTCTCTCAGGCGAGGGCTGTACTTCAACCGATTTGCAACAACGTCTGCCAGTGTCACCAGGCTAGTACGTGCCGCAACTCGGCTGAACAACAGCGGAACAAAAAGAAAAAGAAAACCTAGTAATCTAATCCCTCTCTCTCTCTCTCTCTCTCTCTCTCTCTCTCTCTCTCTCTCTCTCTCTCTCTCTCTCTCTCTCTCTCTCTCTAAACGTCACGGCCCTTGTGCTGTTGGACTCCAAATTTGTACTCCACATCTGAGAATAATATAGCTGCCGGCTGTTGCATCTGCTCAAGAAGCTGCAGGCTTGCAGCGTCAGCTTGGTGCAGATACGTAGGCAAGCCACCGACTCCTCTTTCTCACAGAAGCAAAGCACGCATATATCCGTCCATCACAGTAGTTGATACCCGCGTCAAAGCCGATGTGCTACGAAGACTCGCCGTCGTCCGACGGCTGTGGCGGTGTCACCAAACCCTCGACCGCCTTCGCCACAGCTTCCCTCAACGACGCCTCGCCGAATTCGCCAGCCTACAAAATCGTCAACCAGTCAACTTCACCGGTAATTAATCTCGACCATTCAGGCAGGACACAGAACAATTACACAACCGCCAAGACACAAGATAACATTACATAAACGGCTTTCTCAAGAAAAACTGGTTCCGGAGGATGTGATCGACATTTGTGTTTCAATTTTAAAAGTTCACTAAACATTATCTATATTTCAACGGCTAGCTCGTAGTCGTACCCACCTTTTTTCATAACTTTCTCATAACAAAAAGATCTTTTGCACAGCAATTCAAATTTCAAATTTGGAAATTTTTACTGGTGACAGGGTCGAAATTTCCTTGCTAGTACGTACCTACCTACTAGTAGATGCTTACAGTAAAATCTGTAGAAATATAGGTTTATTTGTGTGGTCGGTATTAGTAGGTATTCTGTGGCCAAGCATAGCACAGTATGAGCTTCCGAGTATCCGGCCAAGTCATGGCGATCGAAACACCATCATCATATCTTCTATAATTTTTCTTGTGGTGGAGAGCAAATTTAGGTCATGAAAGAGATGTGTATTGGTACGTAGAAATTGCCGGATGAAGCTTCCATGAAAGGAACAGGAAAAAGATTGGAAGTCCGACGAGGGCAACAAAAAAAAGAATCGAGGTTGATGTCCTCCCGCCAAAACAAGAGAAGTGAGGCCGATTGAGTTGGACTTGTAGCCGTGACGTCACCCGAGGTCAAGTTTTCTCGCTGAGTTTTCTCCGGCGGGGCCCAATGGAAGCTCATCCGTTTGACTCTGACCTAGCTTTGAACCACCAATTCTCGCGTGTACTCGGACACGTATGCACGTGTAATTTACCACGTAGCAATTCATAAACATTGTGACGTACGGTGCGTGTGTCAATTCGATCGTACCTTTGCTCGCAGTGTCAGGCTCGCCTGAGAAATGCTGTCGTTGGCGGCCGGTTGCCTGGCGACGATGGCGACCACCGTGAAACGACGGCCCGTCTCCTTGAGCAGCGCGAGCACGCGCATCACTAGCTCCGACAGGTCTCCTGGCGCCGCCACCCTTATGGTCACGTCCCGGGACTCCCACGACGATGTGGATGCGCCGGCGCCACTGGTCACATCAACTTGTACCCTCGCCGACGAGCCGCCGGTTAGCCCTGCTTGACGGAGTGCTTGCTCTGATCTATCCCTGGAGCTGCTGTTGACGACGCGCTGGTGGATCTGCGCCGCCTCGAGGGTTCGGTTCTTGGCTTCGAGCTCGGAGATTTGGGCTGTCAGGATGTTCATGTAGTCCAGTGTGTTGGCTAGACGGTAGCTTTGTCTTTCTACAATGCGAGATCATGCACAAAGCAAATTAACATACTTATGCAGTAGCTCTTAAGGCTGGTAAAATTAAACGAAGTTATTGAAGACAGTAGAATGCACAACGTACTAACCTAAAACATGCATGTAAGATTTCATGCAGAATGTGTAGAATCTTTTGTCCAAACAAACATGGATTTATCTTGCAACAAGTTGAGATGTACAATTATACCAATTAAGCGCTAAGATAGTAAAGAATGCATCTGTTGATGGTGATTAATCAATGAATTCGTCTAGTACCTTTGATCCGGGAGGAAGCAGCCCTCTCAGCGCCTCGAAGCTCTCGTTAAGCCTCTCGCGCCGCCTCCGCTCCGATATCATATGGTGCAGCTGGCTGCTCGTCGGCGCCGACGCCGTGGCCTCCTCCTCCTCCTGCCCTCGCTGCGCGGCCGCGCCGGTGGTGCGCTCCAGGTTGAACTTGAGCATGTGCATCCTCCTCAGGATGGAGATGCCCATCTTGATCATCCGCTGCCCCGGCGCGCTCGACGCCGCCTCGGCGCCAGCGCCGCGTTGTACGCCCGGAACGCCGTCCCCCAGCGCGGCCACCGCTGCGCGCGGTGGTTGCCCGGGGTAGGTGGCGTCGACGGGGTAGGCAGCGCAGACGAGGAGGAGGAGATGACGGCGAGCATGGCCTGCGCCATCGCGGCGTCGTCGGCCTCCGCGCTCGGGATGTGGACGTGGCCGTGGCCGAGGCCGTGCCGGCTGAACGGCACGGGGTGCGGCGGGTGCGGCGGGTGGAGCAGCGGCTCCACCGTTAGTTCTCGGGGAGACGGCGTGGCGGACGACATGGCCATCGTGCGCAGGAGCGACGTCGAGCCGTCGGTGGGGCTGCCCACGGAAATGGACGGCAGCGAGGACGACGACGACGACGGCCGCGTCGGCGGAAGCTGGAGCAGCTCCTCAAGCAGCGACTGCTGGAAGAAGTCCTCGGAGAAGACCTGCTCGACGCTCGCCTGCAGGTTAATCTGCGCGCCGTTCGCCGCCGCGGACATGCCCACCTCGATCTCGCCGCTCTCGCATCCCATGAAGACCGCCATCTGCCACACATATACACTGCTCAGCGTCGTTCAAATGCATGCATCTGACATCCATGCGAGATTAGGAATTGAACAAACCTTAATGCCAGCTTCCTGAAACACAAGAACAGCATGCAAAGAGATCAGCATTCATCTTCATCTTTTTTTGCAACTGGACATCGATCATGAGTGCACTATTTTCCATGTGCATGTGTACTGACCTGGTAGAACTGCAGCTGCACCGGCAGCGACGCCGAGGCCGCCAGGTTGTGCTCCGGCACCTCCATGTAGGCCCGGCCGTCCTTGTAAGCCCACCCTGGCACGCACCCGCCTACGACCGCGCAGAGCGACCCCCGGTACGCGTCGAACAGCGCGCGCCCTCGGTCGTCACCGCGGCCACTACAGCAGAGCCATCCGTCCAGGCACAGCAGGTCCCGGTGGGCTCTGCAATGCATGGAGAGAGAGGCGTTGCACGTAAGAGATGACCCCATCTATGACCCATCCCAATGGAGATCGATCGATCGATGACATGGACGGGCGTGCGTACCTGGTGGCGGCGGCGGCGGAGGTAGGAGGAGGGTGGCCGCCGGGGATGGGCGCCCAGACGCAGAGGTAGGCGCAGGCGGGGACGCGCGCCGCCGCCTGCTCGAGGATGCGCAGCCGGGATTCCTGGCCGAGCTCGAAGAGGGTGTCCATCATATTCCCCAAACAACACCTCGAGAGATCACCACGGCGCCGGCGTCCATTGCTGCCCGGCTATTAGCTAGCTGGTTTCTCTATGGTTCGTTGTCACTGACTCACTGCCGTCGTCGATGGTTCGGTATATATATACGACCGGGGTGATGGTGCAGATGTGTATGCATGCATGTGTGGACGGGAGTGGAGAGAAAAGTAGTAGTACCAGCTAGGATAGTAGTAGTATAGTGCGGTTGGGGAGGGAAGCTTGTTTGGCTCGGAGAGAATGGATGAAGACATGCATGGGAGGGGTTGAAAAGTATGAAGATGCTGGCTAGCTACTATGTGCAAAAAGTCGTTCAAAGGTGATGATGGGCTTGAAAAGGGTCAAACATGGTAGCAGGAAGGGGTTGCCGGATGACATATTGATGAGCTTCAATTCAGCCTTGTCTAACCCTTAATTAGCTTCTCATCAAATCTCAGAAAGAGTTAGGTGTTGAAGGGGTTCCTTCATGCTCATTAAATGCAATACTTGTAAATTTTGTAGTTCAAATTCATTGTACGTTAAGGGTAAAACAAATGATGAAAATCTGGCAAATGATAAATAGGTTCGAAAATGAAGTTGAAGAAAGAAAAATGCTACTATAATTCACAATAACTAGCACGGTGTCCCACACAATTGTGCAGAAAACATCATTAGTCATCTCTTTTTTGACTCAAATAGATATGTTAACTATAGTAGTATTTGCGTCGCTCTCAAGGGTGACAACCAAACCCTAGAGCTGCTTCTCATGACTCTCCTCACTGCCGCCGCCGGTGGCAGTGGGGCCACCCACTGAAGGTGGCTGGCATGGCGGGGCTGCTTTAGCGCGGGTGGAGGCGACACACTCGGGGTGACTCCTGCTGCGGTTCGGCAGTAGGGCAGGCCAGTCGGCACTATCCCTTGGGTGGTTACTGCGGTGGAGGGCCAAGGCAAGTGTCGCGGTGGTTGGCGGCTGGGGCCGATGGGCATGGCGGCAGCCAGGCATGGAGGTGAGCTAGGCATGATGTGAGGTGGCCCATGGCAGCGGTGGCTGGCCGTGGAAGCGCGTTGTGGAGGTCCCCTAATCTGGCCGCGAGGCTCCATGAGAGGGGCTTGTGGTCAGAGGCGTTGGTGAAGGGGTGCCGGCGGCCGGTTGTGGCCACCATGCGGGGGCGGTTTCGGTCAGGCATAGTGCTACTACGGGTAGACGTGGGGATCATGGTGACGCCACGGTGACTCAATGTGCAACTGCAAATGCGGTGACATGGTGTGGTGTGCGTGGCTACGGAAGTTTGACGGTCGGCTCTGTCATAGTGCTGCCTTGACTTGAGCGCCGCTAGATACGGGTTTTGCCGGCTGGAGTGGGTAGCCAGAGGTCAAGGCAACTCCGGGTGAAAACCTTGTTCTGGCCTTGGTTGGAACCGGCAACCCTGACCTTTGAGGGAGTTGTTTACCTCCTCAGAAGCATCGCCGGTTGTTGCGCTCCTCTTCTCTTCCCGAGGTCTGGGCTTCAGGTGGAAACCTCAGATCTGGTTTTCCTACTTGGAGGCATCATTTCGAAGCCGGCTTCAACTGCGGACCGGTGGTTGACAGCTTGTTCGAGTGGATGTTAGGCTAACTGTTCTGGATCCTTTGGCGTTGCGAGTCATGCGATAACGACGATGAAGACGAGTGGAGTTAGGTCGTGGCATGGTCTTTGTCGTCGACTGCTCAGCGTGTCAATTGGGTTTCTGCGCATCATTTTTGCCATGGTGCGTTGAGGTTGGAGCTGTAGTGCCGTGGTCGACTCGGCGGCGATCATGACTCACAAAGGGTTTGTTCGGTGGGCGGCTGATAAGGATATCCCTAACACCGATACAACCATATTACAGGGTCTAGTAACATGAGCTCAAGCATGCCAACTTAATTGTCAAGTAAATTCATTTCTTGGAGCTCTATCATTTTTTATGAACTCCATGATGCTGCCTAAAGGAGATAATGTTATATTACTCAAAAACATGGGCTCAAGTGAGGAGAAGGATGACAACGTTACAAGGAACAATAAGAGAGACGTTGAGTCGTTGTCAAGTTATTTCGAGACTTTAAAACCACCATGATGGATTATGAGGACTTGGACGAAAATATACGAGCTTCCACATTGTATTTTCGTCCATGATATATTCATGGTGTTCACTACCTTATCGGGTCAAGGGCCATGTATCTTTTAATTTTAGCAACTTAGAGATATGCAAGCACCTCCTCTCCATCCTCTATTTAAGTCCCCTAAGTCCCTAGGATTAGATGGGTTTCATTGAGTTGTTTTAGTTATTGCTCTAATTTCACATCTACAAATCGTGTAAGACTACCGCCTTGTTCAGATCAATATTGGAATCTTAAACTCTCTTTTTCGATCTCTTGTGCCAATTTAATACTCGCAATTCAGATTGCATATTATCACAGTTCTTGCTGGTTCTTCGGTTGCGTGCAGGAACTCGAACTTTATTGTTCAGGTTGATCGTGCCCATGATAAGGTCAATAACCGTCGGAGATTGGTTTAGCGATTGCTAAGGCGTATCGTCGTGTACGGTATAGTTGGATCATTAAAGTTAAGCTCCACCAAATCGATAGCTATCTTCGTCTCATCAAAAGATCGGGTCACCATCTCATCAGCGGCGCTCTCCAACTGATGTAGTGGTTTGGTCGATGCAAGACTTGTAACTTTCTCATGCGATGCTCGTTACCAAAATCAAAGATGCCTTGTCCTCGACGCGTTGGTGGACTGTTTGGTGGGGCCGGCATGGCCTTGGAATTGCTATTCCCACAATTGTGAGTTGGTGGCCATCTGTGATAATGTCGGAGTCACCGAATCAGGGGAGTGATGGGTGATGATGATGACGTTGGTGAGCGGTCTAGACGAATGGATCTTCTCGACGATGTATGTTGAGGTCTGTATGAGTGACCAAGTCGGCCTATAGTGCCCTGTCTTTAGGTGAGTTGTCTTTTTGATTTTCTCCTAATTTTCCTTAAATTAACTAGGTAACTCTTTTCGAGTTAATTAATATATTGAGGCAATTTTACCTCTGGCTAAAAAATAATGGTATTTGTGAGGACATATCAACGGCCACATGTCGTACATGACAGTAGATCGATAGGTAGAACTATAATTCTAATCGTGAGTGCTGGTCAATCCTTTGTACATGAGCCGGCGTTTGTCACTATGTGGAACACAAATTAGACATGAGTCGGTCGGTCATTTGTATATCATATTAGATCATTATCAGTGTTAATCAAGCACATTATATCTAGCTAGCAGGTGGTTTGTACGTGAGATGGTCGGTCATTTGTGCGTGATATTAGATTGGTGCACAAAATTAATATTCAAATCTCAAGCCGGCTGGTCAATATTTTGTACTGAGCCATGATATCAGATCAGTATATGGCCCTAAGCCAGCCGATGATCTATACATTATATTACATCAGTATGTGAAATTAAAGTTTGAGTTGGTAGGTTTGTGCGTGAGACTGTCAGTCATTTATACGTGATATTAGATCAGTACATGAAATTAAAGTTTGGATCACGTGCCACGTGCCGGTTGGTCAGTTGTTTGTGTACTGACTTGCCAAGCTACTCAATTAGTACGCAGATATTAGAGCGGTGTGTAGTCAGCAAATTGTTTGTATGCGATATTAGAGAGGTATGCAAAGGTGTAAAGTTATAAATATCTATTGGTTATGGTAATAACAAGGATCCACCAGATCAATAATGGATGATGTTTGGGTATAGTTATTAAAATCTATTGGTTGTGGTCGATTAATAGATCCCCGATGATATTTGAGGGTAATAATGAAGATCTATCAGTTGTTGGTCATTACTAATAAGGGTTCATCGGATCAACGGAGAGATGATGTTTAAGTATAGTTATAAAGATATATAAGTTGTGGTTCACTAATAATAAGAATTCACTAAATTAATGATGATGTGTTTTGCTTTTCTAGTTGATTATGATGTAATTTTAATATATAATAGATATACTATCTCTGTTTCTTCTAATAATTTTGAAGAGGAATGTTACGATAGAACGGATGTGGTGCACCCATACTTATAGCACCCCACCAGGGTCTTTAAGCCTACTGACTTCTTAAAAATTCTCGAAGAACTCATGGTGACAGATATAGATGAAGTATGTGTAATTGTAAAACTCATCAGGAAAATATGATCATTCGTGTTCTACATAAAATAGGCAATGATAATACTCATTTGTAGTGATACGAGTGTTATCATTTATACTCTTTTTATCTTTTTTTTTGCAGGACAAAAGTAATCATAGATGAACTTTTATAGATAATTATAATCCATCCCTATCTATCGTTATGAACTTTTTATAACTTTTGAAAGCTCATAGGTTCGGAGACCCAAAAGGTGGATGTGAGCGCGCGTTTCAGCCGTCGCGAGCAGCGATCCATATCATTGACGTGAGTGTACCAAAATAATAAAATGAGCATAAGTAAGTTATATGGTGAAAAATACATCCAATGGCACATGTACCATGGTAGAACCAGCTTTTCCCTTAGAAATGTAGTGCAATTTACCGAACCTCTCTGTTTCACGTCGGAAAATATATACTTCTTCCATCTTAAAATGATATATCATTTTAAAAAGTGTGTGACCAACTTTTTTATTTTTATCACTAATTAAATACAAAAAATTTAGATTGATTAAATACAAATAATATTATTAGATTTATCATTAAAAATTGTTCTATTGTATAAAGTTTATCATATTTTACTTACGTGCTCATTCAAAAAGTAATAATCTAAATTACATATTGGTAACTGTACAAAATCAATTTTTTTTATCTATTTTAAAATCAACGGGTACATATATAGCATGCACTCGAAACATTGAGATCCGTGCACATGTCGATCAGCGACGATGTTTCCCTTCAGGTAAAACCTGCGGCTCTTCTCCTATTCCTCAAACGATTTGGTAAGCAGTTTTCTTTAAGCACCATGGGGTGGCTAATCCAGTTCCCCTGGTCCACTACTTTCGCTGCTAAAATGGGGTTTGGTCTACCCCTGTGTACCTTTCTTCACGCCAGGTCAAGGGCGCAAACTCCCGGTGCACACCAATGTGCAATGGACCATGCATGTATGGAATCCTTCTTTCCTACTGTAGTTCTACTGGTTAAAGAGGGAACTTAAATAATGTAGTACTTCCTCTATTTTATTATATATGTCCTTAATTTTGGAATACTCTATTTCATAATGTTTATCAATTGGGTAATTAAGATTGTAGTAATTGTATTGATTCTATTCCGGATCCTATTAAATTGCTCCTAAAGTAGTTAAATGGTTGTATTATATTATTTAATAGAGGCATGTATGATCATTTCTCAGTTGTTTTCTCTTAGAATAAGTGCTTTTTTGGTCTATATGTATGGTGGGCTGAGAATACATATAGTAAAACAGATTAAGTATATGATTAGGGAAGACTGAAGAGCACACGAAGTTCATGTGACACATGACATTCGAGACTATTGTTATTAAAGAGTATATATAAGAAGCGGTTAATTTACAACCCAAAAGAAGTCTATTTCCCCCTGTTAGTAGAAAGCATAATCTAAGACGTATAATCGCATATAGTTCATAAATAACCGTATGTGTTTAAGCTAATAACATATAGTAGTGGCTGGAATACACAATATAGGTGATTAAAAATCGTCTATAATAAATAAGACATCACATACAGTTTAAACAAATTGTTTGTGATGTTGACACACATGATTAGCTAATCATGTGTGGTTTCCTAGCCCAATTCGAGGCCCAATTGCCGGCCCAACTCTGCAACATATATAAACTCACCGTAAGCTCTAACCCCCTCCCCCCACACCCAATTCCCCCTCGGTACCCGACCTCCTCCTACTTAGCCTCTCCCTATTAGCTACGTCACTTCTCTCACCTCATCTCCTTCCTCTTCTGCACTGAGCCCCCTCCCTTCCCCTCCATTCTCTTCCATTGCCTAGAGTTCTCTCCACTAACTAGTGAGCTCCAACCACGCCCCCTTCCACCCTCCACCATCCAAACTTGACATCACCACGAGCTCGGCACCACCACAGGCACGCGTATCATGCTAGAAAACAAGAAGCATGCGGAAGACGATGCCTCCGACATCGTCTCGCTCGGATCCGGCTGCCTCTGACATCACCTCGCGTGGATCTAGCCGCCTCTAACCTCACCTCGTTTGGATTCGGCCACCTTCAACCTTCGACAATGTGCATCGCTACTTCCTCAACCACGGCACTAGCGCTTGCCTCCACCTCGACCTCTCGGAGCACTTTGACCACCAACACGGGGGCAACACCGAGGTCTCCTGCTCATGTGCGATCAGACAGCAGGAGCGGTTCACGGGATGGTGGGCCCGTATGTGCCGCCACTGCAAAATAAGGCCGTGATTGGCGCTCGCTAGAGTAGTGCAAGTGTTTTTTTCAGTTGAGAAAATATGTCACATATGGTTCCCAAGCAATAGCCTGTGATAAGGACTGGTCGTCATACACAAGGCTTCAGAAAATCATCTTTGATGCAGTTTCTAAACCGTTTAGGATAAGGCATTCTATAGTAGTGCGGGGTATTCTAATTGTAAAATATCTATATAAACAATATCAAAATATACATAAACTATCTATTTGAAACTTGAGACTGTTTTGCCTGTTTTGATCGTGTTTTGCCAACATGCCAGAACCACCTCCAAAGCCGCCTCAAGTGGTCAAAAAGCCTATTTTTATGAGCTTAGGAGTTGTTTAGATGATTTTACAGTTTGGTGTTTAAGCAGACGCACTATCAAATTTAGGGGGTCAAACATTATTTTTTTACTCATTTATATGTTGTGATCTTATTTTTTCATTTGTTCTTTTGTTAGGATGATCAACCAGCTCATTGTATTCATCGTACCACAGTAGAAGTGATCTCGACATGTTGAATTTCAGAAGACTAGGTGAAGTTCATGGTTATAGACACTACTGCAGAAACGTGTATTTCAGACGACACTTCCTAGACGGTTTAAAGAGATCGTCACGGCTTAGGGACATCCAATACGGTTTCTTAAAGCTCGCTGTCTAGGATAATATCCGAAGCCTCAGTGCAAGAATGAACCGTCTAGAATAGGGCCACATCCTAGACGGTTCACATTTTCAACTGGCTTGGTCGTAAACCGTTTGGGATGTGGCCTTATCCTAGGCGGTTCACAGCTTGAACCGTCAAGAATATCCTAGCCACCTGCATGCAACAAGGACATATTCTAGACAGTTCGCAATATGAATTTTCTAGGATAAGACATATTCTAGACCGGTTCCTCAGTTTGAACCGTTTGGGATTTGGCCCCATATCTATAGTTAGGCCCTTTACCCTTTGCTCTACGTCCTCCGTGCCTGTTTCCCTAGCTTTGGCCTAGCTCCTCCATGCCAGCCGCCGCCGCATCGCCCACCGCCATTGCTGGACGACCCGACCGACTCTACCTCTCCTCATCCTCCCACCACCATCGCCCTCCACCTCCACCTTGACGACCCAGTCGACCCCCTATTGTTCCCTCATTCCCTCCCTCTGCAACACCGCCACCAAGGAGCAAGACCACCACCTGCAGCGAGCTCTAGCATTGGCTAGGGCAAGGTAAGTCCCTTCCCTTTCGTGTTTCTCCCATTATCAATGCCTTTGTAACCCTAGGTTTGAGAGAGATAGAGTAGAGAGGAGGAGAGCAAAGATAGGATGACCCTCTGCTTGGCTGTACTCAGAAGATTTGGCTATAAACCCTAGGTTTGATGATCAGTGATTTGTTTGTTAGTTCTAAAAAATCTTCCTTATATCATAATTTGTTTTCCAATTCTGCAATGCTGCAACCATATACCTATACCGTGGGCTATATCCGTCGTAGGACCATTAAGGCATGTTCAAGCCAGGCTAGATGAAGTTCAATAATTTTAGTGGGTAGTACGGATTTATTTACTAGGATGCAAAAGATATGGATCAATGTTCATTCCACTTTTAATTAATTAAGATAACTCCTAGAGCCACTAGAATGCTATTCTGCCTATGAGATTATGCTCGTTGTTTGATGAATTTAGATATATATGTATATATAACATTCTACATCTGTTGAACATGTTTTAGGATCCTTCTAAAAATAATTAGCATACTGAAGATGGCTCATTTGTTGTATGGTTTAATTTGGTGTTAAGTAAATTCAAGATGTCATCCCAACATTTTTGCCATGTTTAAGATACATTGTTCTATTTGCACTCCATTTTTGCCAACTTTAAGATATATATGTATATTTAACAAACAATCGCCACTATTCTGCCTATGGGATTATGTTGGTGGTTGATATGCTAGTAATTGTTAAAATAAATAGTACAATAACCATCCGCTTTTACTGTTTAACCTTCAATATGCTAGCTGTTTGATGAATTTAGATATTTATATGTTCAAAATAAATCAACTAATCCCCCTCAAGCTAACCTTTATTCCTGCTGCATCGCCCCTTCTCATATAGTTTTCTTTCCAACAATAATAGTGAAGATGTCATCCCAACATTCATCGTCATCGAGCTTGCCCGGTAAACCAGGGTCACCGCGAGCGTCTGACTCTTCAGCGGCCATGAAGACTCGTCGTGGTAGAAAGCCTACTAAGAAGTCCTCTAGCCGCTATCAAGTTACAAGGGTAGCTCATGACTCCGGGGCTCCAGCATCCCCTTCAAGAACCGCTCATAAGTTCAAGACGATATGTGGGGTTGTAGCAAAGAAACATGTGAAGATCAGTATAGAGGACTTGAGGCTTCTTACCTTGGAGCAGCTGAACTCATAAGAGACAAGCCGCATTGTTGATAGCTTTCAAGGTTGGAGGCACTTCAAGTACTCTGTCATCAAATATTTTTTGAAGTAGGAAAATGAACTCTTCAAGAAGTACCTATGCGTGAATGAAGCTGACTGGGAGCTATTTATGGCGATGTAAACAATGCTGGAATTTCAATGCCAAAGTGAAAAACACAAGGAGCTAGTGGCAAAGAACATACAACCACATAGATTTGGCACGCACAGGTGCATGGGTAAAAGGAAGATATAGGAAAAAGAGGACAGAGAGGCACACCATTTGGGCATAAAACCTCCTTTTCCAAAATCTAGACCACCTGTGCTCGAGAATGGTGTAAAGGAAGGTCAGTTACCAGCTTAGGGGAGATCCACTTACCTAACCCTGTAGACCAAGAAGTCTACCAACGATTGGTAAGCTAATGACCACCTGGTTTTGCAAATTTTCCATAACTTAATATTTCCTAAAATAATCTCTCAAGCTTTTGCAGGAATAATTGAGTAAGCAATCTTCCCGAGGCTCATTCGTCTCCGATAGGATGAATGATATACTCAGTGTGGGAATCGAGACCAATGAGCACTCAGGACATACCCAGAGTCACGGAGCCCTTGCAACGTGGGACAAAGCATCCCCATGGGCCATCGCTACCTTATCTAAGGAAGAGCGAAAGAGAGCTAAAGAGGTCGTGAGGGTCGAGCAGATTAAAGCGGACTTACACCAGGAGTTCGAGAAGATACTTGATATTAGGGTTAATGCTACCCTCGATGCCCACATGCAGCAAAGACACCCTAGCCTCGGTGGCCGACGGAGTAACTGTGCATTTGTGGGCCCTAATGATCTAGATAACCTCAGCACCAGATACCTAGTCGATGACATCCAAGATCCCACCAATTGCTCTCTTCATGTGAAGTGCATGGGTGTCTCTGTAGAGGCTACTTGTGGGGTGGCGCTTCCATCCATTGAAGGGGAATTGTTGCACGGTGTCCCAATAATTTAGGTTTTTGCCAGGTGCAGCTTGGGTCTCACTCATAGCTCATTCAAACAAATGTCGTTGCCACATTTCGATGAAGAGTTTTAGATTTTAACTCAAACCGCTGGGTCATTCATCTAGTGGCCGAAGAGGGACATAGCGTTGCAAGACGCATCACCCACAGTAGCATCTTCGTAGCTTTCTCTAATATCTTAGCTCCAAGCTCCAATGGAGCTAGATTCAATAGCTTCTGTCGGGCAAGAATCTCAAGAGAATCAAGTTGGCTTGCTCAGATTGAACGAGCTATGCTAACAGTGCCCGAGCTAGACAATATTATGCTAGTTTAGCATTCTCCCTTTTCCGGTGAAGGCAACATATCAAAAGCAAGCCAAGAAGAGTTCAAAGGGTGCCAAGGAGAAAAGAAGCAGATCGACTATGAAAATCTTCTTATCATGGAGCCAGTCAGGTAGTTCATTCTTGGAGAACCAATGCTATCAGTTGAAGAACTGCACAAAGCAGGGCTTGTTTGCCTGACTTTTCACCAAAAATACATGAAGGACTTGAACAAGCCGCCTAGACAATGAGAATCTGATATGACCGCTTGGTTCAAGGCATACCATCTTCACCACACTACGGGTGATGTAGTCATGGACTATGCTCCTCCTCTACAACATAAGGGAGTTAGACACTGCCTTAATGAGAATCTGGACTGTAAGTCTTTATATAGAAATTTCTAAAGTCCCTTGTACTTTGTTAAATTAATGCATATAACAACTGCCTCCTTTGTTTTGTACATCTAGTCACATGACCGCTCAAGCTATAGCAAGGAGACAACAGGCAAGTTCCTCGACCCACACTTGGTTTACGAGCAAAGCATGGATGCTAATGAGAAATTTTTCAAGGGATATGTGGTAGACTCATTGTGGAGTCAACAGGACAAGAAGTTCATATTCCTTGCCTTCAACTGGGAGTAAGTGATCGATGCTTGTACTTCATCTTTTACATAGTTTATACACAATACCACTTATATATAACCATGCAAACATATTCTTATAGATCTCACTGGATATTGATTATGATAATACGCAAATGGAACAAATTTATATACCTTGATTCCTACAAGTATCGAAACTACAACTTCACGTGTATCACCCAGTTAATCAGTAGGTCATTAGTTAACACATTTGCCTCCTTATATTATTATTTTTATTCATTTATTTCTTGATTCGTAAATTTTTTGAAACACGCATGACATTTGCCACTTACGTGTCCCGTGAGATCCAATTTAGCAGCCTACGACAAATTGATAAACGATTTGAATTTCAAGGTCTTCCCTAAATATAATATAATATTATATACCTTCATTTTTAATTATTACTAAGACTTTTTCTCTTTGCAATGCCGCCAGCAGCCACAAAGAACCAACCTTTGTGCGTACTACGTCTGCCATCACATGCGGCAGCTCATGGCGTCTTCGAAGATCCAAGACGTTAATGTTTGTCCATCTTACCACTACTTATATTTACATCTTACATATACGCATGAATTTAATCTACTTCATATATGTTGAGATTAATATTGAAACAAAGATGATGACCAGAGCCGAGCTCATAGAGATTAGGGGAAGTTTGTCTTATTCTTTATTGACCAAGTAATCAACGTCAAGGACGAGTGCCATCGACCCTAGCTAGTAGTGAATGTGAACTGAAATGAGGATACTTTGTTACGTGAATATGTTGATACTTAGAATTAAAGTTCATTTGTTCTTCGTGTACTTAGTTATGTGGATATGTCGATGGAGATATTAATATGTTCTTTCTATGCATGTAATGTGTTCGTTTGCTGTAAATGTAAATGTGTATGTGTATGTGTACCTGTGAATATAAAATCTATGAAATTTTATGTTTCAAGTTAGAAAAAAATGAACATTGATGTTATAATTGCTACCCTAGACGGTTCAGACAGAAAAAAACGTCTAGCATATCCATTATGACAGCAACTCACAGAACTATCTCAGACGCTTCAAATCTGAAAAATCGTTTGGGACGTGGATGTAATCCTATATGGTTCAGTAAAATGAACCCTCTAGGATGTGATGTAATCCAAGACTAATCTTCTGAGTTAAGGCCTGATTATCCGCGATGCATATTTGCAGACGGTGGTCAAAACCATCTCGGGTAACGATTTTGAACTGTTTGGGAATAACTTTTATGTACCAGTGAGACTTACTGCTACATGTAGCTAGCAAATTGCCTTGAGAACCGTCTAGGATATAATATAAGATTAAGGCTCGATTATCCATAATGCATGTTCGCAGACAGTGGTCGAAATCGTCTCGGATAATGATTTTGAGCTGTATGGGAATGGCTTTTTTGTATATGTTAATTTCGTTCGTCTAATAAACGTTATGATCATGAAAGCATGTACCTAGCATGCATTACCGCGTAACTAAGTAACTTAGCCTTCACATCTTCGCCACCCATGGAGATTCATAGGTGAAGTCAAAATTTAGTCTTCTTTTGCACACTGTAGGCAATATATCTTACATCCCATATACCGTAATGATCTCTCAAAAATTGTCCTATTAATTAAGTAATTAGGCAGATAATAGTCCAAACTTGATTAAACATGTCTGACGGTGGGTAGTGCGACTACCGGTGGGCCAAAGTCTACGGGCCAGTAGATGATCTGCAGCCCATGAGGAGAAGTTCGTGGCCCAAGCGACTTGGCATGAGGAGGAGTAACGCGCAAGGAAGTCGGAGGCAACCTTGCCTTATACGAAGGAGCGGAGTCCTGCTCGGATTGGAAGAGGACTCGTAATCGGGGAGGAGACCCCCTCGTCCCCACCTATATAAAGGGGACCAGGCCCCCTTGGAAAGATCAAGCCTTGAAGATTAGCCTCATCGCCAGAAGCCTAGGGTTTCCAACAAGCCATAGATTCGTAGATCCGGCCTCGCCGAGTTCCCTACTCGCCGAGATCCACCATTGTACCCCGCCGAGTTCTTTACTCGCCGGGTCCTCCCTTGTACTCAGCCTGTGTATTTCATCCGTATCAATACCATCAAAGCAGGACGTAGGGCTGTTACCCACATTGGGGGCCTGAACCTGGGTAAATCATTGTCGTGGCGCCGAGTTGACCTGAGGCGACACCCCGTCATCTCTCATCTCAGTGCTGTTCGAACACATATTCCATACATCGACAGCTGGCGCCCACCGTGGGGCCCTCACGTCAGCTCGGTTCTTCATCGACAATACTACCCGACCAGATGGGGTACTCTGGCTTCAACGACGACGATTTCTACGACGCTTTCACCCGGACGTGCGACGATATCTTCGTCCCGCCCGAATACCCTACCGGCTCACGGACTCATCATCAACAACCTGGGCCGCGTCATCACGCTCTGCCCGCCGCGCTTCGGGTATCAGTCACGGCTAATGAGCGTTCGACGTTTAACCCGTTTGCTTCGGATCTTCGTGATCTTAGGCATGCCATAACTCGGCGTCGCCTCGACCGCCACCCCGCAACCAGTCGCCGTGAATTTTGCCTGAAAACACCAGATCATCAAACGACTCCACACCAGTTTGCTCCACGTATTCATGGGCATCAGGACAGGAGGTATTCGCACGCTCCGAAGGAACGTAATCACCAAAGCAGGAGGCTTTGCCACTGTGCACGTCAACCAACTACTCCCGCGTTGCATCCAACTGATCTGCGCCGCTACCTGGATATCAAGAAGTCCAGACGCAACCCTCGCTGTGGGCATGGAAGCTTGCGGCTCCCATCTCCATGCAGCAGCCAGGGGTCCAATGAGCCAGATGAAGATCCCCTTGAAATATCAACCCCCCGGGGGTTTACCTTCGACTTCCCACACGTGTACGCCATTGAAGACGAAACTCCTCCGAGAGTCATCGACACTAATGCATCCTCTTCAAAAGCCCCGACTTCAGAAGCCGCGAAGAAAGCAGCTCGTTCCCGAGTTCTAGCAGCACAAGTCAAGCAGGCGCTCTCCGAGCACTTTAACGATGCAACTCGCCAGCTTTTCGAGGAGCACGAGCAGGCCCTGGCCGACGTCCAGTGTGAAGCGGAAGCCGCCTACCAAGATAATAGGGCGCTCAATAACCCGGATCAGAACCAGCGTCATAAAGAACCTGCCCGTGAAGAACGTGAATACTCGCGATCGCCTCATCGCGACCGCGCTCGGAGGAGCTGGTCGGGACCTTCGGATCAAGACAACCCGAGGGGGGACCACCGACGCCGTCGGCATCACAATCGTCATCTCCAACGCCCCCAAGAACGAGGAGATCGGCAACAACACTCTCCGAGCAGTCCTTCATCCGAAGACGACGACTTCGCCCCAGGCGTAATAACAAACTTCTCCGCTGCCTCGGACCTTCAACAACCTTCGGTCAAACAACCTTCGGTCAAACAAAATCATGCTAAACCCAGAAAAATGTGTCTTCGGCGTCGAGTCCGGCAAGATCTTAGGTTTCATGGTTTCTCAGCGGGGCATCGAAGCCAACCCAAAGAAGATTGATGCTATTCGCAAAATGAAGTCTCCGACCACTACCAACCAGGTGCAAAAGTTGGCAGGTTCCATGGTAGCTCTCAGCAGATTTATATCCCGACTAGGGGACAAAGGGCTCCCTTTCTTCAAATTGCTCAGGCAGCACAAAGGCTTTACCTGGTCCGCCGAAGCCGAGCAGGCCTTCCAGGCGCTCAAGACATACTTGACGAGTCCCCCGGTACTCGTCCCTCCAGAACCCGAAGAAACTCTGCTACTATATGTCGCATGCAGCCCCAGAGCGGTCAGCGCAGTACTCGTGGTCAAACGAGATGAACTCGGTCGATCCGAAAAAGTCCAACGACCAGTCTACTACATCAGCGAAGTCTTGCATGGACCCAAAGAGCGCTACCCGGATATCCAGAAACTACTTTACACAGTCCTTCTGAGCTCTCGCAAATTGAAGCACTACTTCCAGGCCCACAGAATAATTGTCCCCTCCATCTACCCGCTTGGTCCGATTACCAAAAACAGGGAGATCTCGGGGCGCGTGGCTCAGTGGGTCTCCGAGTTGGGCGCATACGATCTCGAATTCACCCCCCGTACATCCATCAAGTCACAGGCCCTTGCTGACTTCGTCGTCGAATGGACGACCCCCGACATCGGCCCGGAGATAACTGACTACAATGATAAAATCTGGACATTACACTTCGACGGCTCCCTCACCCTAGCAGGCTCGGGGTCCGGCATCGTGATTACTGCTCCTTCCGGCGAAACCCTTCAATACGCCATTCAGTTACACTTTCGAGCTACAAACAATGAAGCCGAGTACGAAGGACTTCTCGCAGGGTTACGTATTGCGGCAGCATTGGGCATCCGATATTTAAAGGTCAAAGGGGACTCTCAGCTTGTGGTCCGACAAGCAAGCAAAGACTACCAGGCCACCAACCCGATTATGGCAGCATACTTGGCAGAGGTTCGCACGTGGGAGAAAAAGTTTCATGGGCTGGAGTTTCATTACCTACCTCGCCGCGATAACCATGTCGCCGACGCCCTGGCCCGATGTGCCTCAAGTCGATCGCCACCTCCGGCCGGCACTTTCGTGGAGCAACTCTCTAAGCCCTCCGTGCAGATCCCAGATAGTGAAACTGCGACTCCTACGATCACGGAGAATTATGACAGAGCGCCCGGTTCCCAACTCGACGCTCCCAGAGGGGTAGCGGGCGAAGTCGTCGCACAACTCGATCCCGTCACGGATTGGAGAACTCCTATACGGCAATATCTACTCGACAAAATTCCACCCGAAGAGGAAGAACAAGCCGAAAAAATATCCCGCAAAGCCATGAAGTATACACTCATCGCAGGTGAACTCTACCGCCGAGGCGCCCTCGGCGTCCTCATGAAATGTATCCCCATTCAAGACGGCAAGCATCTGCTGGCAGAGATACACAGTGGCCTCTGCGGAGCACATTCAGCACACCGTACACTAGTCGGCAAGGCTTTCCGCCAAGGGTTCTACTGGCCGACGGCTTTGCGCCATGCCGCCGACTTGGTTCAGAAATGCGAGGCTTGCCAGTTCCATCAGCGCCGGGTACATCAACCCGCCTACTCCCTCCAGGCAATACATTTATCGTGGCCTTTTTCGACGTGGGGGTTAGATCTTCTTGGACCTTTTCCACCCGGCCGCGGAGGCCACAAATACTTGATCGTTGCCATCGACACATTTACCAAATGGATGGAAGCCGAGCCTCTCTCCGGAATCACAACAGCCGCCGCTCAAAAGTTCATGCAGCGTAATATATTCACCAGATTCGGCGTACCCAGCCGAATTATCACTGACAATGGCCCGCAATTCGCCTCCTCCGACTTCATCACATTCTGCGAGTCCTACGGCACCACTATCAGCTACGCCTCGGTGGCACATCCTAAGACTAACGGACAAGTCGAGCGCGCCAACGGCCTCATCCTCACTGGCATGAAGAAACGAGTCTACGACTCACTCCAGCGCCACGCCAAGTCATGGGTAACCGAGTTACCGAACGTCCTATGGGCGCTTCGGACTACAGCCAGCCGAGCAACAGGAGACACTCCGTTCTTCCTGGTCTACGGCGCCGAAGCCGTACTGCCATGCGAGTTGAAGTACAAGTCACCCCGAGTGGCCCACCATTCCGAGGAACAAACGGCCGATCACCGCGCCGACGACCTCAACTTCCTCGAAGAACAACGTGATTGCGCACATCTCCGGGCGGCCAAGTATCAGCAAGACCTACGCCGATACCACGAACGACAGGTCAAGCCGCGTAACTTAAAAGTGGGCGACCTAGTCCTACGACGAGTCCAGACGACCCAACATCAGAACAAGTTATCCCCGAAATGGGAAGGACCGTACACCATCGTGGCTAACCCACGACCAGGCGCCTTCAAACTGGCCGAGAATGGTTCCACCCTGCGTAACACATGGAACATCGACCAGCTATGCAAGTATTTTGTGTAAACACACCCCAGGGAGTATATCCCCCACCGTCCGGCATGTAGACAACAAATTTTCAATAAGACTCTTTCAGCATTTTTATGTTCCACCCCGCCAAGCGATATGTGCTCACAAGAGAAGCGTCGACGACGAGTTTGCGCCTCGTTCCGCTTACTCGAGCACGGTACCGTGATGGTCGCCCCGTATGCGCCCGGGGGAGGTACGTACACGGACTCGCAACCCGTTTCGCCTCTCCGGGTTCGGTCAACCGTCCACCGGCCTTGCCGCATAGTGTCCCCGACAAAGGCACACAGGCCATAACGCCCCGAATACCACCCGACAGAGGAAGTTGCCACCCGTTTCTCAACGGAGCATTCCCCCGGGCCCGGCGAGGCATGTCTAGCTTGGGAAAGAAGATGGGTATGGACTCGATGTTTTCACCCCTTCCTACCGGCTACGACGGACAAGCACCATGCATCTGCGCGGGACTGGCACGGCGGGTTCCGCAACCCGTTTCGTCTTCCCGACATCCGGTACAATCTCATAGCCGGGGGCTAGGACTTCGCGATTTTCTTCTAAGTCTGCCCTCCCGAGTTTCTCACAACTCGATCAGACAGCCGGGGGCTGGGACTTCGCGATTTTCTTCTAAGTCTGCCCTCCCGAGTTCCTCACAACTCGATCAGACAGCCGGGGGCTGGGACTTCGCGATTTTCTTCTAAGTCTGCCCTCCCGAGTTCCTCACAACTCGATCAGACAGCCGGGGGCTGGGACTTCGCGATTTTCTTCTAAGGCTGCCCGCCCGTGTTCCTCACAACTCGATCAGACAGCCGGGGGCTGGGACTTCGCGATTTTCTTCTAAGGCTGCCCGCCCGTGTTCCGCACAACTCGATCAGACAGCCGGGGGCTGGGACTTTGCGATTTTCTCCTAAGTCTGCCCGCCCGAGTTCCTCACAACTCGATCAGACAGCCGGGGGCTGGGACTTCGCGATACTCTTCTAAGTCTGCCCGCCCGGGTTTTTATCAAAACTCACCCGAGCAGCCGGGGGCTGGGACGCACATATCACACGAGGAGAAACACAGCACATTCAGGGCAAACAGATAGCAAAATATTTCGGACACAACCAGCATTCGGAGTTAAAGTTTTTTACATAGACATCGGACAAGTTAGCCTATTCAGCATTATCTTCCGAGTCGCTTCTCTCGGCTTCGGGCTCGGCGGCGGGGTCTTCAACAGCGTCGAACCCGGCGTCAATAACAAACTTCTCCGCTGCCTCGGACCAAGCATCCACCCGGGTGTCTTCGGCCCCGGGCTCCTCAGGCGAGAACGCGCCCAACTCCCGCTGAAGGAGATCGGCGGGGAGACTCGGCGCAGCTTCCTTGGCCAAGGCCATGGCATAAGCTATGGCCGCTGAGGCCATCCCACGAGCACGCAGAATGGCATCCTCCTTCAGATAGGTCAGGAAGGCGCCAACCCGCGTCTTGTACTCCCCCACAGCGGCGGGAGCTTCCTCCTTCGAGTACCTGGACAAGTCGGGCCTATTGGGGAAGTCCGTACTCACCATAACTTGATCAAGTAAACCACAGGCTTCGAAGGCAGCCTCGGCTTGAACTCGGGCGCGCTCTTGGAACTGCGCGACTTCTTCCTTCTGGCTCTCGAGTTGCTCGAAGTTCGACTTGGCAATAGCGGCAGCCTCTTCAGCCTGACGGGCGGCATCGGCGAGCTTCCCCTGCAACTCGGCGTTTTCTTTCTTCAGAACCTCGCGCCCGCTGTTTGAGGCGGCCAAGGCCTTCTTCACGGCCTCGAGTTCACCGGCTTGCCCGGATCTGGCCTCGGCGTCACGCGCCCGCTGAGTCATCCCATCCAGCTTCGTCTTAAGGGAAAGGCAGGCCACGCGAAGTTGACGGATCTCGTTCTCCGCATCACGAACCCGGTGCAGAATCGCTTCTTCTCGAGCATCAGAAGCACGAAGGACTCGCTGTCATTACACACACCAGAGTCAGGAGATTCAACTCGGCATAAGAAAACACGGCGGCCGGTACAAACACTTACCATCATCCAGTGGCCAATGTAGTCCATGTACGTGCGAATTTCGGTGCGGGGTGATTGGTTCAGCCCTTCATTCTCGGTGGCGCGCGGGACCGCCTCAACCCCAGTCAGATGAGGGTCGCGCACCCCCGCGGCCGCGGCTTCGAGGTCCCGAGGAACCCCAACAAAAGGCCCCGCTGGAAGGGGAATGGCCCGACGCGTGGAAGCCTCCGCCGAAGGGCCGGCTTGAGAAGTCCCTCCCTCTTCAGCGACTTCAACCTCCAAGTCGATCGGTTCGTCCGTCATCCGCGGAGCTCCCGAACTCGGCGATCGAAGTGGTGACAAGGGTTGGCCCGAAGCCGAACTGCAACCGGTTCATGTCTATTGAAGAAAGAACTCGAAGAAAACAGAGATCGACTAAAAGTGGAGGCTTACCCGGAACTCGGTGGCACCGACTTCTTGGCCGGCCCCTGCGAGATTGTTGAACTCGAGGGGCGCTTCATCACATACTTTCTCTTGGCGGGAGCGGGAGCGGATTTCTTGCCTTTATCGGCCGGGTCCTTTCGGGGACGAACGGCCTCCACGGCGGACGATTCCTCCACGCATAGTTCGGCACCTTCCCAGGGCCCAACTCCCAGGAAAGGACGCTGAAGACCAAAATCGAAATGAACCGGTAACCTTTCTACCCCATTTCGACAAATCACCAGAGGGAGATAAGGTCGGACATGGCGTACCTTGAGGATAGCGGAGCGAGTCTCCTCGCTCTCGTAGGCCAACGACTCGAGTTCGGGATGAACTCGGGATTCCCAGGGTGGAAGCCGAGTCCCATCAGCGGAGCGATCGGCCTTGAACAAGTCGTCGCAACGACTCTGAATCAACCCTGCGGGATGACATGAGTTCATCATTTTCAAATAAAAAAACCATCAAAGGTGTCTGCACTAAGGGGAGAGGTACCCATACTTTCTTCAGCCAGCCTTAGCCCGGGTTCATCTTCCCACCCGTGGAGTTGACGGTCCTGGAGCGGAGCGATTCCACGGGCGATGAAGTCGCCAACCACGTGGACGGCGGTGAGACCAGCCTGGCGTAGCTCGAAGATGCGATCCTTGACTGCTCGAATTCGCTGCGTCAGGTGGGGCTGCTCCTTCCACAAGTCCCGAACAGCCGGGACGTCGCACCGAGTCGCCGGGTCATGCGCCGCCTTGGAGCAGAAGACCCAGAAGGAAGCCCATTTCCCCCACGAGTCCCTTGGCGAAAAGGGAGGGTACACCACCTTCGCGTCTTCTCGGAGCGAGAACCGGCAGGCGCTGTAGGGTTGGCCCCTCGAAGAAGCCTTGAGAATGTAGAAGTACCGGAAGGTCTCGACGTCCGGCTTGGTCCCGACGAATGCCTCGCACAGATGGGTGAACACGGCAAGGAACAAAATCGAGTTGGGAGGAAGGTTTACCAACTCGATCTCGTAGAACGAAAGGACGTCGCGGAGGAACTCGGACATGGGAAGCCCGAACCCGCACTTGAAGAAGTCGACGAAGACCACTATGTCTTCGTCCCGGAGAAAGGGCGCGCCTGTATCGCCCGGCAGTTTGTAGCCGATGGAGCTGGGGATTTCGCCCCCCCCGGATCATCCGGACCAGCCCCTCGGTGGTGAGCTGCGTGACTGGAAGACGAGCGAGCCCGGGGCAAGCGCTCATTCCGTCGTTCCCTGGGGCTACGGCCGCCGCTTCCGGAACCGCCGCCACGGCTGTCGCCGCCGGAGAAGACCCACCAGCGGTAAGCGATGAAGGGACGGAGGAGGTCTCATCGGAGGGTGCCTCGGTGGCAACCACGAGGGATCCCGCGGTCGTTGCCGGGGGGTCCGCAACCACTTGCGGGGGAACAGACGAACCCGCCATTGGAGCAGAAAGAGGGGTGACCGCCGGAGTGAGGAGACGAAGGCTGGCGATGGAGAGCGGAGGAGACGAAGCGCTGCGATCGTCGGAAGAGCAAGAGGCATGGGAGAGAATGACTGTGGTAAAAGGTGAAATGACCGGCATTAAATGCTCTGACGTAGTAACGCTGAAAGGGCGCTTTTCTCGGGCGGTGTGCCCCACGTCTCGCGCGATTCGAGGGACCGTAACGGCATCATGACATCACCATCCGGAGAATCCGCCGGGCGGTTTGACCGCCAACGGTCCGACTTCAAGGAAGTCCGAGGCGAAGTTGAGGGCTGGACGCGTCGACTTTCTGAACAAGTCGAGCCGTTG
This sequence comes from Stipa capillata, assembly GCA_019208055.1. NCBI lineage: Eukaryota > Viridiplantae > Streptophyta > Magnoliopsida > Poales > Poaceae > Stipa > Stipa capillata. Next base: position 29,833 of record JAGXJF010005431.1, read on the forward strand.
CGGGACTTCCACTAACTCGAGTTGATCAAACCTCTCAGCGACTTCTTCGCAAATGCTGATGGGGGGCTTGACGGTGGGTAGTGCGACTACCGGTGGGCCAAAGTCTACGGGCCAGTAGATGATCTGCAGCCCATGAGGAGAAGTTCGTGGCCCAAGCGACTTGGCATGAGGAGGAGTAACGCGCAAGGAAGTCGGAGGCAACCTTGCCTTATACGAAGGAGCGGAGTCCTGCTCGGATTGGAAGAGAACTCGTAATCGGGGAGGAGACCCCCTCGTCCCCACCTATATAAAGGGGACCAGGCCCCCTTGGAAAGATCAAGCCTTGAAGATTAGCCTCATCGCCAGAAGCCTAGGGTTTCCAACAAGCCATAGATTCGTAGATCCGGCCTCGCCGAGTTTCCTACTCGCCGAGATCCACCATTGTACCCCGCCGAGTTCTTTACTCGCCGGGTCCTCCCTTGTACTCAGCCTGTGTATTTCATCCGTATCAATACCATCAAAGCAGGACGTAGGGCTGTTACCCACATTAGGGGCCTGAACCTGGGTAAATCATTGTCGTGGCGCCGAGTTAACCTGAGGCGACACCCCGTCATCTCTCATCTCAGTGCTGTTCGAACACCCCCCCCCCATATTCCATACATCGACAATGTCATCTCTAAAAGAGACATGGCACTGAATATTATTCTTCAATCTTTTGATTCCTGCCAAACTGCAGATCCTCCAAGTCCACCCCTGAATGTGTCAACCTACACGCATGCGTGCCCGTACGAATCCTGATGCTTGACAGTATCTACTTTGGTGAAGAAAAGTAGTGATCCTGTGTGAAAAAGCAGCTGAGTTGACGACATGTTTCTGGGAAAAGTAGTATTAGTTGATATTATTTATTTGTCCCTTTGCAAACAGGTAATTGGGTTGATTTGTTGACTGGGATACAAACCAGTTGCTGACAGGTGGAGTTTACTTGATTCCAAGCCCATTGGTTTTTTTTTAATGATTCATAGCTATAGCTTGAATGGTACTTTTTTTTTAAGTTTTGAGCTAGGTTTTTAGCTTGGGAAAAGTTTAACCCTGTAAACTTCTAACTTTCAGAAGTTTGGTGAGATTCTTTGAATTGCTATCCTGTTCTTGTTTCAAGGATATTAATGTATGTGAGTTTGTTTACTCGTTATTTCTGGGTTTTATTGAAATTTGATCTACTTCATGTCATTTTTTTTCCTTTTTGGGATTAATATTAAGGAGCCAAGGAGACCAGCCAAATCTCCTAATTTTCTTTATCAAAACTATTTTTCTGAGTACTTCTGACATGATAGGGAAAAGAAAAGAAAAGAAAATATCGTTTCTAATATATGGTAGCTGGTGAATGGTGACGGAGAAGCACGCAGCAACACTGCAATGCTGGCGGGATATGCTCGGCTTCGGTCACGAGACCGGGTCGGAGATGGTGCGACACCTGATTCGTTGTCGTTTTTCTGGAGTCAAAATCCAAGCAACATGGGATCTCTACAACAAAAAGAATTGGTGCATCCGTCACAATACGACACACTAATAAAACACACGCGTTTATACCAGTAGAGCCCTTTTGATTGCTCGTTGTCCATTTGAGCAATGCGTGCGTTTATACGCTTAGAGCATCCACAGGTGGTTCCTCAAACCATCCTGCATAGCTATAATTTAGCTCAAACAGTGAAAAATCATCTCACAGCAGATTCCCTATCCAATTCCGGACCGTATCTCATTCTGCAAACGCGCTCCGTCGGTCCCCAATTCTAGCGAACATCACCGTTCTGCATATCGCAACCGCCGGCCTCGGAGGTCTCCTCCCCGCCATCCTCGTGCGCTCCTCCTCCCCCCCGTTCTGCTCCCTCCGTCCACCCCGCCATCGCCCCATCCTCGTGTGCTCCTCCTCCCTCCGTTCTGCTAAATCCTCTCCCCGCCTCCTCTGCCCGTTATGCTAAACCCTCTCCCCGCCTCCTCCGCGAGACCGCAAGCACCCGCTCTCCCTAGCGCCGCCGCCGCTGCCATAGCGCCTTCCGGCTCTCAAGTCCGAGCCATGGCGAAGAAGAGGAAGCGCACCTCCGATGCTCCCGCCCCTGCGGCCGTAGAGAAGCCCGACGACTCCGCGCCGCAGCGGCCGGAGCGCACCCTCTTTCGGGTTCAAGGACCAGCCAGCCTCCGCCGCATCATCTACAGGTGAGCGCGCTGCCCTCTCTGTTAGGATTCCCGTGGCGGTTGTTAGGCCGATTGTTGTGTGTAAATATTTGAGGGATTGGATTGGTGGGTGCGTAGGTACCGGCATCTGATGCAGAACGTGGTGTCGTTGCTGCCGCACGCCAAGAAGGACAGCAAGGTGGAGTCGAAGCAAAGCAAGGGCGGCGCGCTGAACGAGCTAGTCGAGCTCAGGAGCTGCTCCAGCTGCCTCTTCTTCGAGGTATAACACATCTACTCCCTGCTTGCTTGGTGGAAATGGTTAATCTTCAGCACTCTGATAGGAAAACTACATAATAGGAACATTAGAGGTTGCTAAATCGTACTGTGTTCAACATGGAATAAGTTAGTGGTTTCTGTCGCTAAATAAACTCCAAGTTTTAGCTTTGATCCGTATTGTTGTTCTGGTGTGAAGCTTTACTGAGCTTTGTGAACCACAATCTATTTTCACTATGTTAAAAGGTGTCAATTTCACATTGTTTTTTTGTCATAATGTGACAGCGCTCCAAACTTAGCCAATTTAAATTTGCACGAGAGTTGCCAATTCTTATAATGAAACTTCTTCTCATGTATATTGCAGTGCAGAAAACAGAAAGATCTTTACCTTTGGATGGTCAAGTGTCCTGCAGGGCCATCAGTGAAATTTCTAGTCAATGCTAGTATGCTCTCACGCGAATAGTAGCTATCCAGTTGCTTTACTATGCACTGTAATGTATATAATTTGTATATCCTTATCACAACAATTCATATATGAATGCTTAACCATACTGTAACATTTACTCGCAGTTCACACTATGGAGGAACTGAAGCTCACTGGTAACCATCTGAAAGGGTCACGTCCTCTTCTAACATTTTCGTCAAATTTTGACCAGCAGCCTCACTGGAAGCTCGTGAAGGAAATGATAACTCAAGTGCGTGAATGGTTTGACATGTTACATTATGCTGTGCATGTGTTATCACTTATCAGCATCCTGAACAAGTTGATATTGACATATATTAATCTTATCAGTTTGTTCTGATTTACTCTATTTGTACTTGGTGAGAAAAGACGTAAAAACTTAATGTTTGACACATGTTTACGAGAATGTCTCATTTATATATCGTCTGTGTGCTGTGTAGGCTTACATTTACTCTTGGTCTTTGTTAAGTTGATAGCCGTTGGGAATTAGCCGTTCGAAAAAATAGCCGTTGGGAATTACCGCCGTTCAAAATATATCCGTTGCAAAAAATAGCCGTTGAAAAAATTGTGGTAGTTATAGAATATCAATAAAATATAGGATGATGGGATATAGGGATTGAGATTTAGAGAACCTGCTGGAGCGTGAAGAGATATAGGGAAAGAATCTTTTAGAGAAGCTCTCTATATAGAGATATAGGGAACGAGATTTAGATAACCTGCCACGGATGCTCTTAAATCTCGGCCGCGTTTCCTCTTCTTTTCTTTTCGTTGAGCAAATCTCCGTCGCTTTCCTGCCGGTCAAAAACTCAAGGGCCTGGCTCATTTCAGGCCTAAAGCTGTTGACTATGTTCGACCCATTAGGGATGTCAGGTCCACATTTTCCGGATGGGCCTCGGATCGTAGTACGTTTTCTCGGTCTGGTCCATGTTATTGCTGGTTTCGACTTATTTTTCTGTACAGGCCCGACCTTTCACTCAAAGAAAGAGAAAAAAGAGACTACCGGATCCTCCTGAGGCCAGGCTATTTTGCTCACGTCTATTTTCCGCAAGCTTTTATAATCGGAACTACCAATGTCGTGAGTAAAGCAAGGGTGGTGCGTGGAGCAGAGGAAGAATCTAGAGTGTGGTAACCAGAGGTATGTGGAGTAAGGGTCTGTTTGGTTGAGCTGTGACTGTTGACAAATCTATTATTGGCCGGCTGTTTGAAAAAGTTATTGTGGCTGTGGGAAAGTGTATGGATTTTGGTTGATCCAAACCATCTACAATATTTTAGCAAATGAGCACTGAAGTTTCAACACATTGTAAAAAGTTGGCAGAAGGTAGTTTTTGCAAACAGCTGAATTTGCACTGCAAAGCTCACAACTACCGTTGGCAAAAACTGCTGAAAAGCTGGCCATCAGTAAAAAACTACTGAAAAGTCCAACCAAACACCCCTAAAAATTAATGAGCTGTGGTGTATAGTATTAGGCTAACGAGCTGGTGAGAAATAGCATATTCGGTTGGGTGCACATGTCAGTATTGTTGGTAAACAAGTAAATGGAGGGTTTAAAAAATCTTTTTTTATATCAAGGGAGCTTAAAAGAAACAATGTCACACAAGTTTATCATCTTGTTTCCTTTGTTTTAGATACTGGGGAGTCCATTATAAAAAGAAGATATTAAGGTGTGTGGCTAGCTAATTTTTCCTTAAGTGGCAAATAAGTTACTATAGCGTTCCATGAGATACAGAATTTGTGTATTTACTTTGATTTATCAAAATACAAAAAGATTTTTGCAATGTCTTTAGCAATAACTTTTAAAAAGTAGACATAACTTTGAACCAAGCTTTCTGGCTAGATCAATTCAATTAGAGTAAAATGCATCATATGTCGTTAAATTTTTGCTGTTGTGTCACTTAGGTTCTCGTAGTAATACACGTCTTAGTCTTCTCCGTGCATTAATTGAGTCATGCGAGGTCCAAACTAGGTCAGCTAGGCTTTGACCGACCATGTGATGCTTTGAGCCCATCTTCTTCTGACGCTACCAAAGCTTCATCGGAAACTCTTTCCCACATCCATCACTACCATTGACGACCCTCTGCTCAATTCCATCTCGCATAGTTTACTAGAACCAAAGTCCCCTTCTTAGAGCCTACATAGCAATGGTAGGGGTGCCAAGTGAGCAAAACCTATATATGTATCTTAAACCGGTCATGATATTCAATGACTCATGTAATGCATCGTGAAAACCGAAGCACATATTTTCGTAGTATCGAGACCTAAGTGACATAGATTCGAAAATTCAAGGAGACTGGGTACACTTTACTTGTACAATTATACTAATGACCAATCACCTCGTAATCTTTCCTAAATCATTGCTAATCTAGTAATAGAATAACTCTCTAGTAATAATAATATGCACGAGATTACATGGAGCCCGTGCGCTTTAGCACCTGATTGGGTGCACCTAAAATTGGAACTTTCTCTCCCATGCATTTTAGTTCAGGCAATATCTGGTCCCCCTGCAAAACAGCGTCGTCCATATGCAGTAATTTGACATATTAAAGCCGCGCACCCTCCGAGCGATCTGAGGCTAACTGGTGCGGGATTACGTCCGTTCCCGGACGGGCGGCCGCGATCGCTCGGCGCGGGGCGGGCGCGTCGCGCGCTCGGCCGGGGGTGCGTCCCGCGCGCCCGCGCTATTCGGCCTGCCTCGGCCTCGGCCCGTTTTCCCTCCCCGTCGGTCCGCCCTCACGTGGGCCGCTGCTCCGCCGGGCGGATTCCGAGCGATCTGGGCGCCGGTGCTGCGGGATTACGTCCGTTGCCCGGCGGGCGGTGCTGATGGCTCGGCTCGGTGCGTGGCTGCTGCGTCGGGGGCTTGGCCGGGCCTGCGTTCCGCACGTCCGTGCTGTTCGGTTTGCATCCGCGTGGGCCGTGTTCTCCCGTCGGCGTACCCTTGCGTGGGCCGTTGCTCCGCCGGGCGGATTCTGAGCGATCTGAGCCTTCGCCGTTCTTACGTGCTTTGCCTCCATGGGCCGCTCTGTTGCTCGGTCCGGTCTCGGCCTGTGTCGGATTGTTCTAGGTTGCCATAGGGGAGTTGCCGAGGTGGCTTTCGTTCACTTCTGTTCTCCCAGTTCTGTGCGGCGGCCGGTCGGCGGATGCTGCAGTCGACATGCCGTCTTCCCTTCTGCTGGCTTGCCTATTCGCCGGTGCGTTCGTTCATGCGGTTGATGGTCCCGCCTGGTCCTCTGCTCGCGCGGGTTGCTTCGTTCTATGTTTTGAGGCTTGCGTACTTGCTTTCTGTTTGCTCGATCCGCGCCTCTTCTATTGCTTCCCTTGCTGGTTCCGTCATAGTGATGCCCATTGTGTCGATTGCGGTGCCGTTGTAGGGTCTGGTCTTGGTAGTTCTTCCTTCTCTTCTTGCTTGGTTCATATCTGCTCTGTGTCCTGCTTTTTTCCCTTTCTTTGCATGTATTTTTTCCCCTTTCTGTGTTCATTTGTCCTTATGTTTGATGTGTGTCCTAGCGCCTTTTTGCTTGATTGCCCTAGATTAGATATTATTAGGGATTAATGCCTCTAATTGATGAGGAATTGGTGCTTGCTGGTAATTACCTGTGTGTTCCTTGCGTTCCATGGCAGTGTGCCTTTACTGTGGTGTTCTCCGTGTCCTAATATTACCAGGTAAACGTGGTATGAATGCTGCATTAATGTCGTTTCCGTTGTAGAATCTAATAATCGGCTTTCCGCTTCTATAAATTTGACTTGCCGTTCATTGCTTCCAGGGAAGGCAGTGTGTGTCATCCGGCTGGTGTTAAGCTGCATCTACCTTGATCGGGTCTTTTCATCTTCGATCTTTACAATGCTTTCTGATCAGGTTGATTACTTAATCCGTTCTTCTTTGTGTGCATTGTCTGTGTTCGGTTAGTTGGGTGGGTTGGGCTATGTCCGGGCTGGTCATGGGCTGGACCGCTCTGTTACTGGATTTCGCATTTGCTCCTGCTGAATTGTACCATGTTGTGGTGAACAAGCTAGTGGAGTGCGCCTTTTGTGCCGTTTCGGCGCCTATACTGTGTAATGGCGCGCCTGTCGATGGTGCAGTGAATGTGCCCTCCCTGTCCGTCCGGCGGTGCAGGACCCGATGCCATGCGAGACGCCGTTCGCTTCTGTGCTCACGTCTCTTGCCGTCTCTTGCCTCGTCCTCTGTTCTTACGCGTACGTGCCTGCGTATTATTTGCTCCAGTCGCATCCGCTGCACCGTCCGTGTTATGTTCTCCGTCACGGCCATTGGCGTCGCCTCAATTGCGATGGTGTATGTCAGTGCACGCCTGCTACTTCTTGACCTGCTCATCCCTTCATTGCCAGTATATATAGCCTAATCATTCGTCGCTTGCTATTTTCCCTTTGTCTTTTTTCTTGTTGAGGGTTTCGTTGCATACTTTCTCCGTAGGTGAGGCTGTCTTCTGTTCTTTTCGATTTGATTTCCTTTCTAGATCTTCTCTTCCTTTCATGGCATTGATCGGTTTATATTGCTATAGATATTTCTGATGTGCCTTTCGCTTGTTGTTATTTTTCCTTGGATAATGTGGATGCCGCGCGGTTTCTGTCAGTTCACGTTGCGGATTACGCTTGGTTCTTATCTTTTCTTTGTGTTCGATTTTTGAATGCTTTTGGTTTATGTTTCTACATGGGTTGGCCGTGCCTGTGAATGCTCCAGTGTGGTTGTTAGCGCGTTTCTGGTCTGTTGTGTCCATGCATGCTTCTTTTCGTGTTCACTTTTGATCGTTCCCTTCCGACTGCTCTCCAGCTCTTTCATGTTCCTTTGTAGGACGGCCTGTGATTAGATTGGTAACTAATCACATGCTGCTCCGATCATTAGATTTACTTCTTCCGCGCTGATGTTTGCTTTCCGGTTCGTTGCAGGGGTTTCTGCGTGCAATACACTGTCTGTGCCTTCCGCGTTTAGTGTTGTCTTGCTGTATATACGATCTTACTGCACCTAGATCTTTCAATGAGCTCCAATCAGGTTAGTTTCTTAAACTGTTCTTTTTAGTTATTCTACGATGTATGTATGGTGTCGTATGCTATTTCTTTTGCATCTTTTTACAGCTTCTGTTGCCATTGGTTTGTATTTGATGTGCTTATCCTATTTTACATCTACTAATTACATGCTCTGTAACTATTTTGTTTGCTATCCGGATTCTTTTCGGTTCTTTGCTCTTCTTATATTCTGTTGTTTGGTTTGCATGCCACGTTATGTGATTATCAGTAATGGGTAGGCGTCGATGCGTATCTTTAGAAGAACCTGCCTCTTCAGGTTCCACGCCTTACAGACCATGTTCGAGACGAAAACGAAAAGCTCTTGTTACATTACCTCCACATTCCACCAGACCTTTGGATGCATTTTCAATGTTATGCAAGAGAACGAGAATCGGTTCGGCTTCCTGCCCTTCTCTTTTCTTTTCTGCGTTTTATGGCATGCTTGACATGATATGTATGTCATCTACGTACAGAAGAAAGTTTTCTTGCCCTATACTGATCAGATTACTTCTTTGTTCTTTTCGATTGTATTTGTGATTGCCAACTAGATGATGGATTCTTTCCGTTCTATGCTATATCTCACGCTAGAGAAAATCGAAAGGCTCGACTTGGAATGAAAAGGAAGCGACAATTAGCTGATTCTGGTCTACCACGTAGCAGTAATGGCCAGGTGCTTTTGCCATTACCCCAGCAATATATAGATGCTTTGAAAGGTGCCGTGTCAATCGTTCATATTATATTGGTTTAGAGTTTCCTATTCTGCCTTTAGTCATCTTGTTTCCTGCTGTGTTCAGCCACGTATTCTGCCCGATCCTGCCTTGGAGGACCTTGTTACAGATGTATACATTGTGGTGCTGCATTCTGGTGGGCTGAACATGTCCATAGAGAATCAAGCTGGGCTAAAAGACGCATTGTGTTTAATCGCTGCTGCAGTGGTGGTAGAGTTTCCATTGTTCCGTTCGAACCTGTTCCAGCGCCACTTCAACAACTTATGAGCTTTAACGGTGACCATTTAAGCCATCTATTTATGGAACGTATACGACAGTATAACTGTCTGTTCAATTTCACATCACTTGGTGCTAAAGTGGATAAGTCTATTAACGATGGAAATGGACCTTATGTATTTCGTATATGTGGTCAGGTTCATCATAGGATAGGTACATTGATCCCTCCTGATCATGACAGACCTAAATTTGTGCAATTATATATCTATGATACTGTCCATGAAGTTGAAAATAGAATATGTGCTTTATCGGAGGATGATGGTCTTAATAGTGACTTAGATAGGAACATTATCAGGGACCTTATGACTATGTTAGACCAAGTAAATCCTCTTGTGAAACAATTTAGAATTGCTAGAGATAGATTAAAGGATTATCCTGACGAACATCTAGCCATAAGGATTCTTGGTCCGGAAAAAAAGAGTGATCTGCAATATAGTTTGCCTACATCTAATGATCTTGCTATGTTGATTGTTGGTGACTTTTTGGCTGATACCTACAAACGTGATATTGTAGTACATGATCGAGACTATGCACTCCAATCTATATCAAATTTACATCCTTCCTTAATGGCGCTACAGTACCCGCTGCTATTTCCACGTGGTGAGGTTGGATTCCATCTAGGTATCCAATATACTGATGCTCATTTGCTCCCAGCTAAGGCACGTAAGATTATCACAATGTTGGACTATTACGCACATTGCTGCCATTATAGACCTGGACAGTACAATCCATATACATGTTGTGGTAGGCTTACTTTTCAAATCCAGGTCGATTGTTATGCATGCTTAGAAGAAAATCGAATATCGTTTATCGTTCTTAAACAAGATGAATTAAGATCCGAACAGTTTCAGACTATAAGTGATGCTGTAGGTCAAGGTTGCATACAAGGTGATAAAATAGGCAAAAAAACTATACTCCCAGGGACATTCACAGGATGTAAGAGATACTATGTGCAGCACTACCAAGATGCAATGGCTATTTGTCGTGTTCATGGCGGACCTGATATTTTCATTACATTTACTTGCAATCCAAAGTGGCATGAAATAACTGAAGCTCTATGGTACGAGCCAGGGCAGTTAGCATCAGATCGTCCTGATATTGTCAATAGAGTTTACAAATTGAAACAAGATGAACTTATTTCGAATATTAAGAGTGGTGTACCTTTTGGTCCTGTCATAGCAGGTACCATTAGATTTATGCTCTATTTAGGTTCTCTCATTTCCATCCTCTATCCAATTTTAAACAGCTAGGTACTTTTTCTTTTTGCAGTACTGCACAGCACTGAATTCCAGAAGAGAGGTCTGCCACACGCACATGCACTTGTCTGGTTAAAAAACAGACATAAAAACGAAGTATTACCGATAATTGATTCTATGATTAGTGCTGAAATACCTAACGTGCTTATTGATGCATTAGGATATGCACTTGTAGAGGAATTTATGATACATGGACCCTGTGGTGTTCTCAATAAAAAATGCCCTTGCATGAAGAATGATATTTGCTCAAAACAATATCCTAAACCTTTTCAAAATGAGACTACGATTAATGATCAGGGTTTTCCAGTTTATAGACGTCGTGATGATGGACATTACATTTACAAGAACGGTGTTAGACTTGATAATAGATCTGTAGTGCCATATAATATGTTTCTTCTTAAAAAGTTTCAAGCTCATATTAATGTTGAATGGTGCAATAAGACTAGAATACTTAAATACCTTTTTAAATACGTGCATAAAGGCAAAGATAGATCACGTATTGTCTTCGAACTGATCGGAGAATGTAACGTTCAGACTAACGATCTTAAGAAAACGAAAGAAATTGATGAAATTCAAGACTACTTAGATTGTAGACATTTAGTCCCACATGAAGCTCTATGGCGATTGTTTGAATTTCCCTTGCATTGTAAAATGCCTAGTGTAGAGCGATTGGATATTCATTTGCCTGACATGAACACGGTCACTTATAAAGCATGCACAAATTTACATAACATTGTGTCAAATGCTGATTTTTATAAGAAAACAATGTTAACTGAATGGTTTATTGCAAATCAAAAATTTCCTGAGGCTCGTAACCTAACGTACTGTGACTTCCCAACTAGTTGGACTTGGGAAAAAACCGACAAATTTTGGAAAAAGAAACGAGACCATGGCGACAAAATAGGCCGTATTTATTATGTCCATCCATCAGCTGGTGAGCGCTTCTATCTAAGGATGCTTCTTATGATTGTGAAAGGAGCATGTAGTTTCCAAGATTTACGTACCCATAACAATACTATATACAAAACATTTAAAGAAGCATGTGCAGCTCGTGGTTTATTAGGTGATGATGGTGAATGGTATGCTGCTTTTAATGAAGCCACATTATGGGCAACTTCATTTCAGCTTAGGCACCTTTTTGTGACCATTCTGTTGTTTTGTCATGAAAATGATGAGCGTGCGTTCTTTGATAAATGTTCATTGTACATGTCCGATGATATCCAGCAAAGATATCGTCTTTTGCTAAATGATCGTGCTTTTACACTTCCTGCTGTTCAGTTACAGAACTTACTGATCGATGAATTGAGCGAATTATTTTCGCGTAATGGCTCTTCAATTAGCAGCTTCAATCTTCCACAGCAATGTTCTAGAAATTATACTGGCCCTTGCAATAGACTTGTTGAAGATGAGCTATCTTATGATCTAGAGGATCTTTTACAGACCTCAGCTGCTTTGTTCTCTAAATTAAATATAGATCAAAAAAGGGCCTATGATAAAATTGTTGATTGTGCTATACATAGGAAAAATGCTTTCTATTTCTTATCTGGTCATGGTGGAACTGGAAAAACATTTCTCTGGAATGCTATTCTCTGTTACCTGCGATCGCAACGAAAGATTGTTTTGGCTGTAGCATCATCTGGTGTTGCTTCCCTTCTCTTACCAGGTGGTAGAACTGCACATTCAAGATTTAAAATTCCAATTGGCATCAATGAAGAAGAGTTATGTGACATTAAAAGAGGAACTCATTTGGCTAATCTAATTACTGAATGCTCTCTTATAATCTGGGATGAAGCGCCAATGACACATAGGCACTGTTTTGAAACATTGGATAGAACTTTACGTGATATTCTAAGTCCACACAGTCCGGATGCAATAGGACTTCCATTTGGTGGCATGCCTATTGTTTTAGGAGGTGATTTCAGGCAGATCTTACCCGTTATCGAAGGTGGATCGTGTTCTGATATTATCAATGCAACAATAACAAACTCTTATCTTTGGAAATCAGTTCATGTCCTAAAACTATCTATTAACATGAGGTTATCAAATCCAAATTTATCTGATATACAACAGCATGAATTAAATGAGTTCAGTGAATGGATCCTAGCTGTAGGTGATGGTGCCATATATGAAACCAGTAATAATAATAAACCTATGAGAGATAGAATTAAAATACCTCCAGATCTTATTGTTCATAGCAAAGATGATAGGATGCTTGCAATTATCAATTCTGTGTACACTGATCTTCTTACTAGCTATTCCAATGAAGCATATTTGAAAAACCGTGCAATTGTTTGTCCTAACAATGAAACAGTTGATGTAATAAACTTACGTGTTCTATCCATGATACCTGGTCATGCACATGAGCACTTAAGCTGTGATTCTATTTCAAAAATGAATGATACCTTAGGTGACTTTGATGAATTATATCCTGTTGAGTTTTTAAACTCACTTGTTATTAACAATTTCCCACACCATATAATTGTTCTTAAAGTAGGCTGTCCTATAATGCTACTAAGAAACATTGATCAAGGAATTGGCTTGTGTAATGGAACGAGATTAATTGTGACTAGATTGGCAAGTCGAATTATCGAAGCTACCATAATGACTGGATTGAATATTGGTAGTACTGTCTATATTCCACGAATAACATTAAGATCTAAGAAATCAAACTATCCATTTGTTCTTGAAAGAAGGCAGTATCCTATCAGACTCTGCTATGCAATGACAATAAACAAGAGCCAGGGGCAGACATTACAGTCTGTTGGTGTGTATTTAGAAAGACCTGTTTTCATGCACGGTCAACTTTATGTTGCAATTTCTAGAGTAACATCACGTTCTGGTCTAAAAATCCTTACCGGCAATGATGATGATCCGTCCAGCGACATTACTCGTAATGTTGTTTATCATGAAATTTTAGCTGCTATACAATAGTGTACGAATCGTATTTTCATTAACTAGCAAATGATGGTGTGTCTTGTGCATTGTCTAAGATTGATATCTGTCCATTACCATGTTCCTACACGTACTAGATATATATTACGTGTCTACAGGTTAGTTATGTCATGTAGTTTTACTAAGCCATTCACTATTTTGTTTCTTTGTATTTAGATCATTATTGTCTGTCTTCTTAGTTATTAATGGCACCTTTTTTACAGGCACAATTGCTTCCCCTTTCGGAACTTGATCCAACTTGTAGACGTGTTACTGTTTGTGTACGTGTTTCGCGCATATGGGACTACCATAGAAATGGTAGACTGGAACATACTGATCTTGTTCTTCTTGATGAGCAAGTACGTTTCTTCTTATTTTATTATCCTTCCTTGTTTCTTTTCTATATAGTGTGTAACATATTTGGTATTACTGCTATGTACAGGGTAACAAGATATGTGCTGAAATAGCAGCAGCTCATGCATCTAAGTATAAAGACCTTCTTCGAGAAGGAAATGTCTATTACCTACGGGATTTCTTTATCCAAGCAGCAAAGAATATGTTCAGAGCTGTTGATGCAAAGTTCATTATAAAGATAACACCATGGACAAAAATTGAACAAAGACAGAATGTTCCATCAACCTTTCCTTACTATGCGTACTCAATAACAGCTTTTGAACACTTACCTGATCTCGTTGGCAGGAAGGAACACTTCATAGGTCAATATATTCCCCTTTCTTTCCTAATTGATTGTTTATATTCCTGCTTTGTTTATATGAATTTATAGAAACGTCTATAAACTTATCATTCCTTCCGCAGATACTATTGGCATTGTTTCAGCGATCTCTGATTTGATACATGTTCGTTTACCGGGACAATCTTCCAATTCTGTTAAAAGAAATCTGCAGATTATGGACATAGAGTAAGTTCCCAATTCTCTTACTAAAAACAGATTTAAAAAATTGCGCATTAATTATCATCTGGACCTTTCTGTTTACATTCACAAATGGTATTTTGTTTTAATTCTATTGACTATCTTTGCTAGTACCTGTTCATATTTCCCTACTGTGCCTACTATCGTAGTATCTCTTACTGATTTCCTTTGATGTCTTTCACTTAAATTATCTTTACTTTTCAGTGGAAGGACCATGGATGTTGCTCTATAGGGACAGAATGCAGCCAACTTTAATGGCGAAGCTATTTACAAAACTGCCCAGACAGAAATTATTATTATACTTCTTGTCGGAACATTAATGAAAAGCTACCGAGGTATGTTATGGTACAGTTTTGCTTCCATTAATTGCACGTATATTTGCACATTTCTTGTCTCTATTAATACTCCAACATAAATGGTATAGGTCATGATACTATAAGCTGTGGTGAAGCTAGAAAGTTTTATATTAATCCTGATATTACTGAGAAGATCAATTACCATGAAAGGTTGCTACCTTTTGCTTGCTATATCAAAAACTATGATTTGTATGTGTACAGAGTTCTTTAACATGCCGTACCATTTGTGCTATATATTCCATAGGATTGGACAGCAATTGCCAATCGTGCGCTGGATGGCTGCAGAGGATGACCATTACCAGAAAGGGATTGAAAGATCCAAACCTGAAGAAACCACAATTGGTTACCTCCTATCAACTGATCCAAATGAGTACCTTGTCTGTTACTTGACTCTTACATGAACCTTTCTATTATTACATTGCTGCATATGCTTATATATATTCAACACAAATCCAGATGAAAAACATGAGCTGTACAGTTACAATTACAAAATTAAAGACCACTTCTTGGTGGTTCTTAGCATGTGCAAAATGCCATAGGATAGCTTATCCAGCGGGCATTCAGTTCATTTGCAGTGACGAAACATGTCCCTGTGTGCAAGCTAGTCCCCGGTATACAGATTATGTTCAGTTTAATTTACAATACAAATGCTCCAAATGATTATTTAAAGTATTTTTAATGTTCTTTACTGTCAATTTCTGGAGATACAAAGTGCGTGTCATTGCCAGCGACAAGACAGGAGAGGCAGAATTTGTGTTTTTTGGTGGAGTAGCTGAGCAAATTATTGGAAAAAAGGCTGATGTTCTTACCCGTACTGCAGCACGCAGACCAGATGTTATTCCAGCTGAAATATCAGCTTTTGGTTCCTAGACACTTACTCTTAATATCAGTCTTAATGAAAGAGGACTTCAATTTGGAGAGTTGTCATTCCAAGTCAACAGCATAATTGCAGTTCATGCTAAATCAAATGTCTTGCAGTTTAGAGCTATGAGCTCTGATTCACAGGATGAGGGCGGCACATCATCATCTGCTGGATCTTTACAGCCAGTTCTAGGCCATGGCGCGGTATTCCAATGATCTTCTTATTACATCATTTTTGAAAAAAAGCATTTCTCATTTACTAATGGTTTGTACATTATTTAATTAAAGACCTGTTCATGCAACATAATCCGAAAATGTATTCCATTTCTTGCTAACTATGCAAAAAATGTGTCCTGAACATGCTAATCTAGATCTAAATTCCATGTTCTGTTTATATTAGTTTCTCTCTCAGAACACTTATTTTAGTTTGTATACTTCCAGATTGATCTTGAACGATCTTTTGAACACGTTTCGCCACCTCAAATAAGTAATTCTCCTCAGGCTGAAACAGATCCGTCGCTTTCTGCTCTTGTAAGCTATGTTCCTTTTCTTTTCCTTGCATATGAAAGATGGCATAAAATACTCTGTATATATTCGACATTAAGACACTATTTTATTAATTAATAAATCTCCTAATCAATATTCTTAAATGATCTGTGCATATAACTCATTTTCTGGCTATCAATTCCATCGAATTTTTATTGGCTACCCTTACATTCCTTGATAGTTCTATACTCTATTAATGTTTCATTATACACTAACATAGACACAAAATCCATAATTAATTATGCTTGTATACAGCTAATAACTATACATATTAACTATTTTAGTTGCTTTTTCTTTCCTAGCTCGTATACTGTCCATAACATGTTCTTTTCATACCTTATGTAGTTAACATCGACACCTCCAAGCGTAACAAAATTGTCTACAACTTCTACAGCTGATACAGGTTCTGATACAAAGAAGCGCAGTTCAGAAAGGTAATTTTTGTGTCGTTTCTATATGTATGTCATTTGATATCCTTTCACATTTAACACATTTTCTCTGATCAGTGCATTGTCATCTGATGAGAAGAAATCCCTTGCACCTAGGAAATTGTTCAAAGCAGATCATGGTAACTATTCCTTGCTTTCAAATTACTATCAATTTTCAGTTTTATTGCCTAGCTTGTAAACGAGCATATTTATAGTTCTTATCCCTGCAATTTCAAGAACATATCCTGCTACACTAAATGCAAATAACAATGCTCTTTTTTTCTCTTCCTTTCTACACAAATTTACAGCACATATCTGAATATACACTGTACCTATCCAGTAGCATACAAAAACGCTCTTTTACACCGTTCCATACTTTTCCATTGTGCATAAACTTGCAATGTTAAATATTTTACAATCAATTTAATTGCAGATATCAACAAATATTCCAGAATTATTGACATGAATCTTATAATTACAGTAACAAACACATTCTCTTTCTTATTCTATAATCACCAATAACAATCAATACATATTACTCATGCCATGTTACTTGCTTATTAATTTTCAGGTCATACAGACTGAACTCTCGTACTAATCAATGCAACATACCACTGGATATGCTATGTCGCTTACCTGCCTTCAAGTTTAATGCTGTTTGCTTGTCAAAAACAGTCTATATTTTGATTGTACAGTTGTTATTACTTTTATCGGTTCTCCTCTGACTGTATATCTTAGCAAACTTTATCCTTTACCCTACCAGATCTGAACAAAGCTAGGACATGGTCCTTATAAGGATAGTAAGAACCGATCGTAAAACCTGGTATTTCTGCAACGCTTATATTATTTGTAAGATCTAAACTTTTACGGACATTCTATAAGACCTATGTATATATCATGTCCTGCACAAGCTACATCAGAAACAGCTCAGCTCTGTATACGTTCACACAGTTTTATAGTGTAGCCTGGTATTAGTTCGGTACCAGACATCGTCATACCCAGTTTACACATCGTATATCGCTCAGTGCTTAATGAATATCATTGCTCTCTTCCAATCCATTCATTAACGTAATCCGATCCTTTCTAAATTCCACAATATGCGCCAGCAAATTTCACAGGTAATATCCAGTACGTATCCCGCAATATTACTGCTACCAATAATAACAGTCTCAATGATCAGTTTACATGCCATGTTATTCTTAGAATGCAACATTCCATTTGCTACAACAATTTCTGTTCCTTTCCTTTTTAATGTTAACAGCACGTCAAAAAAACAAAGTAAAATAACACATTTACTATCTACTTGTACTTTCGGTGATTCAATTCAGAAACATCCAAGGAATATTGCTAACATATTAAAGAACCTAACAGCTACGTTCCAAGCAATTGACACTAGCTATAATCCTCTCCTTCATTTAACTTACCCATACTACTTCCTTCAAATGATCAAAGCACTGCTTACCAGTTACACCAGCACAATAAACCAGTTCATAAACATGTTCTTTTCTTGCTAAATTTTCAGTCATAAATTGCATTTTTATAATTCGGTAATTTAGTACGTTCCAAGTACAATGTGCTGTACTGGAAACATCTACCAAATACCATTCACTCATGCACCGAACAATTAATGTGCACAGATAACTGTCTCTTCAATGCTTTAAAACATACTCGTTCATTGACTCTGACCTTGCTCTTTTTCTGCTGATACCAGACACGAACACCACGTATATACATTACGTGTAAAGCTATTGTCCGGACCATTTCATTCTACAACCATCGGTTCAGATTCATTTCTTTCTCCTCTTCTTTCACTGTCCTCAATGGAAAATATTGTGTGCCGAACAGCTTCTTCCGGCGATCGTTCACAGGTCAGTGCAGCTCCAATCAATTACCTTGCTTGGTTACTGCCACATCTCATTTTATGCCCCTTTTAATCTAATAACCCATCTTCTATTACAGAGTTTAGAAACTGTGCAACCATCAGTTCAATACCATACTCCTGCACCTACAGCTATTTCACCTGCAATTTCTTGCTCGGTTACTGCCAAGGACTATCAGCATCAGAGCACTCAATCTAATATAAGTACAGGATCATCCGTCCGTCGTCAACTCACTTATTTAGAAGATGCTAACATGAGCAATAATAGTAAAGGTTTTGTTCATGTTCCCGGAGTAAGTTTCTCGCCTGATAATTAACTCTACCGTTTCTTTCCAGCTACTACTGCTTTTCTTGTATTTCTTCTACTATTTTACATGGAAAATGCAACAGCTGATATAGCAAGTACAACTGCAACAAAAAAATCATTATACCAGCCATATTAATATTGGATTCTTTCATATTAGTAACACTGCAATTCAAACAACTTTACTTTTTTTTTACAGTAACGGACAGCTTAACCTTCAATTCAATTTTAATATTGAATATTATCACAGTGTATACTAAGTTTGTTACTATTATTTAGGCACCAGTAAAGGCTTATGTTTCAAGGCAAATACTGCTTACAGAGATTGCATCTTCGCTGGGACTTACTATATATTCTACGGGCACTGTCAATGAACCTCATTCCAAGCTAAGAGGCTTCATAGAAATAGATATACCACCAGGTCACGCTGAAGTCCTTGCAATGAAAAGAACATTTTACAGTGAAGCAATGGACAGTAGATATACTGCCCTTGAAAATGTAGCTGACGCAACAATTACATATCTAATACGAGAGCGGAATGTTGAAATTGATGATGCTAATTACAATCAATTGACTTTATTGGAGAAGAAAGTTCAAGCAAGTAAATGCTTTGAAGATCTCTATATAACTAGCCAGCTGCAAGATAAAGCTTACATTGCCTCTTTTAAGAAACATGCTACGGCTGTGCTAGATCAGATCAATGAAATGTGCTCTGAAAATGAAGATTTCCTTCCATTGAACGTATCTGCAAATATTGGATCAGGGAAAAATTCAAACAATGTTCGTTTCCATTACATTGGTCCTACACCTCCTGTTACTCCTCGCGAAAGACTTGCTACTAAGCTAGCAAAGCTAGCTTCAATGAATGTCACCACACCTTCTACTGTATCTCATATGCATCATGTGAGTTCTAATTAAATAAATGAGCAATACTTATAAACGTTCTGATCAAGATATTAACTCTTGCACTTACCATCTATATTTATGTATAATGCAGGAAATCCAATTTCTTGCATAAGCAGAATGCAGCTACTCGATCAGTCTATTACATATATAATGCTAACGTGCCATTTACAAGATCGATTATTCAATGGCACGAGTGGTCACTTGCTTTTTGTAATCTTTTTCACTTGCTACTTATGTATTTTATGCTATCTTCAACCTTATCAATGTACATCTCTTTCATGGACAATATTATATAAAGTATTAGCATCTTACTGTTATAAGTTTTCCCCATTCCACTTCAAAAATCGTTATCAGAATATTTGATGTTCTATAATATGTAATACATACATGGAACATCTTCCATGCTAAAAAAATGAAAAGAAAGGCCGTTTATTAACTGTTACTACGCAGTTTGAAGTACTATTTTGCATTTTTCGATCTGAACACAGACACAGCAAAACAGCTTGTTTTTCCCCTTACCTAAATTAAATTAAAATTAAGAACAACATCGGTTTCAGCGTACACTATTTTTTCCTTTGCTAAAACCAGGTCTGAACACAAGCAAAATAAAACAGCTTATTGCCCTGTTCCTGACATTAACTAAGTCAAGTTAAACGCTACAAAAGATCATGCTATTTATGTATCACAGTCTTATACTTAAAATTAAGCCGCTAATAAATCATATAATCTCCTTGTCCAGCATTGATCCTTTCTAATCTCCAAAATATCAAATTATAAAAGATAAGTACATGAAACACACCATATACAGCTAGAAGCAAATTAAAACAAAAGACTTTAGCTAATGTACATGAACATAAAAAGCAATATAGCTTGTCAATGTACAACAGTTTTAACATGAACGTTAATGCATTTACTCAAAATACATTCTTTCCTCCAAATAAAAAAAATTGAGATTACTTTCATTTGCAAATTAGCAAACAGTTTCAACCCCTACAAACAAAAACCAATTCATACAAAAACATAGATTATTAGGAAATTTTATCATTGCCATTACCTGATAGTTCATTCCATGTTTCAAATGCAAAAACATTGTAAGTATACGGCATATATTATACACGTTTCACCAAAGTAACCATAATAATACATTGATCTCCAACAAACATATAGTGATCTTCAGAAAGAACACATAACTGCAGAAACAGCTTGCTAAATACTAAACAATAGTTTACAACCATTTTAACTTCTACACCGATAGATCCAACCAACATACATAGAATTATAACTTAATTTACAAGCAAAATACACCACTTTTTACAGGACATACATTGCTACAAAACAACATTCTCCAACAGTACCCGATATTTCTAAATAAATACATTACTTTTACTGCTTCTTTTGATTAATACAGCTCACTGACTTAACCAAGATAGATATTCTATTCAACATTACTTAACTGCATCCTCATTGCTCCATGCATTACCACCTTACATTAAGTTAACTGTATGCTCGTAAATCCTTCGTTCTGTCCATTCCTCAAGATAATGAACTGAATACATCATGTCTGTTAATGGACCGCTTTTCTGATTACCGGGCATGCTAGCAAGAGCAGTACCACAAATCTCATGGCATGTTCCTTGAACAAAATCCATATCATCCAACAACTGATTTGTACATTTACTAAGCCTTTCGATTCTGTCACTCTGTCTATTCTGCACAGAAACAGATAAATTCATTTGCTTTACAAGTTCTTCGCTCTTACGCTCCGCTTCAGCTCGTTTTCTAAGGTTCATATCATCAATTTCAAGACTATAAGTCCTTTTCAGCACCTCTATCAATGCAATTGATGCTCCTTCTTCAGCACCTTCCCTTGTAGTATCCAGACATCTCATTGCCTGCTCCAGCTTACCAGATGTATTAACTTCTGTTGAAGGAATAATAGTCCTTACAATACTCCAGTACCTTTCATCCTCAAACCAACACTCATACTGTGGTTCACTTCCACCAAGCTTCTTAACAAGTTCTGATAGAATCACCTTACGAGAAATTCGAATAATACGAAGATTATCTGAACGTCAAATTAAACGTACCATATCATTTCAATAAAACATACTATGTTATTTGCATAATCACAAACAGATAATATACCAAAGTAATGTTGTATTAAATTTCCTGACAAATATTATTTCAGGTGTAAAAAGAACTATTAGAACCTAAACGAGCTATGTCAATGAACATACCCCTTACAATATTAGCCATTGTAATTACACTTGCATGAACAGACCTCGATTGTATCCTGGATACACACAGAACAGACAATACATAATGTTATAAGTTTTTTTAGGAAGGACATATAACAACCATTTACAGAAAAAAAATACAACCTATGAAAGAACAAATAATTGATTGGTTAAATCATCAGAACATACTTTCTTACATATCAGTTAATTAACTAATATCTACTTATATCAAAGAAAAAAATGCATACATAAAGTCAACCTTTATTAGTTAATTAAACATGGCACTTACTGTTCCGTACACAAAAAGACAACAAGTTACACTACAGATCTAATTGTATATATACTACCCAGCAAATAAGAAAGATAAGTCTACTAAAAAGCTTGTAGATCCATATAATAAGTAACACAATATATAGCAGTAACTTAACTAAGAGAGATAGCCATTGGACTTCTCTTGCCTATTCCCCTGTTCAGAAACAGCCAAATCCTTAGCAGTTATTAACTAACAACAACATCCCCAATTACTAAATCAGCTTAAGCATAAAGAATCAGTTCTCAAAGAACGATCCCTGTTATTTCCTTTTGCTTTACACTATACGTAACCATATTTACTACCAAAATACCTGACATTACACAGATCTGACCGAACAACCATATGCGCTTTCGTATTTCACAAAAAAACCAAATTCTTACCTTATCAATTTCTATAACAAACAATCAAAAAACTTACCAGATAAGAAAGGGACAGGAGATAAACTAACTCAGAAACTCCTCTTTGCACAGACCGAGCAAAACCAGTTAATTTGTAATCTGCTGAAGTGCTGCGCTCCTGAACAGTCCACCCAGTCGCCCTCAATTGACAGATAGCACCGAAGAGATAAAGATGCTCCTAGAACAAACAGAGGACAGCGAAAAAACAGAGCCAGTGCAGTAAATACCTGATCCAGTCCATCTAAATACCAAATGAAATAACGGCCCAGTAACACCACTTCACAGGCTGTGTAGGCCCAATTGACCCACAGAGTGCACCGACAAGAACAAAACGACAGCGCCGTCCGTCCCTTGTCCCGTCCCTTCCATTCCCACTCACGTATCTCTACTCTCTTCTCCAGTCCTTCCAAGAACGAAGAACCTCATCAACGACAGCGGAAATACCCTACCATCCGTTCTTTACCCTGTTCAAGAAACAACGACGACGACCATAACAAGGTACCGTCCTTTCGATTTGTCCTATTCAGACCTTTTCCATGAACGTTTAGTTGCTATTCCTGATCCGTACCTTAGATCTATCTATATTACTGCATCGGCTAAATTCCTCTCATACCTAATACTTGCAAGGACTTGAACTGGTAGACGTTCAACAGATCGGCAACCGGCACTTATACCTTCTACTTCCACAATACACTCATCTGAAAACACCAAGTTACAAGGCAACAATTTTTCCCCATATATGTGCTTCTTAGTATTTATCCGCTCGTATTCAATCATACCCGATTGTACCAAACAAAAATATCCTCATCCACTGCACCTGCTACAGAACTCATAAGAGCATTAAAAGCACAGCCACAATTTAATTTCTACTTCCTACATTCCCTCTTACTATAAGAATTACTAACATTTCTGCTTTTAAATTTACAAGCAACAAAGTTTCTTTACCTTTTACATTACCTAGATCATTAAAATGCATGTACATAGAATGTATCTTCCCACAGCAGATCAAGGAACCAATACCCAATGCAAACAACATAAACTTACAATGTTCCTTACAAATTCAGACAATATAGTTTCTATTCCATTTCTGGTTCCTTTGTTAAATACACACCCTCAAAGTGCTAATCCTATCACCACATTAAACTTTCCTCATTGTAGAATCAGAAACTAAACAGAATGTAATCTCATGACATATTTAGTGGCATAACAAAACAGTAAATGTTTCTCTAACTGCTCTACAAACTTGCCTGTTCCAGCAAACATACACTGACAGTACACTGATTGTCTTCAGAATATAACATTACTGTAATATTTACATAGTTTTCTATTCCTACAAACTAATATACACACTTATACTTTTCCAGATATTTTTTTCCCCACCATCAACTACTGACAGTACTTACCAATTATAACCGCATACGTAACGTGCTATAGCTAGAATATATATTATAATCCATCATACATGTTATATTTCCTTCTATACTATGCAGGTATTATAATCAACCTATCACAGAGAACTACAATTCTACAAACATGAAAAATATCCAGTCAGTTCCTGCAGATGATGGTATGATATATCTACACTCCATAGATGTTTTTACGTTCAGATAGAATCTAACAATTTTCATATGAACATTTTCAGCAGCCAGCGATTCGAGCAGTGAAATTATCATGTACGTTCAGCGTCCTCCTAATATACATACCACTGCAAAATCAAATGAACCCAACAATGTCATCTACATTAGTGATGACAATGGTATATCATACATATTACTTCGGATTTACATTTACATTTCTTTCTATGCAACATCTTAGATGTAAATCCTACATAAACTTTTACTTTATATGTATCCTTACCTTCCAGATAATGTAAACACGTCAATGCCTCCTTATCAAGCCACAAAGATCAATCTACCAGGGAAAACTATTAAACAAGGTAAGACCATAATATATCCCCAACCAGACATTACCTATTTATTGCCATGCTCCATTCTATCTCATATAAACCTGCATGATTCAAACCATCTTCATTACCTATCACATGATACTGACTACATAATTTTACACTCCTTCCTTATACCGACCCTGAATTTCCAGAGAATGCCAAGAGTTACATGCCTCCTTCTCCAATTAAAAAAAAAGTATCAAAGAAGCGTGTTAAACAAGGTAACATGAAAACACTATTTTTCTTTCATATTTTATTATAACATCCTACATACATAAACATACGATTCGATTTTACATAGGTTGTAAGACTACCAAAAATTTCCATGGCCCAGTGCTTTCCCATCAAATCAAAAAACCAAAGCTATCAAACAAGTTCATCAAACAAGGTAATAACATGATATTATTTGCTCAATTTCATGATCTAATTTTCTTGCCTAATATTTATTCTATTTCGCACAGGACCTTACACTCCTCAGTCTATTCGACGCTACAACAAACTGTGCTTCTTTGCAAATGACATAGGATTGACAAGTGACAATGTAAAACATTTAAAGCAAATAGTTAACAGTAAAGAACATTTCATACCATACTATGTATGTGAAATGAAGAGAGGAGTTATTGGTCCAAACAGAAGAATGGTAGGCTTTATACTTCTTTATTGCACTGTACATATTATATATAATGTTCTTACCATAATGTTATTACTCTATTTGCAGTACTTTTCAGTCAGCTTCACAGAGGCACATCTCAAGAAATTCCTAGATCAACCAATCAACCGTTTACCTATCAACCATGCAAAGACCAAGACCAAACATCAAGTCCGTCTAATTATGGGACAAGACAAGCGAGCTACAATAACAACATATTGGCCTATCTTTACTCAGGACAGTCAGTTAAAAATAGGAAATATATGTGTTTTCAAGTACAACAATAACAAAAATCATCTATCGCTTACTGTCCATTGTCTTTGATACAGTTAAAGACACTGCATTGATTCTATTACATACCATCAATTACAAATTAACTACCATTTCTAATTACAATAACATATGGTATATTTTTTGTGCAGGAACTTACTAAGTCCAAGCTTATCAATCCTTTTGGCCATCCCTCTGAACCAGCTGCATCCTTCTCTTGCAACCATCTTACTAAATGTTTCTGGATTCAGTTGTGAAAATTAGCTATGTAAAGAACCATGCCCAAAACATGACCATATATATATCTCCATATATATATAAGAACCCCGTACCTGCTACTTACCTATGAACTTTTATGTTATTACTCTATATTATTGCAAATTACTAGCCTTATCAATTGTTTTTCCTAAATTACCCGTTCAATATCCTGATATGACCATTATATGAACTTCATGTACTTATCATGTTCATCACAAAGATATCTATCTATGTTCTTATATACAAACAGTTCATTCTCATAACGATCAAGAAATATACCTTCTAATTAATCTCATTTTCTATGTACCAACTAAACTAATTTAACCTTCATAGTCCTATTTCCAGCGCATTTCTGAATTGTCTTAATCATGATCAAAAAGTAACATTCCATAACTGAGAGAGTACACATCATTCCTTCGACCCTACAGCAATCAAACAAAAGTAGTATTGCAAACAATACAAATTCTACCGAAAAATTCTCTTAAGAAGTACTTGCACAGTACTAATTTATTTTAATATTAAAAACTTGCATTTTATATACCTCAATGAATAATTCCTCAATCTGTATAAGAAACTTTAAAATACCATTATTATTCTACTTCTGACTATAATACAACATTTCATGCATTTTCTGACTTAGTAAAAATCTACCTTTTAATTATCAACAACTTAAGAGCGGGCGCGGCAACGCGCGCCTTTCTGGTCTAGTAAGTGTCTAAACCATGTGTAGAGGGCTGCATGCAAAAAAATAAAAATAAATGAGATGATATCGATAAGACTAAAATATATTCTA
Source organism: Stipa capillata (assembly GCA_019208055.1). Classification (NCBI taxonomy): domain Eukaryota; kingdom Viridiplantae; phylum Streptophyta; class Magnoliopsida; order Poales; family Poaceae; genus Stipa; species Stipa capillata. The sequence continues at coordinate 55,995 of JAGXJF010005431.1, forward strand.
AAAATTTAAAAAGTCATTACTTTTAAACCAAGCGTCGGGATCACGATACTTTGCGTTACTTGTAACAAGATCTTTAAAACTAGACGTCATTTATGTATATGTTGATGATTTTTTTCCTGAAAAGCAACTTAGTGTTATATGTTTAAACAACAAAAGCAATCTTCAAATACAAAGTTGCTTTTCATATGTCATGATAAGTTGTCTAACTATTATGAATGTCTAGTTGTTCGGGAATATACACATTAATTTCAACATAAACATACAACTATAAAGAAAGTTTTAACCATAATATAAAGCAAGTTGGTATTACATAAAAAACTAGTTAGAATAAGGAACTCGTCCAGGAAACGATGATTAGAAAGCTAGTTCTCTATATTTATGAACGAGTTGCTTTGTTGAAAATCAAGACAAGATAAGTCCAAGTTTTTATCTTGTTGTGATGGGAATAAATTCCCAATTAGAAATCAAGTTTCACTGCGAATGAAAGCAAATTGATATTAAATGAAAAATAAGTTTAATATAAGGACCTAAGTAGAAAGCAAGTTTCACCATAAACATAGCATGTTAGAATTAAATGATAGCAAGTATTAACTTAAGCACACAACTAAAAAGTGAAGTTTCACTACGAACGCAAACAAGTTGATATTACAAGAAAATAAATTTTGGACAGAAGCATCGAACTGGAAAACAAGTTTCATCATATTAAAGGCAACTTTGTATTACATAAAAAATAAGTTAAGATAGTGAAAGCTAACTCTCCTCCTTAGAGTATCTGTCTAGGAGCAATTGATTTAGAATACCCTGTCTAAAAAATAGTGAAAAACTAAGCCCCCTTGGAGATACCTATCTAAAAGGCAACTGGAATAAGGGACCATGATCAGGTTTCGTTGGAAGCCCGAATGGTCAGGTTTCGTTGGAAGCCCGAATGGACCGATACTGGCGCATTCCATTCCTAAAGACAAATCGAAATACCCTCCGGAATAGAATTGACAACTTTGCTTCATCCTCCTCCGTTCGTGTCGTCGTCTCCACCACCTCCCCACGTCTCCCTCCTCCCTTCCCCTCTCTCTCCAATCTCGCCGCGCTCTCTGCTGCCAATCCAACCCGAGGTACGTGTTCTCGCAACTCATCCCGCTCGAATCCCACCCAACTAGCGCCCAATCTGCGGAGAATTGGATTGATCCTCGTGCTGTGCTGATCCCGGACCAAGATCCGCTCGAATGCCCGGATCCGGTAGTAGAGTTCTGGAGGGACAGAGCTCTAGCTTTTCTTGATTCGGGGACTGGGGGGACTGCAAATTTTGCCGACGTTAACGCGCATTTGGTGCTGCTGGTGTGGGGTAGAGTGATCCATCAGTCTAGATTGGTCTTATGGCCTCTAGTGTTCATTTCCTTCCTCTTTTTTATTTGTTTGGACGGTGTTCTTGATGTTGTCATTGCCTGCAGGTTGTTCGTCGCCAGCATGGGTCTGGCGAAGGATGGCGCCGAGATGGAGGAGGGGACATTGGAGATCGGCATGGGTAAGTTCTGACTCTGGCAATCTGAAGCGTGTGATTTGTTCATTGCTATAGGATGTCACAACTAAGCTTGTCTAGCTTTTGCGTGTTGCTGTTTTCCCGTTTGTTCCAATGGCCAGTCGGTTTGCCACATTATTTCTGGGTCATATAAGCTTAAGATACTCAACAATTGATGTGCTTAAGATACTCAACAATTGATGTGTTTCATAGTTATTTACTATACTATAATTGACATGTATGTGCTTGTAGGCTGGCATGTTCATTGGTTAGCTGCCTAGCTGGGATGTTGTACGGTGTAGGATCTAGTTTATTGCACTAAAAAGGGTCAAAATTGCAGGTCTTGAAGTGGCAAAGCACTTCTATGATGTGTTTTGCATGATCAGTCTGGATATGTAGGTGAGTTATCCTGTTGGAATCTAGTATTGGTTTTGTTCACTGGGCTTTGCGTGTCAGTGTGTTGGCTAGTCTAAGAAACCTTGTATTCTACAAGTACCAATGTCACAAGTTGTGTCAGAGTAAGCGATCTGATGCTGGAAAAGTGGCATTCTGCTAGAGTACACCCTTCTGATCAAACTAAGGTTCTACCAACCTATAAAGAAAATATACCGGCAGACGGCTAATACTATGATTCTTTCATAGTAGATCAAGGCTGTTTACCTGTTTATTCTTGATTCTGATAGGAATGTGATGCAAGATTTGGTTAAATTGTACTGTGCATTCTCACGCTGGAAATCTTGGTAATGGTCATGAGGAGAGCATGCTATTTTATTGATTGTTCATCTTTTCCTTTAATGGTAATTTTTTTAATTGCTCGCGTGAAGTCTCTGGGTGGGTAATTGGTGGTGTATAGATTTTTGTAAAGGGCGCTTATTTGTGAATGCTTGCTTCTGTCGTAAAGATAAGAGTGCACAAAGTGGCCACCGAGATTAAGGAACTGAAGTATGAAACTAATCATCCTGTGATAATTAGTTATGACTTGTTCATGGTAAACAATATGGCCTGCAATTTTCCCATAGTTTCACACTAGTTGTACTTTCGCCTGTTATGACCTATCCATGTTCCCCATTGCCATTGTTTCCTATCTTGTTCATCAATCTATATAGTTAATTATAAAGAAAATCCTTTGGGTGACATAGCAAAGATGACATTTGGTCTTTTGTTTAATGAAGTTCTTCTTACTATGCAGAGTATAGGACTGTCTCTGGTGTGGCAGGGCCGTTGGTTATCCTGGACAAAGTAAAGGTATGATTTTGTTCTTTCGCATACAGCTTATGGCTACTAATGCCGCTGAAATTATGGCTGAACCAAATATCCAGTCTTGCACTTAATTTCTTTTTCTTTTTAAACCTACTTTAGGGTCCAAAGTATCAGGAGATTGTGAATATTCGATTGGGAGATGGCACCACTCGTCGTGGTCAAGTCCTGGAAGTTGATGGTGAAAAAGCTGTTGTGCAGGTTGCGTCCTTTCTATGGACCATATTCTTTTGATTGAAGAATTCTGATCAAGTTTTACACGCTGCTGCTTTTGATCTAATGTATTTACATAGTTTTCTTAGATAGGATCCACCGCATTAAATTATAATATCTTTGCATGTTAATTCACCTTTTGTGAATACTGAACTGCCTGCCTCTTAAGGTCTTTGAAGGTACATCAGGGATAGACAACAAGTATACTACTGTGCAGTTTACAGGCGAGGTAATCACCTACCTTGTTATTCACATTTTCTTTCTGATTCTCTGTCATTCAGTTAGTAAATGCTTTATTTCTTTCTATTCAATGATTGCCCAAACCTCCAAACTTCTTGAGCTATACAATGCTAGCATGAACATCAAATGGTATCAGCCATCTTAATGTTGGATATGAAAACTGATATATAGAACCTAGACAATGTTAGGCATGAACGATGAATGATATCAGACATCATCTTGCTGAATAACATTAAACTTCAAGCGAGTCTTTATTGAGTTACCTCAGTTAGGGGTATGAACTTGCATGGTGTTGGAAACTGAAGGAGGGGTACAGTTTTATGTTAGTATCTTGAAGATCCAGAACTCAATATCAAGGATGTTTTCCATTTCATATATATACACAGAAGCAGTGAAGCACAGCTTCACTACTTTGTTCCTTTGCATATGACACACCATTTTTTCTGTTACAGGTTTTGAAAACTCCTGTCTCGCTTGATATGCTTGGACGCATTTTTAATGGTTCTGGAAAGCCTATTGATAATGGCCCCCCAATATTGCCCGAGGCTTACTTGGATATTTCCGGTGAGTTATTTCACATTACATGTGCACTGTAGACTTTATTAAATTAGCTAGTGCTTATGCTTAGGGTATACAAATGCCATAGACACCTATTGAGTGGATTTGGGATGAGTTAAACTATCCATTCTTTGTAGAAGGCTCCCTGTTAACCGATGTTAACCTTGTAATATCTGATGACTGGTGCTATTCCAGGAAGTTCTATCAACCCCAGTGAGAGAACCTATCCAGAAGAGATGATTCAAACAGGAATATCCACCATTGATGTTATGAACTCGATTGCTCGAGGGCAAAAGATCCCTCTTTTCTCTGCTGCTGGGCTTCCTCACAATGAAATTGCTGCTCAAATTTGTCGTCAGGCTGGTCTTGTTAAAAGGCTGGAGAAAGGAAAGTATGCAGAGACAGCAGAGGTAATGAACTTATCATTTGCTGGTGCCATTGAAATTTCGGTCATTGACAAGGGTGGTTACGGACTATTGCTTACCTATGCATGAAGTCAATCATAGGTTCCTGATTTCAGCATCATATTATTTGTGCTGAGCTTGCATCCTTCAAAAATGCATGTGTGGTTGTAATAGGTCTCTAGTTTTTGTCATTTTTTTAGAAAAATTGGCAAGTGAAAATCTATTGGTCTGTAGAAATTATACAAAGTGCTATCAAATAACATTGCTGGTTTCTCGATTCTGGATTGTTCTCATACTGTGTAAAGCAACCACAATGAAAGTTTTGGTTTTGTTATCTTGTCCGTTGAAGCAGGTTGTTCTTTCTGCCACTCATTCTTGCTCTGGTTTCTATATTCTTTAGGGTGGTGAAGAAGACAACTTTGCAATTGTGTTTGCTGCTATGGGAGTAAACATGGAAACAGCCCAATTTTTCAAACGTGACTTTGAAGAAAATGGTTCGATGGAGCGGGTCACCCTTTTCCTGAATCTGGTAAATTTCAAATGTAACATAATTTTTAGTTACATGGCTACTCTTTGTCATTAAACTGCAACAATCAAATCTTTGAGGTTGTAGTTGTGTTCTGGTATATTTGACCTGAGAAATACTAAGGAAGCATGCCCTACTCCCTTGTCTTGATTCTTTTTCAGGCAAATGATCCCACTATTGAGCGTATTATCACTCCTCGAATTGCTCTGACAACAGCTGAATATTTGGCATATGAATGTGGGAAGCATGTTCTTGTCATTCTGACAGATATGAGCTCATACGCAGATGCACTTCGTGAGGTATTTCGTTTTCTCTATGATGTTATCTCTTCTCATATTCTCTGAGCTTATATCTGTTCTGCTATTTACTTTTGAGGAAAGTACCATCCTTCATTTTTTGTTGATGGCCTAATACTTAATGATTTTGTATTTTAATTACATGGGGGTTTATTTATATTTAGGTCTCAGCAGCACGAGAAGAGGTGCCTGGTAGGCGTGGTTATCCTGGTTACATGTATACAGATCTAGCCACCATATATGAACGAGCTGGGCGTATTGAGGGAAGAAAAGGCTCAATTACCCAAATTCCCATTCTTACTATGCCTAATGATGGTAAGCTATGAAACAGTTTGCATTGTTAGCGTTATTTTCTTATATCCTATATTTTCATTGTAGAAACCCTTTTTTGCAAATGTAATTTGTCAGCCCACTTCATGCGGTATGTTGCACCCTATCCATTAGGCAGCCAATTAACTAGAAATCTATAAGATTAATTGTGAAACAAACAAGAGAGCATAAACTGTGACCTGGAAATGTATAAGTATCATGTGCCTCAGTGTTGTCTGATGCCTACCCAGTGGACTAATTAAAATGTTCATCTGATTGTAGTTTATCATTCCTCAGGAACACTTGCTTCATGACAAATCACAATGCGATGTCTAAATTTTTGTTTGTTTCCTCAACAGATATCACGCATCCAACTCCTGATCTTACGGGATACATTACTGAAGGGCAGATATATATTGACAGACAGCTCCATAATAGACAGGTGCATTTACATGTTCTTTTATTGTTGTTGCTATTCTGTCTCCTGTTATAGGCATTAATTATTCCTTGAATATATGAATGCAAGGGAAAAATATTTTTTTCTTCGTTTTCATTTTCCCTTTCTTAACGAGGTGGATGACATTGTGTTACTTTCTCAGATATACCCACCCATCAACGTCCTGCCATCTCTCTCTCGATTGATGAAGGTGCCATTCATAACTATTCAAAGTTTATGGTATCTAGTGTGTCTTATTTTGGAATTACATGGAGATTATGTTATAATTCTTTACTTGCAGAGTGCTATTGGTGAAGGTATGACGCGTCGAGACCATTCAGATGTGTCCAATCAGGTATCCATTTGAGCAGTTGAGGTCATTGATTATGTGTTATTCTCCTGATTTCTGTTGATTGGCTCACATTAACTTACTGTTCAGCTGTATGCCAACTATGCAATTGGAAAGGATGTTCAAGCGATGAAAGCAGTTGTTGGAGAGGAGGCTCTTTCATCTGAGGACCTGGTCTGTTAATAGTTAATTAACCTGCACTGATTCCCTTTTAGTCCAAAACTAATGTAATATGTTTTCTTGTTGTGCAGCTCTATTTAGAATTCCTTGACAAGTTTGAGAGGAAATTTGTAGCACAAGGAGCATATGATACTCGAAACATTTTCCAGTCACTCGATCTGGCATGGACATTGCTACGCATATTCCCCCGTGAACTTCTCCACCGTATTCCTGTGAAGACCTTGGATCAGTTCTACAGCAGAGATGCCACCCGTTGATCTTCATGTCCATAAAAAATTAAATTTTCATGAGAGCAGCTTGAATAAAGAGAGGAATTCAAATTTGTATCTTTTTGCTACGTTATGTAGCCAGATCCTATTGTTTCCAGTCTGTGTGCACATGTTCTATCTACATGTCTTGTGCACTGGCGGCTTTTGTAATTTCCATGTAGTCTTGCTCACAAGCTGGAGCTCTTTTCGGTTTCATTTCCCTGTATTGTGTACCAAAACTGAAAGCCATTAAGGCGTACATGCTCGAGTATGATGGTTATATATTTTTTGAGTTTTTTGGGAAAATTTTCAAGTATATTGCCTTCCCTCATGAGCTAAGGTTTTTCAGGGAACTGAGTTGATGCATGAGATTTAGTATGCTACCGAAGCTAAGATGTCCTGAGCTTAAAGACCTGGAAGCATTATACTGACAAAAATAATCATGGCCCACCTCGAGTCCACACTTTAGATTTGAAGAGGAGTATTGAAATATATTGCCTATATTTTCACATAAATTTAGATTTTTAGGTGGATTGGTTGGGTTCAAATCGTCAGTAGGCTGCTGCTTATATGCGCATTTCTTCGAGCGGTGACGGCCCCTACGGCGGAGAGAGCAAGACGCCGGAGCGAACGGCTGATGCGACGGGCTACGGCGTATGAAGATTAAATGGAGTGAACTGTCATGTCCGGAATCCTGGAATTGAGAGTATATGGAATGAGTAGAAATTAGTGTTTGAATACCTCAAGGTGAAAGAAAAAATAAGCACAGCAATTTTATGGAGGTAGGCATCACTTAGACAGAGAGATTATCTTGGACTTCTTTAAAAAAAGTTGCATAAGGTTTGAGCAAATATTTAATTTTCTCCAAAATATGTGGGAAAGAGGAGATTCTTATAGAATTTTAGAAAGTCATTCCTTTGTTCCAAAGGTGCATATAGGCCAAAAAAAAGTTCTTAGGATGAAACTCTACCATATTCTTTTATTTCTTATTTTGTTCAGAGGGACATTTCTAGTAAATTTAACACATGAATATTAATATTACATTTATTTTTGAGAAACAATATTAATATTATATTCCCTTCCTACGGTTACCGGAAATCTTAAGATTCCCATTGATCTTATTTGTAGAAACCAAACGGCCCCTAAATTTTACGCAAGCGTTTTGCATAGCACCTCACTGTGTGCCATCCTTTTTTGCCATTAGAATGTCACTCACTAGGTCCAGGCACTACGCCTTCTCACACAGTAAACAAACGCGAGGCAGGAAAGCGCCACCACGCTGCGTCGCGTGACTCCTCCTCGCTCAGTAAACAAGCACGAGGCAGGAAAGCGCCACCACACCGCGTCTTCTCAGCTAGTAAACAGACGGACGCGCCTCCAAACCGCGTCTTCTGCTCAACTAAGGAAACAGACGCGAGACATGAAAGCGCCCGCAAGGCGAATATCCATTTGTCGCCAGCTGTTCCCTCGCCTACGCGCGCACCGCCCACGTCCTCCCCGCGCTGACGCGCTCCAACCCAGCGCACACCCATAAATACGCACACGCGCGCACACGACGCTTACTTACCGCTCTCACTGAAGCTCAAGCTTAGCGACCACCAAGCGATCAGCAGCCCCATCTGAGACATGGACATGGGCCTCGAGCACTCGAGCTCCCCCTCCTCTTCGTCGGTGTCGACGCCCTCGCCCGAGCGCGGGACGGCGTGGCCGTGGCCGCCGAAGCGCCCCGCGGGGCGCACCAAGTTCCGGGAGACAAGGCACCCGGTGTTCCGCGGCGTGCGGCGACGGGGCGGTGCCGGCCGGTGGGTCTGCGAGGTGCGCATCCCAGGGCGGCGCGGCACGCGGCTCTGGCTCGGGACGTACCTCACAGCCGAGGCGGCCGCGCGCGCGCACGACGCCGCCATGCTCGCGCTGCGCGGCCGCTCCGGCGCCGCATGCCTCAACTTCCCGGACTCCGCGTGGCTGCTCGCGGTGCCGCCCGCGCTCGCCGACCTCGCCGATGTCCGGCGTGCGGCCGTCCAGGCGGTTGCTGACTTCCAAACGCGGTCTGGAGGCCGCGAGCGTGTCCCCTCGTCGTTGGCGCACAGTGCCAATGCCTGCTCGTCGGAGACGTCGCAGCCGTTTGCTGATGGAACGTCTGCGGTGACGGCTGCACTGGACAGCGACATGTTCGAGCTCGACTCGTTCGAGGAAACAGGCTTGGACACGTACTACGCGAGCCTTGCGCAGGGGCTGCTCATGGAGCCGCCGGCCACCGGGGCGTACTGGAACAACGGAGACTGCGGCGACGGCGGAGCAGATGTCGCGCTCTGGAGCTACCAATAATATCGATAATCTCCAGGGGTTCGATTCTACTGTGTTTTGACCCTGTATCGTTACTTATGACACATTCAAGCCGCTTCCATCATGATGACATTGTGAAACATTTCATCGAACGCATCAAATTTTTGACTGATATTCTCTCTTATTCGGTTATTCCTACTCAGGTCCTTAATTACATGCAGTTTCTCGTGGGTCCGGAGGTCACAGTGCCGCACTACGGTCTCCTTCCTTCCTTTCATCCCCGAGATCACGTGTTATTTAGCTAGAGAGAAAAGGGAGGGAGAAATAGAGAAGATATATTAGAACTCCTGCAGCTAAGACTAGAAAAGCTCGAGGTACGTAAGCCGTTCGAGCGCAACTTAGGATTGGCTCCAAAAAAATGAGCAGAGTATGAGCGCCTTTTTGCAGCTTGGCTGAAAAACAAGCTGAATTTAGGCCAAGACTAGTTTGTTCGATTTTGGCTCAGTATAGCTCAAATTAACATAGTAAGTATGTTATATGTATGTGCGTATTTGATAATTTTATGAACTACTCTTGATCAGTGATTTTTTTATCCCACTTGGATATTTGTCGTGTTATAAACTTATGTCATCTTTTGTTATAATTATGTATTGTCTCTCAGTTCGAGAATAGATAAACCATGCTACTTTTAAGACTCAACTTATGCCATGGTGTCATTTTGAAGGCTTATAGTCATTGTTTCTTTATATTGTTGCTGTGACTTAACTAGTCTAGAAATTTTGCGTTGTGTAATAAGTGGATAATAATCAGATTTTGTAATATTTTATCTGGCTCGAAAGTGGCTCGAGATCATTACAAGATGAATGTGAGCCAACTCTGCAGCTCCCACTCAAATTGAGCTCACTCATTTTTCAAATATGAGCTGAGCTAGAGTCTAGCTCGCTCAAACTTGACTTGTTTGCAGACCCACTAGTCAAATAGAATTTTTCATGAAGTTAAAGCTTATGTTTGGTTTTCTTATCCTATAAAATTTCGTTGATGCAATTCTATGATCCAAACATCGATGGATAGGAATTTTTCTTACCCTCCTTTTTCCCCTCCAAAATTCCTTTGTTCCAATGAAAGCCTCAAATTAATCAAAAGAACATGGTGTAATCTGAATCGTTTGCTAGATCGTTAGCTTGAAGATATAAGCGCATCTAGCCAATAGAGACCAAGATTGCAAAAGTAGACCGTAGATAAACACAAGTTCTCAATGCCTATAGTCGAAGAACTTGAGACAAGCTAGTCATCTTTCTGATGGTGTCCATCGTAGCCTATATCTATAAACGCATATGACATTGGTGTAGAAGGGATGCACTCTGGCGGCAAATACAGCCTGGCGCAATTGCTACCTCTATTCCCAGTCTAATAGGTACTTGAGGCCTTGGCAGCTTCTCAAATGATGGCCCAACCCTAGGCATCATTGGATGATGTTAAGTATTGAGAATTCTAGATACTCTGACAGCGAGGCGGAGCTGCGCAGCCATGGCAGCGGCGGCGATGGAGAGAGGTCTCGGTGTTTAGGTCTGAACCAAGAATTGACAGCTGGTCGAGTCGGTCTATGGGTGGGCAGGGAGGGCATAAGCGAAAAGTTTAACGTCTCTGTCAGTGTATTTTGGCGGAATGTGATTTTCTTTTGATGTTGTTTAAATGTACCGATTTTTTCATGTGATTTTTCTAAACCTCCTATCTTTTGGTGCGATGAAACCGAATTTCCCTATTAGATATTAGTAAATAATTGATAGAAACAGCAGAGAATAACATGAATTATAATATAAATGTTCATCAAACTTCAATATTTTTACCATGGCTTATCAATCGTGGACTATGGTGCCATTTTAGTTAGTCTAGCAACATCCAGCTCTGCGAGTAGACGAGATAAGATATTCTTCTCGGGCCCAATAGTGCGAGTTTGCATTCAATAGGTCATGGTGTAATTTAGTAATTGAGTAAGGTAAACTCATCAGAATTGATGCATCTTTACATGGTAATTAATATATTACAATCAATATTTTAGAGTTCTATTGCAATATAATTAATATAAAAATTTAAAAGGAAATAGCAATTGACGAGAGTTTTTTGATATTTACGGATCTGGGAGCCAATTTTAGCTCATTAGCGCATATAGCATATAAGTTCATACCATCATCTCTCCCTGCACCATACCGGTTGCATGTCTTCCACCACCGCCAGCACAAGCAAGGAGCACCGGCGACTGCGGCGACGACTCTTCTCCTTACTTTTCCCAGTTCTCACCCCTTTCCTCATTCCTCTGATCGTTAGCGCTTGAATCCGTCCGCGAGAGCACCGAGAAGAGTGGATCCGGTGGCCACAGGTGATTTCACTCCGGTGGCCGTCGCATCACTAGTTCACTACCGCCGGCGATGTCGATCCATCACTCCACCCCCATCTAGACCGAATAAATTTTCTGGCTGTCTCCTTCAACATCCCCGGCCGATCCGCCGCCGCCGCCGCTGCCTTAGGCCGGAGCTGTCTCCACCTTCTCCCTCCCCGGCATTTCTTGATGAAGTGCTTGCGTTTCTTACCAAAACAGGACGTTCCGGGCATTCCGGCCGGTACCGGAAAGACCACCTACTACGAGTCTCCTCCAATTCAAACTCAATAAATACGGTTGCTTTGCTCCGTCCCCTTCTCCCCGACCGGCCGCCGCCGCCGTCCCTGTCCTCAAAACCTTAGCGTGTTCCCTCTAAACCGCGCCGCCGCCGCCGCCGCCGCCGTTCTCCGTGCTGGGAAGGCGTTCGTCGACCGAAGTGGCGCTGCGGTATCAAGTGACCTCGCGGAGGCGCGTCTAGGTCAGGCGTCACCGGCCGGCGCGGCGTCACCCTTGCCACACCCACGGGGATCGAACGCAGCATGCGCTCTCTATGCCCACCGCCGCCACAACCACTACGGGCATCCTAACATAGTGAAATTTATAATGAAGACACTATTTGACACATTAGTTCAATGCAAGATAAAAGACAAGCTGGTTACTGTGGCCCAGCTATTTGGACATTCCACAAGGTTTCCGTTCTACATGATTCAACCTTCAGAGGAAGTTGTTGAAAATGAGAAATTCCATCATCGCTTGGACCTGGGAAGAGTAAAAGCCGAACTAAACAAGTTTTGGAAGCTGACTGATGACTGGTTACTGTGGCCCAGCGTTAGGAAGTCTTGTTGGCGCTCCTTTCTCTTATCACGTTGTGTTTGGATGGTCTTCTAGACTAGTCAGGTTCATGATCGAAGACAAAGTAAAGAGGATAGAACGGCAAAGGAAGGAATTAGAAGAACGGAATGGTGAAGAGCATCTTGATAGCATCATTAAGGAATATGAAGACAAAAGAGAAAAAGGTATTGAGGTACCTCCAGAAACACTGAATAAAGGAATGAATTCAAAGAGCACGAGAGTAGCTTTGACAGGCTTGCTCAGACAAGGAACATAAAAAGGAACTGAAGACCACAGAAACAATCGTGTTGCTGGAAGAGCCTAACTTAATTGAAGAGTCAAGAGTTGATGGCGAGATCAAAGGAAACAACGTAAATGCTCCAGCGGTCGCTACAACAAACTCTAAGAAAACAACAGATGACAGTCCAAAAGCTGAAGGGGGGCAATCCGCAGGTGGAAGTTCGACAAGAGGCAACCATATGTTGGATCTGGAAGTTTGTTCAGACAAGGAACACAAAAAGGAACGGAACACCACGCAAACGGCTACATTGCTGGAAGTGCCGAACTTCATTGAAGAGTTAAGAGCTGATGGAGAGATAAAAGAAAACAACGTAAGTGCTCTAGCGGCCACCACAACCAATTCTGGGGAAACAACAGAAAGATCTTGATCTTCCAAAAGCTTAAGGGGGGCAATCCAGAAGTGGAAGTTCAACAAGCATGACTGAAGGACTCTTCAGAGGTGAGTGAAAACTCTATATTTGTAAATAAAATTGAAAATATCATGTATGTAGTGAATTTGCTGGTTACCGTAACAATTGGTTGACACTTCGTTTGCTGACATCATTCCTGACATGGCCACGAAGGTATACAGAAGCCACCGATAAAAAATGTATATGAAAGAAGAAGAGAACGATTGCAAAAAGGATCCACAGAGCAGCAAGCTGCTTCAAACGAACTGAACAATGAACCCAGGGAGCAGCAGTCATGCCACAAGGATTGCAACCTTAACATGCAATATGTTGGATTCCAAAAGATTCTTAGGAAAGGAGCATGAGAAAGAGCTGAAAATGGCAGAAACAGCTCTCCTTGGGATGTTATACTCTGATACCCCTTGCTATGCGTAACAGCCCTCAAATCCGATCAACGTCTATGAGATACGACACAAACGTGCACGGTATCAAGACAAAATAGATGAACCCCGTAGAGAGTGTTAAAATAATGACGACTAACAATCATGAGAAAAGAGAAAAGATTTGGTGAAGTCGACCGTGAATTCTTTAAAGGCAACCTCAAAAAAGTACAAATGATTATCGCTCTCTCACAACTCTCTCACACCTTTTAGGACTCTTGGATTTTACCCTATATGAGAATCTAATACTAAAGAAACATAACCTCTAATCCTCTTCTGTTTGCACATTGTGCTTGGATCGCTTGATTGCTTGGGTCGTGTTCCTATGGCCACCTTCTCATGGGTTTATATACGTTCTCACATAGTCTTTTCCAAAGTAAGAAGGATTTTAAATCATAGTAGATTTTACTTAGTTTCCTTGTAGCACACCTCTTAAATCCTTCCTCTGTTTTGAAATGTAAGGCGTATTTTATTTGGTTAAGACAAGGGTTCGATCAATAATTACTTTATTAGTATGTGGTCTATATGACATAAAATTGATGTCATTCGATTTGTATTCAAAAGTACTTACTTATGATTGTGACTTTGTATCACATAAACCACATATTAATAGAGTAATTCTTGATCAAAGTCTTTTCTTAACCAAACAAAATATGCCTTACATTCTGGGACGAAGGGATTAATAGGTTTAGAATATGAGTCATTTTCCTTAACAGGGGAAAGGGCCGAAGTCAAATGAAAAGTTCGGATGGGATGGAGAGAATCCTATATGCACAAGATTAGGGGAACACAAACAAAAGGTGAGTCAGAATACTATATGCACAAGATTGTTGGACTTATATTCCTAAAACCCTGTTCTCAACAAATTCTTCTATCAGAATATAGAAGGGACATGCCTAAAAAGCATTGGACTACCAGTCTCTATAGAAAAGGAAAAAGAAACTGATTTTCAATTTTGGAGAGGCATAATTGGAAATATAGGAATAGGGCTGTACGCCAACATGTGGACTGTAGAGAACAGTGCAAGATGACATCCTTAATGGTGGTGGGACACTTGTCTACATGAACATAAGGAGCACATCTTCCATTACTGCTTTAAAAGAAAAGAATAATACATAAGAACATGAACGTGGCGGAAAGAAGGTTAAAACAGATGAAGTACGAGGACAAGTAGGGAGATGTCCATGCGCTAATGTGTGTATGGAAAAAAATTAGTTCTTCTCATGAAAGTAAGTTTAGGTTGAATTGATAGCATGATATTAAATCGTAATGCAATTGGAGGTAGAACTGTACAAAAAGTTTTTAACAACATTCCAATCCTCCCAATTGGCCAGCTGGGAATTAGGTGGAATTGGAAGGAGAGTGAAAATAGATGGGAAGTAAAGGAAGGTGAAAATTTTGCTATCCCTCTTACTCTTGTGCAAGAAAGTTGTTTGCAATGTAGCCACTAGCCATTCCCTTTTTCCGAAGAAAACGAAGAGTTGCCTGTAGTAGCCTGTACTTCTCGCAAATAATTTGTTTTGTTACACAACTAGAAATAATCAATTCTACACTCCACAAAAAAAACTTTTTGAAATGCTAAATGGAAAACTGCAGTTTAAAAATTAGTAGTGGAGTTGCCCGTAAAACAATAACTGCTTTACTAACTTGTGGAGGAAACATACCCCGAGGGACAAAAGACCCATTTAGAAATTAGAAGAGTTTCAATTATCTTGCTAAAAAAAAAGTGCCAGTGGCAGCTGTATTTTTTTGTACTCTGTCTTAAACCATTTTTTATATCGGTCAATCGGTTTCTAATCCATTGCAAAGATGCTTTTTGAGAACATTGATTTTCATATGGTTGCTTTGAGACAAATAAAATAGGGGTTTTCTTCCAATCCTTTTGCTGTAACACTTTAACAACGTTTCTGATGAAACAGCGCAAACCATCCTCATTTATCAAATTCTTTGGTTAGAAAATATTTTGTTAGTTTCGTATTTTTGTTTACACTGTCTCTGAAGGTATTGACATGGCTGGAACGGGACCAGAAGGAGCTCAGTTCTCAGTTCGATGGAAAGCAACATATTTCTAAAATGAATGCACAGTATGTGATCTGATACTCTCCTTCTGTCAATTTGTTTCTCTTCCTATATCACAATTTCAGCATTATGGTATACTTATTGCGTTCAGATTTATGAGTATTTGATTACTTCTGACATGACACTATATAGGCTAACTCAAAATTCCAAGGAATTCAGCACGTATAATGAAATCTATGACAGTTTCATTGAGATGGGTCTTCGAGAAAACCTGCTGAAGGGGATATATGCATATGGTAATTCCTACTTTATCTATTGTTATATATGCATATGGTAATTCCTACTTTATCTGTTGTTATGTTGAGATGCTTATGTACACAATTATTTCTTGTGTCAGCATGTGTTGTAGTGAAATTCTCATGCAGTTTTTTTTTAAGGTCTGGAGAAGCCTTCCGCAGTCTATCAAAAAGAAATAGTCCCATTCTGCAAGGGTCTGGATGTTATCCAACAGTCGCTGTCTGGAACAACTGTGACACTTAGCTGTGGATTCTGCAGCGACTCGATTCTAGACTTCGCTCTTTTTGGCCTAGAGTGCTATGCAACAGCTGCATTTTGTCGTGATATCCATGGCACTTGAAATTTTGGGCATTGTCTTATGGGATTGTAACTATCGAGTTCTCCGGTGTTATACCATAGCGGTTTCAATACTGGACGTGCTGTAAATGCAGTCAGTAGTTGTTATTGTTAAAAAACATGCTTGCAATGTTTTTTATTCGTTTAACCAGTGCTTATTGTTATGGCAAATTCGTGTAGATGTGTTGCTGGTGAGCAAGGTTATGCACATAGACTGCAAAATCCTTTTAAGCCAGAACAAACGATGTTAGGCAAGGCAGGGTTTGGACTTCGAATCAGGCTATGTTCCAAATGGCTGTGCTTCAGGGGATGGTGAAACCGGTTGCACATGCAAGTATGCAACCGTTTTGTACCTCTTTTTTATTGTCCATGTGTGTGCGAGCTGCAATACATTATTGCTAGTCTAGTCCGAAAATGATAAAAAAGAACTTTCTCAATATTCAGACAGGAACTAACGGTACCTTGATGTTTCTGTTTTGTAGCATGTCATTGTAACACAACAGAAAATAGCATTAACCGACATAAACACCTAAACATAAGAAAACATCTAAACACAGAATCTTCTATCTTGGATATCCTCCCACTATAGAAAATCTTAGATATCCATGTACGAGTTCACAAGCAAAGAATCATGCGGATATAGGCTGTTGCCACTCGTCAGACATAAACACCACTTGCCAGGAGAACAAAGAGAGATCCAAAACCCTGTGAAACAAACAAGTACCACAAATTCGGTAATATATCGACCGTCTTTTCTTTCGCAATTGGATTTATGAAACAATCGGCGTTTAGATAGGGCTCACCAGAAAGACAGAAGCAACAGCTGCGGTGGTGATCTCCCTGGCTAAGCTACGGCTGCGCATGGATGAAGTCGCTTCATAACTGGTAGACCAAATGATCAGAGATTCCACAAAAGATTGGGTCAAAATAGTCTTTCATCAATGGACTAAGCTGTAAATCTATAACCATATATATGTATGGCTCTTTGTAAGTCAACATGAACAAAGAAACAAGCCGTTTCTTCATCTCATAATCAAGGAACTGCAAACCTACGCACTTGCGAAGTGAGTGGAAAATATAAGTAAAAGGATTGTCAAAGGTAAAATTTTTATCTAACATGCAAACTTGAGGGGTCTACAAATTAGAGTATTTGAAGAGATAAAAACATTTGTCCCTGAGGCACAATCGCAAATTGGCTTGGTTTCTTCCAATACTCAAGTTCGGAGAAACCATAAACCTGCCTGTCAGGATTTTTTACTCTTCGACAGGGATCATGCTGCACATCGAAATAGAGACAAGCAGATTACGAATAACAGTAAACCGGTGCCCAAATCATCCCCTATGTTCATGTTCTCCACCTATGTACTAGTTCAGGTTGGCTGCAAACCCTACAAGAAGTTCATACCAATCTAGCTTTCCGCGGCCACACTACACAAACGGTTCTACTTGCTGATCCACGATATGGCGATCCGGGTCGTAGAGGGGCCAGATCAGGCAACAGGATCACCGACTAATTCGCATCGCGGCAGCACGAGGAAGTGGAGGGAGAGGAGAGGAAGGAGTTTGCTGCTTACGTACATGAAGAAGGAGGCGGTGAGCATGAGGCCGACGGCGAGCGTGAAGACGGCCAGCGTGGGGTACCAGGCCACCGGCACGGGGATCGAGATCGCTGCCGCCTGCATCGCGTCCACGCCACCCTCCAGCCGCGTCAGGAGACAGAAAAACAAAACTCCAGAAGGGATTCGTCATGGAGAGCGCGCTTACCATTGCGGATCTGATCTAAACCTCCTGCACTCTTCTCGCGCTGCGTCGCGTCGTCGCTTCTCCCGAGCTCGAACCGAGCTCGCGCACTGAGCTGCACAAAGAAAGAAGCAGCTACGACGGTTGGGCCAATTGGACTTCAGACCTGGTCTTTTTTCTAGACCAGCGGGCCCAGGCTGTTGAATTGTTCCACTAGCAATTCCAACACCAGTGTCTCCCTATCGGAACGGGCCTTAGAGCAACTTCAGCAGACTGGTCAAAATTCACCTTTCATATCACCACATAAATTGCCATTCATAAAGACTCCCTCTCCATATTATCCCACCACTCTAGCAGAAACATCCATATCTCACCCTCCATATTCTCTTTCATATATTTTAATAATATCCTATAACTACCAACATATTTGTATTTACTATATCTACAACGGCTATCTGTTTAACGGCGAGACTAATTTTGTAACGATCTTTTTAGCAACAGGAGACTAAAACTTGTTAATCTATTCTTGAATAGTACCCCACCAGTTCGCGAGAGAATTTTGGTTGCACACCAACTCGAATTCCTTGTTCTCGTGAAAGTATTGATGAATTCTTGCCCAATAAGAATCACAAGATTGTTCATTACCAGTTACTGCATCTAAACTAGTATTTTGCCATACTTGTACCAACAAGTTGTGCTCTTGCTTGGTGAAATTTTTGGATCTCTTATTGTTGGGTCTACTGGAGACGATAGGCTCGTCAATTTGTGAAGGTTGCTCTTCAATATGGTTAAATTCTTGACTATCTTCCCATGTTGCTCCACTGATTCCACCATTCAATAAGTTAGAATAAAAATCATCCTCCATTGGACCACCCTGCCACTAGTATTGAAAACTTTATAAATATATAGTGCTCCATTTATTCTTCTAAATACGTATCCACAAGCAATCTTAATAGTACGAACATAGTGCAATTTAATCACTCATATATAACAACATGTTTGTATTTAAAACATCAGATAGTTGTTGGAACTCACCTTAATTTCTTGTCCAAAATCCAATGGTTCAAGTGGTGTACACTACAATTGGCTCAATCTAACATAAGAATAGCATAGAGAAACAGATTAGAATTTACAAAAATAATAACGAATTCACATTGTTAACATGTGCAGCTAATTTGCATTGCAAAATAACATTAGAAATCCCTCAAAATTTCCAAATCAGCATCCCTTTTAATCCCTCCTACCCTAATCCCTCAAATTGCAAAATAACAGATTATTATTTTTAATAATACTAACAAATTAACATTCTTAACATATGCTGCTAATTTGCAATGCAAAATCACACTAAACATGCCTCAAAATCCCCAAATAAACCTTGTCTTTTAATCCCTCAATAACTCTAATCCATCACCCCCTCTCATTTTTTCCCCATTCCCCATTTCCTATCTAGCTATCCCACCGACACCTCTTCTTCCACTCTCCACTGGCGCCCCATCCCCCCACCAGCGCCCCATCCATCCAGTACCGACGGCCCTCCCCTCTCCTCCCACCGCACTGGCGACCTCCCTCCCCTCCCCATCCCGGTGCATCTCCCTCCCCTCGCCTCCCCGGTCACGCCTACCTCCCTCCCCTACCCGGTCTCCTCCCCTCTCGTCACCGGCGCGCCCGGACTCGTGGGCCAGAGGGGAGGGGACGAGCGGGCTCGACACACGCCGCCGCTCCCAGATCTGGAGTGGTTCGGGCTACGCCGGCGCTCCCAGATCGGGGGCGGGGCAGGCCGTGGGAGGTGGGCCGAGCTCCGGCCGTGCTGCAGGCAGCGTGCGGAGGCGAGCTGCAGGCGGCGTGCGGCCGGCGACGGCTGGCAGGTGGTGCTGGAGCGGTGGCCGCTAGACAACAGCGGTGGCGCATGGCCCTCCGGTGGCGGCGACGAGGAAAGAGGGGAGGAGTGCTTGGCGGGATAGCTCACCTTGTTGGGGGCGGCGGCGCGGGAGGAGTGCTTGGCGGGAGGAACGCATCCGGGAGAAGACCGTTGCCCAAATGGCGTGTGTGAGCTCACGCCAGATATGACGTCCGGAGCGGCCTGGATGTAGGGGCTCCAAATTTGGCGTGCGGTATGGCGTGTCTGCTAGGGAGGGTTTTTTGGCTCATGGATAGCCATTTTCGGTATAGCGGGTGGGATGGAGGGGCTGCTGGAGTGGCTCTTAGGTGGCGCATCTGTCCGTGTCCGCACACCCTTCTCACGCCCACCGTGCTTCCCCTGGGTTTTTTGCTTTCTTCTTTGTTATCGGCGACAGAGCAACCGTTGTCGCCGGCGTCGCCCTCACCGTAGATCTGGAGAATCATTATAAACTTTCATAAATAAATAAATAACAACTCTCGACTGATAATTCACGAGCTTTTTACTAGAATAATCAAAACTTTTGACTAAGATTACATGAACTTTCAACCGTGATTTGCAGAGTTTCCACAACAAACACTTGAGCTTTCAACTAAAAAAGACCTCTAACTTTCAAACTCGATAGCATGAACTTTCAAATAAACCAATTTTGGTTCCAAATGACCTTGCCACTCGTGTAATGCAAACCTTTTAATAAGAAAATTGAGGGATTTAACATGTGAAAAGGCTAAATAGGGTTTCAACATGGGAAAATGATGTGCATCCCCCTACCTCTTCCAACCCTCTCTCCCCTCCCACACACACACACATGAAACTAAGATTTGGTGCCCTTCCTCATCGTGGCAGGTGACAGTGGCGTGGAGGAAGGACAGCAACGTAGTGTCCGGCGAGGAAGGGCAGAACAACGACATCATCCCAAGGAGGCGACGACGTGGAAATGTCGGCTAGTGAAGGGCACGCCAGGTGCTGGGAGGGCACAGGAAAGGTGGTGAGAAAGATGGGATTTGACTCTGGTTGAGAAGAATGGGAAGGAACGCACTATTGGAAAAACTTTATGTGGGCCCTCGAAGAAGATAAGGTAGAGAGAGAACGGATCCTACACAGGAAGAACACCTTACTCTTATGTGTTGTCGAAATTCATTCATCGAGATGGTCAACCATCCGTTATGCTTTCTACTAATTTATGTCATGTCTTCTATTAAGTTCTTAGAAGCCTGTTTGTTTGTTTCACTAATTTCTTTAATCTTGTTAACTAATAGTCTGCAATGTTCAATGCGCCACTTGTTGTTTGCCCCAAAGGATTTTTTAAATCTGTTTTGTCACTTATTCATTTGTTTTACAAACATTTTGAATTGTGCTATGGTATTTCTTCTAAAAAATCTCGAACTGTTCGGCTAGATTTCATAATTTCGTTCTATTAAATATAAAAATGGCTTTGTTTTGAAGATCTCGATGCTAAAGAACATGAATGTTCAAAAGGATCGTAATTTGAACGCTTAGTTTGACAATTTGAGTTTTCAAATTTGAAACAAATAAAGTATGATTGCCTAGGCAATGCGTTGCTAACGGTCTCCTGGACGGTCTACAAGTCAAGAGTCTTGGCTCCCTGTCTAAAATTATATACATTGCATGCGATGGGGAAAAGTTGCGTCGTGAGAGCATCTATGAAGGTAGAATTAGTCTTCAACTCGTCGGCCCCTCTATGTTATCTAGAGCCCCTATTAAAAATACCTTACACAATGGGTTGCCTCTTAAACTAACTCTACACGAATAGTTAGCATTAAATACAACAGTATACAAAGCCAATCAGGTTGACTCTAGAGTTTTTATTCTTCAAGTCAATCAGGCTGACTCTAGAGTTTTTATTCTTCATAAAGTCTGACTCTTTACGAAGAGTCAATTTCATTATCTCTCCTCCGTATCAGCAATTATCCTATGTAACACTGTCACACTTTTGTAGATGCCTTGACACCCCGAGGCTGGTAAATGGTCAGCATTGTGCCATAAGTTTTTTTTATGTCTGGGAAACAAAGGCAGCAACTGAATATAACAAATTTTGTCAGCTCCTGTGAACGCGAGAAATCAGCTCCGAGTATCACAATACTGATAACTTAGCTAATGACTGATGAATGACACGTGAAGTAAATTATCATTCTTTTCATGTCATGTGAACTAGTAATTTCCTTTTATTTAGAGATAGCTAACCATACTCGCCAGATACATGGTCGTGAACTAGTTTTCTGTGGAACCATGGAGGCTAACATCACCCATTGGATGATTAGCAATTAAATATATGTCTAATTTTACTATAAATAAATAAATAAATAGGATCTAATTTTAGGGTCTATTTGGTTTTGAGACATAATTTGTCACGCTTAATCTTAAGCATCACAGTTTTTTGGCATATGTTTGATTCATCGCCGCAATTGTGGCTTGTTCTATGCTTTATTGCCTTGTGTTATAGATTTAATATTTTACTAATTTTTTTCATATTTGTGGTGCCTTTTGTTGGTCATAACACTTTGTTTAAATTTAGTTACAGCAAGTATAGCTCCAACCAAACATATCTTTAATCTATGACCATGCCAGTGCCATGCTGACTAGGATGAATGCTACATTAGCAGGGACATGAAATTATTGCTATCTAGATAAGAACATATGACATGGGTGAACTAAACATGAAATTGTTATATCAGCAAGTAAGGATAACATGATATGAGTGAATATTTTCTTTTGTAGAGAGATGACATGAATGAAGTGTTTAGTACTATATATTATTTGAGCCGGCCAGTCTTAGAGTTACTATATTCACGGCTGACCGTGTGTTTGACAGCATGTACCATTCTATATTTGTATCTGTTTAGATATGTCGGTCTTGGACAATTTGAGTAGGTGCAAACTAAACTCTATTTAATTGTCTGTATCTGTTAAGATGTCTTAAACTAAGATATTATTTAGTTGTTTGTATCAGTTAAGATACGTTAAACTAAGAATGATCAGAATGTGTTTGATAGTCTGCATTCGAGCTAGATTTGGTTACATTTTGGCAGTTTCTTGCTCTAAATTAACCGACGATGTAAGATGGGACTGAGACTTTAACAAATACATATGAAGCCTTATCACATCAAGTAAACTACGAATCACGCGGTGCGCAAATGTACAAATAATTGAAGCACATACGTTGAAGTTGAACTAGAACGACAGAAAACAGATTTCAAAGTTTGTTTGGCGTATATATCTGAGAGTTTATGTTTGGTATATATATTTCAAAGTTTATCTACACAGTTCAAGTGCAAATCAAATTTTATATATATTACAATCATAAATCTGCCTAACTAGATTGATGACATCTTTGCACCATTATTTATGGCTGCCTGTTTGACTAAGTAGATTGATGACCTCTTGCATCGGCAGTACTCAATCTCCATAAGGTCCTGCGCATCAGAAAAATGGAAAAAGAGGCATGTAAAATAGGAAAAAAATGGCCACAGATTTCACTATATTATATGAAGGCAAAATTAAATATGAGACCTAAAGAACTATAAAAAGTTGAAGTTTGATTGGCCTCGGACTTCTTTTTACAAAACTCTATGAGTTTTACCTTCATTTGCATATCTTTAGAACGAAGAGGCTAAGTGAGAACCAAGTTAAACCTCTGTTCAGACCAAGAGCGAATAGCTAGAGATAGTGTAAAAGAATTGATGGTGCATCAGGTTTTCTAAATTTCATTATTACCAGGTATGCACGCACTCTATAAGATTTATTTTTAACTAAAATTTTATTTAATAATATATAAATTATGTGATATAAAATTGATATAGTTATGTACATATTAAAAGATAATTTTTAATTTTATATTAGATAAATTATATATAAGTAGATTAATCATCGATCAAAGCTAAATATCGGAACATGTATCGATCAAAGCTAAATTATACATTCATAGACGAATTACTAATGACGAAGAGAGTACTTTGTTGGCGCATTGACCCAATGATACCTTTTCCTCCATTCGCCCGCGCACAACTATCAAAGCAGTAACACACTGATTAAAAAAAATTGCACATACACGTGCTCTGCTCTCGCACGCTTTTGAGACTCCAGCACTACCCCCCCTACTCCTGGCTACCCTACGCATTTTCCATATAGCCCCCTCAGGTTGCTCGAATTCGCGCACGTATCTACCTAGCCGGTGCCGGCGTGGTGACCGCGGCGGAGCATGTCCCTGTAGCGCAGGACGGAGTCGAGGCGCTGAAGCCGCAGCTGCTCCCGGAACTGCCTTATGAAATCGTCCGCGCGCGCGTCCACCTCCACCGGCGGCGGCTCCTCCTCGACGTCGCCGTCGTTGTCATTGGCAGGGATGTGGTGCGCCACGCCGCCCTCCGCCTCCCTCGCCGTCGCCGGTCGCCGCGCCTCCACCACAACCTCCTCGTCCTCGTCATCCTCCTCCGCGGCTGGCGCGAAGTGCGCGAACGCAGACATCTCGCTCGCCGACCTCCGCATCCTCGCCGGGAGCCGCGGCGCCGGCGCCTCCCCGGCCGCCGCCTCCGACCGGCTCCTCTCGATGTGCGCCTGCTCGTGCTCGAGTTCGTCCTCGCGCTCCAGCTCCGCCGGCTCCGTGGCTCCGTCGAACGGCGCCGTCGCGGGGAAGCGCGAGAAGCTGAAGGAGCGGAGGCGGTCGAAGGCGAGGGACCGCGCGCGCAGGAGAGCGCCCCGGTGCTCGCCATCGCCGGGTGCCGCCGACGACGACGACATCGACCTGGACGCCACGGCGATGGTGCCGATGACGAGGTTGACGAGCACGAAGAGCATGGCAGGCGTAAGCCACCCGTGCACGGCGCTCCAGAGCGACGGTACAGCCGCCGCCGCAGCCTCCAACATATCCAATTGGCGCACAACCTGCTTGAACTTTTGCTGGGTTTGATGCCGAGGGTTTTGGGGAGCTTTAGGATGGTGCGGGAGTGAAAGTGAAATGGAGGGGAAGGAGGGAGTCGACGTGGGAGAGCTATTTGAAGGAAGCAACTAGGTAGTAGAAAAACGTGCATGTATAAGCACATGGCGAAGGAGGCGAGAGGAAGAGGACAGAGAAGGTGGTAACGAGTGTTTTATGTTTGCAGTTTCTTCTTTGATAATTGCGGTGTCAGGTCACGCCCACCAGCGGCGCAACCAATGCAGGGAGGGACCGGGGGGCGTGGATAAGGACTTCGGGGAAGAATACGAGTTGTATTTCGCAAGGCTCACTGCCGTTTCGCACAGGTAAAGTTTTTCGCACGGTCGAATTCATCATGATGAAGATTTTAAAACAAGATCTCACTTAAGTATGTTTTAATAATTTTTCGGACCCTCTGGTTACCACGCGGTAATGTATTGGTTATCACCCTATTTATAATAAGTTATTAGGTAATTGGACCTCACCGTCTATGGGTAACGTATTTGATAAGGCTTCTTAAAGAGGCACCTTCAAATCAAATTTATGTTCAAGTTGAGTGATGTTAGTAATGATTTGTCTTTTTACTTTCTTGATATGTTGATTGAATTTTCATTTGAATTTTGTTCCATCATAGATATATGTTATGTCGATGTTGTTAAAAAATTCAAATTTTTTATGACTATTAGGTATGATAATTGTGCACCTAATTGTGCCTCTAGTGCATTATTACACATAAATCTCCTAGTACACATAATATGCTCTCATGATTTTCTTCCTACATATGGGGCCTCTGCCCGAATGATTTCTTTGTGCATGGTGTTTGGATTTAGTAATTGCTAGTAACATTTGCTCGTTGTGTGTGCGTTAGTTTACTACTAACAAGGCGTTTCCGTTGTCACTAATTCCAACAATCTAGCTTGGTGCTTGCACCACCGATCATAGTTGATAAAAAAATATCATTGTAACATAAGTGGATTAGCTAGTTAATTAAAAAATTTAAAAGCAGACAATACTAGCTCTAGATACTTGTTGTATGAGGGTAGCTAGACTGAGAATACATATGGATTAGCTAGGTAACTACATTAATACAATAATAATAACTATTTTGCAGATAGTCTGGTGAATACACCACTGTTATGGTGGTAACTATTCAACTACTAAATAGCCTAGTAAGTACATCACCACTATAATGACAAATGGTTATTGACCAGTCTAGTAACTAGTTCACCAATATGATGCTAACTATTTTCTAAATATCCTGATAAGTACATCACCCCTATGGTGGTAACTGCTTACTAAACAGTTTGATAAGTACATTACCATCATCCTAGTAAGTACATTATTTTTATTTGTTATGTAGTCTAGTTCATAAAAGAACAACCCACGATCAAGAAAACAGGCCCGTAAAGAAATTGATTTGAGAACCCGTTAATAGGTTTGATGAGCTCACAACTGTTAAAGTTTCTTATCTGCTTGTTAAATGGTTTAGTGTTGGTACTACGTGCTTGTGGCTGCCGATAACACGGTCAGAGTGTTTGGCATGTAAGACTAAAGGACGACTGTTGTGGTAACTTGCATATTACAACATGATAATAAAAAAGATGGGGTAAAGCGGCCAACCATGTGGTCCTCTTGCATATTTTGTTAGTGAAATTATTAATATTTTTTGGCTCATGCCTTAATGTACGCGTCAAATCGGTGGTTGGACAGAAGATAGTTCAATTGCTATCTATTGCTAGTAATATTAGTCTTTCATTTATTTCTTGCAAATTTGTAGTCGGTATTTTTATGTTGACTAATCCATATTACTTGCTTTAGACTTACTGCTAGTGAACTTACATGTCTCATACCTCAATTTTAGCCATTACAACACATTTTATAGCACTTTCAGTATTTATCATTTTTCTTTTTTTTATTTACTCCTAAAATATTTTAGTTTTCTAGTTCAAGTGATTACTCAATCTAATTATCCATTGCATCCCTTAAGTTCACAACCATTTGAGAAAGGTATTTGTGCATCTCAACCTTCACTTTCACTATTAATCAAGTTTGATTTCAAATTTGGATCAAGTAAAACCAATCACCGCTTCCTTGTGGATTCGATACTCTTTTTTTATCGAAAACACTACAATAGATCATGTGCATTTGCAGGCCATCAACCATTTTCTGGCACTATTGCTGGGGCAGCAATATTGGTTTCACTCTCAAATTTTATCTCACAAAGTTTTATTTATAGTTTATTACTTGTCATTTAGTTTTTTTTGCATTGCTCTCTACTTGTTACTTTTAATTGCTTGCTTAGTTGAGTTAGCTTAGCTTTAATCTTGTTAGAATGGGTGACGAAAATACTAGATTGGGTGCTTTTGCTAGTGTTATTGTTGTAGGAATAACACCGAAGAGGGGATGTCGACTGCTCGATGGGTACGTTGCAATAGTTATGAGCCATGTACGACATACTTATTAGAAGGTCATCGTATACTCGACAATATGAGACACGTCGATACTTTTTGAATAGGTTTAGCCATCATGTGGAGCACGGTCAGTCCCATGTTGAGGGAGGAATCTCGTGCTGGACTCGACTAGCGACTTGTGCTGTCTTGGACTTCCCAAGGCCATCAGTAAAGCTCCACGTTTGGGACTTGGAGCTCTAGACCTCTCCTCTTGAGATTTCTTATTTATGGGATGTGTCGACGATCGGTGAATCGGCGATCTTACGGTATTCGTGGAGTGATGATTACTGGGGGGTAGGGACCTCTAGGGCCCAAGTGCCAGGAGATCTGACAGCAGGGGACAGCCGTTTTTATACAGGTTCGGGCCTCCCTCAGGATAATAACCCTACGTCCTGTTGCTATATATTGATGAAGAACACGCTTTACAACAGGGGGGGTAAGTTAGTGGCTAGCCTAGACCTAATCGTAGACTAATTCTAAGCTAACCGCCGGGCTCGACTCCTTCGAGGCAGCGGGTCTTCTAGGGATTCGCCTCCTGGTGCTGCGACTAGATGTCTTGACCTAATTGGCTCTTATGCGACCTGTCCTCCCCTATGGGATTGCTGATCCTTATATAGGGGGTTCCCAGGGTCGTACTGGACGTGGACTTACACCCGAGTAGGATTCTGGTCTCCTTAAACGTCGGGATTGACTTCCTAGTTTAAGGGGAGTCTTCCCTTCCCGAGAGGGGTTACCTTATCGTCCAGGGACTCTTCCCGGGTACGCTGTACCTTCCTAAAGTCCTGGGATTCGGTATTCGGATACCCCTAATACGTGGGATACCGTACTATTCATCATCAAGCCCCCCATCAGTACGTGAAGTGAGGTCATGATGGTTATGTTAGAAATCTGCCCTTGTCGGGAATGAGCTCCGAGTAGGCGATCCGAGTAGTTCTCGTCGGCGACTTCTTCGAGTAGGTTCAACCCCTACCGAGTAGTTGTGAAAGCCTTATCAGAATTATTCTCGGGTAAAACCCAGAATGCTTTCTGATCCGATCTGGTCCGTTGATCACGGACACGCGTCCGCCTGGCATATTTTTAGGAAATCGAACCATCGTGGCGGAAATTTTGCGTGGTGATGAAGAATCTTTTCTCTCTCTGCGTCGTGGTGCCGTTAGCATGTGCTGAACCACGGCGCGCTCGTCCGGGTCGTGGGTTGTCAGACCCTCTTTTTCTCGCGAAGCGCCTGTAAGCGGAAAAAGCAACTGCCCGCATTAAATGCGATGGAACTGATCGTGCCGAAAACCGCGCTCGGCTCCGGCGAAAGTTTAAATCTTTAGGACTCCAAGAATCGGAGTTTTGCCCACATTGCTCTCCTGCCTCCTAACCTTCTTGCTCCCCTCATCCCCTGCCTCTCCGCGCCATGGCTGGGAGCCCGTTGGTTGACGAACCATGGCCGCGCTCGGATATGACCGAGGCGAAACTCGCATCTTCCATAGAGCTGACTCTTATCCAATCAACCCGCCAAGCCAATTTCCGTCATGTCCGAGGCGAGAGAGTTCCTGAACCCGAATCTGGTTGGCTGGTCGTCTTCCCCGACTTCTTCCGATGCGGGTTCTTCTTGCCTCCTTCCACCTTCCTATATTCGATCTTCATGTTCTATCGAGTGGAGGTGGTGAATCTTGACCCGGCCTCATACACCCTCCTGAGTGTGTTCGCCCATCTGTGCGAAGCATT
This sequence comes from Stipa capillata, assembly GCA_019208055.1. NCBI lineage: Eukaryota > Viridiplantae > Streptophyta > Magnoliopsida > Poales > Poaceae > Stipa > Stipa capillata. Next base: position 84,529 of record JAGXJF010005431.1, read on the forward strand.
CCTCGGAGTGCGGTCATCGTTGGATTTATTCAGATATTTCCACAAGATGGAGAGGACCAAGAAGAAGGTAGTAGGAGGCGCAAGCGTCCGCCTTCGAGAAGGTAGGGCCGCGGAGTATATCGACGCCACCGGAATCCACTCCTTTGCGGGATGGGAGTATGAGTGGTGCTATTGCCGTCCATCGATCCCCCTGAGCATAAGGTACTGGGGAACTCAGCCCGACGCGGCATCCACTTGGACCGACGAGACCCTGCTCGACTCCTATCTCCAGCACCTGGTCGAGGAGATCAAGGCTCTGCGGACCCGAGGCCTGTCCTCGGCCGACGTTGTCACCGACTTCGTCAGGCACGGAATTTGCCCCTTACGGTACAGGGAGACAGGTGCTTGGGACTCGACAAGCGATCCGTACCAACGGTGGAGAAAAATGGGTAAGTTTTTCCCTCTCAATCCGTAAGAAGGTCTTATCGGGGTGTTCTGAATTTTTCTTTGTCTCGAACAGCCCTCTCGGAAGCGGAGGTGTCCGAGAAGGTAAAAACTATCTTCAAGCGAGTACCTCCACCCAATTGCCAAGTCGTCCCCACGTCGCTACCTCTTCGACCTTTGCACGAGCGGGAAGAGGTTCTGGCGGTAATCTTTTCTTTTTTAGGATCCTAGGTCCTTTAGGCCCACCTTACTGCAGAGAGAAGGACGGGGAATAGATGACCCCGAAGCTGGGCCTTCTAGTCCTAGTCGATGCTCGACCGCGGCCGAGGATCGGCACGATGGGGACACCAAGCCCACCGAGAAGGTAGAAGAGGTTGCGCGGAGCGAATCGAGATCTGAATCGCCGTCCTGTCTTCGAGGAGCTGGAAATCCTTCGGTCCGACGGGGGCGCTCCATTTCGTTGAAGAGGGCGAGGTACCATCCTTCCGCTTCTTGCTTTGTCGAGCTTACGCTCCTAGTTCTGGATTCTGAACGCGACCTGCAGGGACGCTTCTCCACCGAAACCTGCCCCTCTTGCTGCTCCACGGAGGAAGCGGTTTATCAGACTGCTTCCTAGTCGGAGCCCGGTTGGCGTGGTACCCCCCTCCTCACCCATCGAGGACCAGCCGGAGCCAAGTCTCCAGGGCGAGGAAGCCTCAGCCGAAGGCGATCCCATAGCGCTACTCAAACCTTTGGTGGAGGTAAGGAATGTTCCTGCCCGTCGTAGGTTTTGTTAGACGATATTGCCAGCCTATCTGACCTTGTCGTTTTTCTTCTCAGCGTGCTCATGACAGGTGGAACACCGTTCGCGGCGAGGTCCAGTCACTCCGGGACCAATCAGCGCGGCTTTCCGATGCCCTTTCTCGGGAGAAAGAGGCCCTTTTGCGAGAGAAAGCGCGAGCCTCGTCCGCTGAGGAAAATCTGTTAAAGATGGCGGACCGCCTAGAGCTGGTGCTTACCACGGTCGGTGTGTCCATTCGAGGCACGGAGAACTTTCCTGATCGCCTGGCGGAATTGGACCGAGCCGCTCAAGATTTGTCTGGGCGTTTGCGCTTGTCCGACTTGTAAACGCATAGCCTTCGTATGTACGTCAGACATGTATAGAACTTCTGTTTCTTCTAATGACTGACTCCTGAATTTAAGTCTTTGGACCAGCCCCCGACTGTCTACTCGAGGGATGCTCTCGAGTAGTCAGTCGATTAGCTTTACACGTAAAACTTCTGGAGCTGATCGATGTTCCAGGAATTAGTTAGGACTCGGCCGTCTTCCATCGCTAGTCGGAAGGATCCCGGTCGAGTAACCTCGACTATTATATAAGGACCCTCTCATTTGGGAGACAGCTTATTGCTATTGCTTTTATTTTGCACGAGTCGCAGGACAAGGTCTCCGACTTGCAGTGAGCGTTGTCGAACATGTCTGTCATACTAACGACGGAGGTTCTACTGGTAGCGGGTAGCCCGGAGAAGAGCCTGGGTCCGCTTTTGCTCAATGAAGTTGAGGTCGTCCTCTATTCGAGGGATTTCTTCCTTGTCGGTGTACAGTTCCATCCGTGGGGATTTCAGGGCAAGTTCACATGGTAGCATGGCCTCGGCTCCATATACTAAGCTGAACGGTGTTTCTCCGGTAGCCTGATTGGAGGTTGTCCGTAGGGCCCAGAGGACGGAGGGCAGCTCGCGTACCCAAGCCTTGGCGCGGGCGGAGAGTCTATCGAAGACGTGAGTTTTCATCCCCTGGAGTATAAGTCCGTTGGCGCGTTCGACCTGTCCGTTGCTCTGTGGGTGCGCAACCGAGGCATAGCATATCGTGGTGCCGAGCTCGGTGCAGTATTCGATGAAGTCGGAGCTGGAGAATTGAGTATCGTTGTCGGTTATGATTCTGCTCGGGACGCCAAACCTGGTCATAACGTTTCTCATTATGAACCGCTTGGCTGCTTCCGACGTGATCTGCGAGACAGGTTCGGCTTCGATCCATTTGGTGAACGTATCGATCGCAACAAAGAGGAACTTATAGCCCCCGGGTGCCACCGGGAACGGCCCTAGGATATCGAGGTCCCATGCGGCGAATGGCCATGACAAAGGGATCGTCTGTAATGCCTGGGCGGGCTGGTGAATGCGTCTGCGGTGAAATTGATACTGACGGCATCGCTTCACTAACTCGCTCGTGTCGTGGAGGGCTGTCGGCCAATAGAATCCTTGTCTAAAGGCCTTTCCAACCAGGGTTCGGAAAGATGCATGTGCCCCGCACACCCCTCCATGGATCTCTTCGAGTAATCTTATACCCTGCGTCTGAGGAATACACCGCATGAGCACTCCGTGGGCCCCTCGTCGGTAGAGGGCCCCGTTGACCAGGGAGTACATCCTGGCACGCCGGGCAATTTGCTCGGAAAGCGTATCGTCCTCAGTTGTCGTTCGATCGAGAAGGTACTTGCGGATGGGCTCTATCCACGACTCTTCAAGATCGAGAGGAGCGACGAGGCATCCCGCCACTCCCCTCGGAGCGTCAATACCTGGTGACACCCTTGAGTGGTGCTTAACCACCTCTCCTTCGTCCCCGGGTTCACGGGAAGCCACGGACGGCATCGAGATCCTTTCTACAAAGGCCCCGGGTGGGCATGGAGATCGTGAGGAGGCTAGGCGGGCAAGACTGTCGGCTTGACAGTTATCCTTTCGAGGGATATACCGTACTTCAAAACCGACGAACTTCTTCTCTAGCTTTCTCACCTCCGCCAGGTAGGCCGCCATATTCGGGTCTGTAGTCTGATACTCCTTGGACACTTGTCTTGCTACCAACTGTGAGTCTCCGTTCACGAGAAGGCAGCGGATTCCGAGTGCCGAAGCGACTCTGAGACCGGCTAGCAACCCTTCGTACTCAGCTACGTTGTTCGTGGCCGGGAAGTCAATCTGTAGTATATACTGCAGGCGTTCTCCGGTTGGAGAGGTCAAGATTACCCCAGCCCCCGCGCCTTCGATGGTTAGGGAACCGTCGAAGTGTAGTGTCCAGATGTCGTCCTTTACCGCTGGTGACGCTGAACAGTCGGGCTCCGTCCATTCATTGACGAAGTCGGCGAGGACTTGTGACTTGACCGCCGTGCGCCGAACGAAGTGGAGGTCGAACTCTCCGAGCTCGACAACCCACTTGGCGATTCGACTTATGGCCTCGCGATTGCGGAGGATTTCTCCCAAAGGGTAGGTGGTCGGGACCGTGACCGTGTGAGCTTGGAAATAGTGTCGGAGCTTGCGAGACGTAGTGAGGACCGCGTACAGAAGTTTTTGAACTTGGGGGTAACGCTCTTTGGGTCCGTGCAGGATCTCGCTGATGTAGTACACTGGTTTTTGGACCTTCTCACGGTGTTCGGGGGTTCCGCGTTCCACCGTCAACACTCCGCTGACCGCGGACGGCCCGGCCGCGATGTAAAGCAACAGCCCTTCCTCGGGATTAGGCGCGACCAGTACCGAGGTTAAGTATTCTTTGAGCTCTTGGAATGCCGCTTCTGACTCCGCTGTCCATTCGAAGCCGTCGTGTTGTCGCAAATGTTTGAAGAAAGGAATTCCGCGGTCTCCTAGTCGGGATATGAATCGGCTCATGGCCGCCATGCACCCCGTGAGTCTTTGGACATCTCGGACCGTTTTTGGGGACCTCATCTCCGCGATCGCCCGTATCTTATCGGGGTTTGCCTCAATTCCCCGGTGTGATACCAGGAACCCGAGTAATTTTCCGGCGCTGACCCCGAAGGTACATTTCTCCGGGTTCAGCATTATTCTGTTTCTCCGGAGGTTGGTGAATGTTTCCAGTAGGTCCGAGAGCAGGTCTTCCTTCTTCTTTATTTTCACGACAAGGCCGTCGACATATGCTTCGACGTTTCGACCAATTTGGCTGTGGAGGGCAAGCTGCATTCCGCGTTGGTACGTTGCTCCCGCGTTTTTTGGTCCGGAGGGCATCTTTGAATAGCAGAATACCCCGAACGGAGTCATGAAGGAAGTTTTCTCCTCATCCTCCCGACACATGCTTATTTGGTGATAGCCCGAATAGGCGTCGAGGACGCTTAGATAGTCGCATCCTGATGTTGAATCCACTATCTGATCTATTCTGGGTAAGGGGAAAGCGTCCTTTGGGCAAGCCTTATTGAGATCCGTGAAATCGACGCACATTCACCACTTCCCGTTGGCTTTCTTAACCATAACTGGGTTGGTGAGCCATTCAGGGTGCTCGACTTCTCGGATAAAGCCGGCCTTGAGGAGTTTTTCGATTTTCACCTTGATGGCTTCCTTCCGATCTAGGGCGAATCGCCGTAGTTTTTGTTTCACTGGTACGGTGTCCTGACGGACGGCCAACCTGTGCTCAATTACTTCCCTAGGGATTCCCGGCATGTCGGATGGTTGCCACGCGAAGACGTCCGAGTTGCCCCGGAGGAAAGTGACGAGCGATGATTTCGAGTCTGGATCAAGCGTCGACCCGATCCGGGACTGTCTTGGTGGGCTCTGCCGTATTCAGAGGAATTACTGTTATCTCGCCGTGGGTTTTCACGGCCGTACTAGTTTTTGAGGGCATATGTCCCCCGTCCCCCAGGTGTACCCGCACGTGGTCGAGACTGCTCTTGTCGCAGAGGAGTGCTTCTCTGGGGGAACTCCTTATCGCGAGGACATCTTTTGGGCCGAGCATCTTTATGCACTGGTAGGCGTAGTGCGTAGCTGCCATGAACTTGGCCAGAGTAGGGCGTCCCAAGATAGCATTGTAGGCTGTCTTGAAGTCGACTACGTCGAACAGGATTTTCTCTGTTCGGAAATTCTCCGGTGTACCGAAGGTAACCGGGAGCGTGACTTGCCCGATTGGCGTGGCCGATGAGCCCGGGACGATGCCGTGAAACGCGTGCGTCACCGTCTGAACAGACGATCGTGGCACTTGCATTGCGTCGAGGGCGTTGGTGAATAGGATATTGAGGGAGCTCCCCCCGTCTATTAACACGCGGCCCACCCGGCAGTTGTTGATCGTCGGCTCGATCACAATAGGTTATCGTCCCGGTCGAGCGCAATTTTCAGGGCAATCGATCTGGTCGAAAGATATCGTGACCTCAGACCACTTGATCGCTCGGGGGACCCGCGGGACACTCGCGAGAACTTCTCGGGCGATCGCCTTATACTGCCTCTTGGATTCATAAGAGGTTGAGCCCCCGAATATGTGCTCGATTGCTCTAACATGCCCCTGGAAAGGCTCAGGAGTGGAATCATCGTCGTCGGAAGTCGTTTCCCGACCGTTGTTCACGACCTGAGGGTTCTCCTCGCGGAACCTCTCTCTTTCCTCCCGAAGGTATTTCTTGAAGATGCGACACTGTCGCAGATCATGCGAGTCGGTCTGGTGAAAGTCGCACCAGGGCTTGGACGACTTGTCGGAGGACGTGGTAGGTTTATCCTTGGAGCGTGGCCGCCAGGTGCGCTTTTCAGAGACCTCGGCCATTACCTCGTCGGATCTGATCCTTTTCTCCTTATTCCCTCTGGAGGGCTTCTTCTTGCGCTTGGTTTTGCGCAAATCGCTCCTCGCCTGGAGGGGAGAGCTGGTCGACTCACCCCGCTGTTACTTGATATAGCGCAAGGTTTCCTCCGCACAAGCGGCCTTCTCGGCCAGATCCTTGAGTTGCCTGGTGGTTCTCGGTGGCCGCATGATCAGATCGTGCGTGCATATCTCGTTTCGGCTGCCTCGAGTGAAGGCGCGGATGACGTCTGAGTCGGTTATCTCTGGGATAGTGTTGCGGACAGCACTAAACCTTTTGGTGAACTCTCAGAAGGTCTCGTCTGGTCGTTGGACGACAAGGAATAGATCGTCGACCCGACCAGGCCTTGGGAAGGTACCTTGGAAGTTCCCGAGCAGCATGTCGCATAATTGTCCCCACGAACGGATCGTTCCTGGAGGCAGGTTCATCAACCATGTCCTAGCGGCTCCTCTGAGAGCGGTAGGAAGATAGTTGGCCATAACCTTCTCATCCCCGCCGGCCGCTTCGATCGCGGTGGTGTAAATCTGAAGGAACTCTACGGGGTTCGTAGTTCCGTCGTACGATTCCAGCGAGCCGGGCTTGAAATGAGAAGGCCAACGTACCTGTCGGAGTTCCTGGGATAGCGCCTGGCATCCGCTGAAGGAGCCTCGATAAGGTGCCATCTCGCCGCTATTCGAGGTCGAAGATCGGCCCCGAGCATTGGCGTTTTGTGCGTGGTCTCTCCGAGAAGGCTGCTGCTCTTGCTAGCGCCTTTGGCGGCGGCGCCTTTCGAGCTGTTCTCGGAGGTCGACAGGTAGCTCCTCCTGAGGAGGCCTATTCCTGGGGTGTCGTCCCTCCCGATCGCGCTCTTCTGGCGGAGGAGGGGTGTCCACCCGAGTAGAGCTACGGGCCACCGATTGGGCTCGAGAAGATTCGGCCTGGTTCTGCGCCTCTTGGAGGTCAGCCCCCAGCCGTTGCAGCCATTGCACACCCGCGGGTGTCGATAGGTCCGCCACGGGAGGCTGTGACAGCAGATTGCGCACTTCCGCAAGTCTTCGAGCAGTTCGGGACAAGTACTCCCTTGTTCCCGGGGGAGATCTCTCCCCAGCGGCAGGCAAGGCTTCATTCCGGCGAGGAGTTCTCTCCTCAGCGGCAGGTAGGCCCCCGTTCATGTGGGAGGCATCCTCGTACGAGCCCCCGGGCAGATTGTGATCTTCGAGGTCTTCTCGACCATCGTTGATTGCGAGTACCATCCGAGGTCCTTGGCTGGACGATGTGTACTCGTATTTCATCACGTTGTACTCATCGGACACGACGTGGGTAGGATCTTGATCGTTCTCACGATCAGAGTTTGCAGGAGAGACTCCAACCATGGGGCTGGTCGTTCCTGCCGGGAAGTCGTCATTCAAGACCAGTTTCCCGCTGAAGGCCCTGGCGCACTCGGTTCTGAAGTGATCTGCTTCGCCGTCCGAGTCCTCTCCAGGGGCGTATTCTCCAAAATCCACTCGGTCCGTAACCAGGTACGGATCCATAGGGCCAAAGTTGTCGTAGAAACCCTGGTCCGAGTACCCAGTACGGGGCGAGGGTGCGATCGGTTTTCCTGCCGAGTTTGCTTCCTCCTCCTCGGTCGGAATCGGTGAGGGCTGTGCGAACGGCGCTGGGATCTGATCGCGCTTAGTTGCGCGTCTTGCCGACTCTGATCTTTCCTGGACGGCTTGGTCCGGAGAGGTCCCCACGGTCGGCGCCATCTGTCGACGATCGGTGAATTGGCGATCTTACGGTATTCGTGGAGTGATGATTACTGGGGGGTAGGGACCTCTAGGGCCCAAGTGCCAGGAGATCTGACAGCAGGGGACATCCGTTTTTTACAGGTTCGGGCCTCCCTCTGGATAATAACCCTACGTCCTGTTGCTATATATTGATGAAGAACACGCTTTACAACAGGGGGGTAAGTTAGTGGCTAGCCTAGACCTAATCGTAGACTAATTCTAAGCTAACCGCCGGGCTCGACTCCTTCGAGGCAGCGGGTCTTCTAGGGATTCGCCTCCTGGTGCTGCGACTAGATGTCTTGACCTAATTGGCTCTTATGCGACCTGTCCTCCCCTATGGGATTGCTGATCTTATATAGGGGGTTCCCAGGGTCGTACTGGACGTGGACTTACACCCGAGTAGGACTCTGGTCTCCTTAAACGTCGGGATTGACTTTCTAGTTTAAGGGGAGTCTTCCCTTCCCGAGATGGGTTACCTTATTGTCCAGGGACCCTTCCCGGGTACGCTGTACCTTCCTAAAGTCCTGGGATTCGGTATTCGGATACCCCTAATATGTGGGATACCGTACTATTCATCATCAGGATGGATTTTACATCCCCGCAGGGGGGTTTACGTAGGCAAGAGGTCCATAAAAAATGACCACGACTATCCTTAAGGGATGAAAAAGAGGGGGGTGGAAATGGAAAAATAGTCTATGAGTTCATAGTAGACTAGGGAGGAGGGGTGGTGTATGGTCCATGGTGGACCAAACCTGACAGACCCCCAGTGAACTTCTCTCTGACTTGCTAATCATTTATTGACTTCTTGACCTTCTTTAGTGCCAAATAAGCATCATGTAGCGCGTTAGTGCACTAGACCATGTAGGATTATTATTACCCCAATAGGAGCCCCCTTGAGTCGTTGGCACGAGAGTGGTTGGGGATCAATTCTCAGCGTTGACGAGCGTCCTTTTCTCCCATCTTCTGATTCTTGGGAGGATCATCGTCGGTTTGAGTGAACATCAATTTGAATTTCGAATAATTTTCCCTCCCTTTTTTCCTCTTTGAAATTTTCTTCCTCTTAAGAAAAGGTCGAGCAGGTTACTGGACTTGGCTGCTTCTCTCCCAGACCTGTGGGGCATATTGACCTGCCCGTGCCAAGCCCCTATGAGAGCTAGCTTATGCCGCTTAGGGAGGAGTTTTCTGCTCAGCTTCAAGCAATGGAGGACACCGTGGATGATCCGCTTCAAGTGCTCCACTTGGGAAGTACTGCTTATTTTTCTCCTCCTTCGCATTGGTGACCTAAGTCACCTTGGTTGGATTCCCTCATGCAGGTGTAGGACTTGTTCACCAGGTTGGAATGATTCCGATCCTCAAGGCCAACATGGAGATGATTGCTTCTGCCCTTGACGTGAAGAGGTCCAAGCGGCGCTAGCTCAAGGCGAGCTGGCTGTTGAGAAGACACGTCGTGAGAGGCCGAGGAGGATGTGAAGAAGGCCGAAGATAAGCTCCTTCAGGTTGAGACCAAGATGTCGTGCACTAAGGGCGACCTAGATGCTCGTGTTCAGGGCACTTTAGACCTCGAGAGATAGCTTGCGATGATGGCCTCGAGGACGGAGCGTGTTGAGGGGAAGATCAAGGCCATGTAGGAGCATGCCCTTCGAGCTAAGGATGCGCTGAGAGGCTAGATTGTGAAGACCAATTTTGTTGAGGAGTTGGTCACTGTTAGTCTGCAGCTTGCCATGGCTGATAGGGACTTGGCGATGGTGAAGGAGGATGTGAGAGGATGGGTGCACATCTAGTAGCACCTACTTCAGAGGCTGAGGTGGATTTGGTTCTAGATCTTGGTGTCACTGGTGCTCCCTCTCTTCTGTCAGCTACCGACCTTGAGGTGGTTACTTTGCTCTTGGCCTATGCCACCGAGATCTACAGTGTCTTGAAGAAACTAAAGTACAAAGAAGCGTTGGTGCCTCCTCCGTGTGCATCAGTGTTTGAAGCTTTCGAGACTCTTTCTTTCTAGGTGTAGTAGGTTGAAGGTGCCTCTACGAGATACTATCGCGTCTTGGTGGGCCGTGCAGTGGTGGCGGCCATGTTAGCCATTCTTGCAGGAGGTGCCAGCTTGGTTGGTCTTAAGGGTACCTTGAGCTTGGCTACGCAAGGGTACCTTTGAGACGGTGGAGACGCCTTTCAAGCGAGGGCCCGACTCTTTGTGACCTGCAATGACCCACTTTGGCAAGAGGGAGACAAGGGACCAGTTGTGACTTCACCGCGGGATTTATGATTTTCATGTCACCATGGACTTTGAGCCATTTTTCTTGTGTCATCATGTTTTACTACTTTGACGTAGCTTATGACTTAGCAGGTGGCTTCATAGGCCTAATAGGATAGATTTTTAGTACTAGGGTCATCTCACCATGTTATGACTTAGCGTCAATATGTCATTTAATGCCAATTGTATGGTATTCATATGGAAGTTTTTGTGAGATATTGTTTATTTTTAATGGATGCTTTGCTTTATTGTTTTCAGCAAGATGGCGTATAGGTTGACTCGGGGCCTACCATGTACATCTAATGCCGCTAAGCTAGAGATTGGGCCTTTTTCGCTGCTGGTGCGACTTAGCTAGCGCCTAGGGCCATGGATGATTAGTCCAGCGGAGACCTTGTACCTAGGAAGACAAATCTTCCTCGAGTAGTCGATGAGCACCCTAAGGCAGAGGTGTGTCGAGCGCCATAGAGAGCTGCGGCATGCTCTACTTTAGTACTTTGTATGTGTCTTGGTCCCACTTATCATTTGTGTTATTCGAAGAAGGAGGCCCCAGGTGGTTTTTGTCGTGACACTTGATGAGGGTGCTCTTCATATTTTGAAAAGAGAGGGATATAATACAAAGGCTCATAGTTCGCATGCCCCATGACACGGAGGAAGGGGGACTACGGCCCTATTGGCGTGCATTTTAGCCCTTCTTTTCTTGAACGCGAAGGAGGAGGAACGACGCCTGAGGTTCAACTACCTGTCCTACGCGGCAAAAAGGGAAAGGTGGGCCCTAATGACTCACAGTTTCGCTTATATCTCAGGGCGGAGGTAAGAAGAATAAATTCATGAGGGCTCACAATTTGCTCAGTTTTCAATTCTCCTGGTGGTGAAGTGTACTAGCCTCAAGAGGCACTAGCCATGGGCGATGCTTTTACAGAGTTTCAAGCGTAAAACCTACGGAGCTATTCTCCGTTCGAGGCATGGTCCAGAAGTTTGTCCTTCATCGTGGACAAGCGGTAGGCTCCGGATGCCAAGACGGCGGAGACATGGTACGAGCCATCCAACTTTGCGTGAAGTTGCCTTGTGACTGTGGATCAATGACCTTCTTGAGAAATAGATATTCTTGGGAGAATGTCTGCTCCTTCACCCTGGAGTTGTAGAAGCGTGCGACACTTCGCTCATATGTGGCATGCTTGAGGAGAGCTCGGTCTCGCGCCTCTTCGGTGAAATCTAGCTCGGCCTGGTGTCGTTCTTCGTTCTTTGTGAAGTAAAGGAGTGGCTTCACAAAGCATCTCAATGCAGAGAGAGCGGTGTTCGGTCTCTACGAGAGCACGACTTCTACTCCATACACCAAGGAGAATAATTTTCATCATTTTTTGGCATGCCTCACTTTTGGAGCATGCTGATGGCATCGTGGACCATGGTTGGCCAGTAGAACTTTTGCCTCAATGCCTTTTCTGTGTCGGACCTTGGCGCCAAGTGGCTTCTGCATTGTCCTCCATGGAATTCAAACAGGAGATTGGCGCCGTATTCCTTTAAGATGCACTTCAGCAAGGCTATTGCCCCTTTCTTGTAACGGAAGCCGTTGAGTAGGATGTACATTCTTGCTTTGGCGTGTAATGTTTTGGTCCGTAGTGTGTCCTCATCGCCAGTTCCTCTCTTGATGGTTTGAATGATCGATATCATCCGAGAGGAAGTTTTATTGGAGACCATGAGGACCCTCTTGTGGAGTTTCTTCAGCGGTGCTGTCATTTTGATCGACAAAGAGTGGATGATCTTTAGGAAGACGCCCGGTGGGGAGCGGCTACTTGGAATCGGCTACCCTGGCCAACCTATCGGCCTGGTGGTTGTCTCCTATCGGCCTGGTGGTTGTCTCCTCATGGTATACGGTGTGACTCCAACCCGATAAAATTAACGCTCCATCTTCTGGACTTTTCCATATATATTCTCATCTTGTCGTCCAACATTGGTGAGATTTGTCCATTTGGTTCACCACTAGCTGGGAATCCCCTTAGATGAGTAGGTGGCAGACACCCACGGACTTAGTTAGGCGGAGCCCTAGCAAGAGTGCTTCATACTCGACCATGTTATTGGTGGTGTTGAGAGCGAGATGTGTGGCGTACTCGAGTGCCCTTCCCTTCAGAGCTTATTAGGATGACTTTGGCTCCGCTTTGTTTAAGTGCTTCGAACTGTCAAAGCGTAGGATCCAATGGCGGTCAGGGGTCATTTCCTTTAGGAGTTCTTCCTCAAGTGGAGTACTTGGAGCTTTTCCTTCCACCACGAAGTCCGCCAATATTTGTGACTTGATGGTGGTCCTACCGGTGAGCGTGACAGAAAAAGGCACAAGCTCGATGGCCCACTTGGTGGCTTCTTTGCTATTGAAGGCCTCGTGTAGGGAAAACATGGAAGTGACCATGATGGCGTGGCCCATGAAGTAATGGTGAAGCTTTCTGAAAGCCATGAGGAAGGTGTAGTCGATCTTCTTGATTTGAGTGTCTCTCCCCTTTGCTCCGACTAGGGCTTCGCTCACGTAGTAGATGGGATGCTGAGTGCCGTCTTTGTTCTTCACCAAAGCCACGCTAATTGCCTTGGTGTTGTCACGAGGTACAGTAGTAGCAATTCCCCAAGCTAAGGGCTTGTGAGCAGTGGAGGGCTAGTCGAGTAGGCCTTGAGTTCTTCGAGGGCGGTTTGTGCCTCGGCTGTCCATTTGAAGTCATTCAGGCTACAAAGGGCCTTGAAGAAGTGAAGCTTTTTCTCTGCCGAGCGGGACATGAATCTTCCCAGTGTGGCCATCCTTCCCGCAAGGCGCTGCACCAGTAATCCCAAGAGCTCCCCTCCACGAACGTCGAAGGCGCATTTCTGTGGGTTGAGTTTTACCCCGTACTTCCAAAGGTTCATGAAGGTTTCTTGAATATCTTCTGGGACGGTGCTTGCAAGGCGGCTCTTGATGATTTGCGTTTTAGCATTTCTTCCTAGTTGTCTCTTGAGGATGAGGCTCACAAAGTGCTGGAAGGTGGCTCCGGCGTTCCTTAAACTAAAGGGCATGCGCAAGTAGTAGAAGGTGCCAACGGGAGTGATGAAACTTGTTTTCTCCTCGTTTTCTTCGGCCATGTGGACTTGGTGATATCTGGAGTATGCATTTAGGAATCTTAGCAACTCACACCTTGTCATGGAGTCGACAAGTTAGTCGATGCGTTAGAGAGGGTAGTCGTCTTTGAACACGTTTTGTTGAGGTCAGTGAAGTCCACGCACCGGCGCCACTTCCCATTTGCCTTGTCCAAGACCGGGTTGGCTAACCACTTGGGGTGACATACTTCTCTGATGAGACCAGCCTTGGTGAGCTTCTCAACTTCATTTTCGATGGCGTCACTCCTCTCCAAGATAGCTGTTGGAGCTTCTGCTTCACTGGAGTGCGATCGGGCTTGACTTGAGGTAAGGTTGCATTATCTCACGCGGGACACCTTCCATGTCGGCGGGTGACCAAGCGAAGAGGTTAGAGTTCTTCTTGAGGAGATTGACGAGGCTATCTTGAAGCTTCATCGGAAGATCCACTCCTATCTTTATGGCACGTGGATCTTCATCTCCGAAGAGGCGAACTCCCTTCACTCTCCCTTGGAGTAAGGCTTCGACGTGAACCTTTTGGCCGAACTTAAGGAAGGTTCTTTGGTGCGGAAGAGGAGGTTCACGCTTTTGGTGGTGACTCCCTTTTGGCGTTCTTCATCTCGTGGAGGTGGAGCACCTTGCGATCCAGAGTTTGTTCCCTGCACACCGTGATAGGCCCTTGTGGACCAAGAATCTTGAGGCACAAGAAGTTTTGGTGCACAAAAGCACAAAAACAGTTGAGCGTAACTCTTCCTATGGTAGAGTTGAAGGATGACTCCACGTCCACCACGTCGAAGCGTACCATTTTCATTCAATGATTTTTGATGATGTCGAAGGTCATGAGAAGCTGATTTAACCAAGAAGTTGTATGGCTTCCTAGGTATGAAACCGGTAAGTGGGTAGTGTGACGGTCTAATGAACCATCATTTTAGCCCCCTTGTGGTTCCTGTAGATTTCTGAGAGTGTGCGGTTATAAGATATCTGTCGAGCTTCCACTATCCCTGAGAATCTTAGTGAGCTTACAATTGACCACTGTGCTGTCACGAAGAGGATGTCATCATGAGGGAAACGTATCCCCTTGGCGTCTTCTTTCATGAAGGTCAATAGCGTGCCTGCCCAAAATTGGGCTTGGAGTGAGGGTGAGTGTTCCGACGTGTTCATTTCTCTTGTATACTCCTTCTGTTGCCTTCTGGAGCTTCTTCCGAAGACCAAACCTCCTAGGATAACACCGATGAGGTAGTTGGATTGTTGGAAAGAAAGTTATCTACCTTTAGAGCTAGCTCATTTACGAGTACTTGTGCTAGAGCTGCCGCTCTTAGGGGAGGAGCCCCCAGCCCTTGGGAAGCGTGGAGTTCGCACCGAGGTTCCTTCTTCTCGAGCACGGCACTCACTGGTCTAGTGACCTCTAGACTTACGAATAGCACGCCACCTTTTTTCCGGCTTCTTAGGTTCACACTCGAGTTTATACGTTCCCGTTGAACTTGGAATTATCTTGACATGGCTGATTTTCAACGGCCATGACCATTGGTTCTCACGGTACAAGACAATTCTTGTTTCTAGAGTTCTTGAACTCCTGGCATTTCCACTTGAAGATGCCTCGTGTCTACACGATATTGCAATGTGTTGTTCAGTTGCTCACAGGGTTGTTGCCAGAGTTGATACCAGATGTGGTGTTGTTTCGGTAAGCAGAGTAGAAACATGTGCATGAAACAGGGACAAAAGTACCATTAGATGAATATAAGGATTCATATGATTGAAAACAGCACCCTTGACATCAGATCAGGAGTGGTTACAGACGCAAATTTGCGAGTATGGATAGTGAAAAACTTCAGTGTCACAATGACAATACATGATGTCTTTTTACAGTCTAATTCCAGATTGCACTCCAGAATTCCAGGAGCATAGAAATGAATATACCTGATCTATCATGTCAAAATATGGGAAGGGAATCGAAAGTCAGTCAGAAGCTTAAACCAAATCGTTTGACGACTCCCCTACATATAAGCTCAGATGGCAACAGTTAGCTGCTTGTGAAGACAAACGTTACGGCACAAATATAGTTCTATCACACCAATACTGTTCCTACCACAAAAGGCTTGTTTGAGGGTTCTAATGCTCTGCATATGGAAACTAAAGAATACAACACAGCTTTAATGTGTAGCTTCTACAGTAAACTACGGGCAAGCTCAGCGACTAAAATTACACAGTTGTCCCGGTTACGACTTAATTGAATAAAACCAAAAATGTTCTGATGCCGCTGATTAGGTAACCCAAGATAAATGCCAAACTTCTAGGAGATCCGTGGAGATGTAGGCTTATTGTATCCTAGAAAAGACTCATGTGCATTTACACTCATTTCCCATACGGATGGTACCTGCTAGAACCCCGGCCACCTGCACTCCCACCAGCAGCACCCCCTCCGCTCCCATAACTACCATATCCTCCGGCACCATAGCCACCTGGGGCACCACCATACACACCACCTCCATATGCACCACCACCATAGGCACCACCACCATAAGCACCCCCGCCGTAGGCACCCCCGCCATATGCTCCATATGCACCACCATAAGCACCTCCATACACAGAGCCACCATAGCCACCACCAAAACCAGAACCAAATCCAGCATTGCCTCCATAGGCGCCATAGCCTCTACCATAGCCATATCCTGTGCTATCATAGTAACTTCCTGCAGCAGCAGATCGATGACCACCACCATACCCATAGCCGCCGCCGCCGCCACCGCCGCCGCTGCTCCCACCACCACCACCAGCTCCACCACTACGGTAAGAATTACGGTAACCACCACCCGCGTGACTAGATCTCCCGTTACTACTGTGATCACCACCATGTTTCTTTGGTTCGGCCTTCTTTATCTCAACCTGAAAAGAAAATTACTCCAAAAGTCAACTAACATCATTATCAAGCTAACACCTCAACATGGGAGTACATAGAAAATCTTCTGTCGATGGGTAGAAACATCTGAGATCAGTTTCTAATCCATTTGGCTCAGCAGGAAAATGAGAAGTGATGCATAAAATCTCTAAATATTAGAATATATGCAATACAGTGGCAGCAATAACCACAAGAAGATAATCCACGAAAGCATCTGAACCTTTAGAAAGGATCCTAAGCTCCATTCACAATTTTGGAGCACCTCTTGACTACACAGTTAAGGTGCAGATCAAACCATCTTTAGAATTTCACTAGCTCTCTTTCTATTAACATCTGAGCATTTATCAGTTTATCTAGTTTCCTTTGCTTTTCTATTTGTTATCAAGTGTTCCTTGTTTGGAGAAGACGATTTGTTAGCATGCTATTGAAAGTCTGCAACTACTACAGAAAGTTTGAAAACAAGAAAAGAAGATTTCGACCTGCTTCCCACCAAGATCGCGCATTCTGCCCTCTGATATGACCCTTTCGACAGAATCCTCACTTCGAAAGTGACAAAACCAAACCCTCTTGAACGCCCAGTGCTGTGATCAACCATTATCTGATGTTCAACCACCTTACCATATGAGGAAAAGTGATCCCTCAAATCATCTGAAATTTCGTACCTTGTCAGTCTCATCATAAATGAAATATGATCTAGATCAGTTATTTCTAACTAATAGTTACCTTCAGTTAGTGCTGGCGGTAGCCCACCAACAAAGATCTTTCTTGTCTTGGGACCATCTTTTGATGACATTTCTTCCCTCGGGACTGTCCTTTTGACTTCAACCTGAATAGCTCATAAGTTGAGAGAGATAGATAGAAGCTAAATATTTTAATTCAATTTTGCAACTTTGCAACTGAGAGCAAACTGAAGACTGAGGTCCAACATAACGGCCAATCTAAATTTAGATATCCTACCGTTCTTCCATCTATATTGTGTTCATCCTCCAAAACCTTGTCTATAACAGATGGATCAGAAAATGTAACAAACCCAAATCCACGAGGCATCTTAGTATGCTTGTCCTTCATAATTACAGAATCAGTTATTGCCCCATACTTCCCAAAATGCTTGGAGAATGTTCTACATACAAACAAATAAACCATACAGATTTGTCAATTGGGGAAAGAAGGATTAACTGGAAGGCTAAAGAGAATCAAACTGGGAAACCACGGAGTATTGAAAAAATAGCACAGAGTGTTGGTAGTAAGTTAGGATAGAAATATTTCACATGAAAGCAGCCAGCATAGCAACCTCCACTCAGAAACCAAGAACACTGACAGATACACAAATGCAATACTAGAAGTAATCCACTCCCCAAAAGTCATCTCATGCTTACTTTCATTCAAGCAGAATAATTCGAATCTTATTGCATGATCCAATCCATATTCCAGAATTCAAAGGACACTGTTGTGCACAATATGACTGAAAATTCCTGAAGTAACTAATTAAGAAGAACTACAAGACATGGAAAGATGAACAGCTTCCTCAACAATTCGAATCTTATTGCATGATCCAAATCCATATCCAGCATTGAAAAGACACTGTTGTGCACAATATGACTGAAAATTCCTGAAGTAACTATTAAGAAGAACTACAGGACATGGAAAAGATGAACAGCTTCCTTCTTGCTCGTGTACCTTTCACCCAAATATAATGATGTTATCAATAACAAGATATAAAGTGCAGTAAATTATGCAGAAAGAACTCAAGGCAGGATGCAGATAAATAAGATTAAAAAAAAATGCGGATTACATCTTTGTTGCTCTTCTTTATAATGTCCCCAATTTTGAACACAGAAGTTAAATTTGATAAAAATGAAGCCACAAATGATTCAGTAATCTGTCACTAAGAAGAAGTGCGATTGGTAATGATTATGTTTATTAACCCCGCAAGCTAAAGTGATCAATCTATATAGGACAAAGAAACTTGATCTTGAATAACAGATTTTTCTGTTTGGATTAGACTTAACTAATACCTTAACCAACTATACTGCATATGTGCTCACAATGCAAAATATAAAACGATTTTCCTTAAGACAGCTGTACAGAACCAAAATCATTTCGAAGTATGAACAACCAACCAGTATGAACATAAAATCCTACAACCATGTACCCCAGACGTCATCTTTATCCCATTAGCAGAAGTTAAAATTACACATGATTGACAACAAAATGGATGCATGCATATTCAGTCCATACAAATTACAGCAGTAATTTACAGAACCTACAAAATACCCCACTTACAAGCTCACAAAACATTTGAATAAGATCAATCTATCTCAGCCAAAATCATCAAACAACAAAAAAGGAATTGCTCATTTTTGGATGCCTGAACATGTAATGTCAAAAAGGTCATATAACTCGTTAAACAGCAGGGCATTAGCAAATCACTACTTTTCACAAAGTGAAATGCTTATATTGGAGCTACCGCTGTGTTACGGCATGTTTCAACTAATTTCCTGTTTATCAAAACAGCTGCAACATTTAGTTTTGTTTTTTAACTCAAGGGGGGCGAATTGCAAATATAGATTGACGTATGAACTAATGTAACAGCATCATAGACAACGGAAATTACGAGTAGATAATGAAACAAGGATCATCTTATACCTTCAGTCGTTTCCCAAGCAACGCCTCCCAACGAAAATCTTCCTGCAAAAACCACGTGTATCATCAGCCCACGATACTCCTCGAATCCAAAACAAACCAAAACCCCATATTCAAAATCACTTACCCCGACGAGTCACCGGCACCGCCCAACGCCCTCCCATCCTCCCCGCCGGCGTCACCATAGCCACCGCCATCGCCCCCATCCCGCCGACCCCTCCTCCCCGGGTGGCCCTCCTCCTCGTCTACCTCCTCCACTTCTTCCACCTCCTCCTCCTCCTCGTACCCGTTCATGGCGTGCTGGTTGTCCTCCGGGTACCCCGTCATGCCACCAGCTCGCAGACGCCGCCTGCAGCAACCAGAGGAAACTGAGCAACCACGCGAAGTCAAAGAAACCCTAGCCCCTGGCCGGCCGGGGAGAGGGCAGGTGGATGGATTACGTCGGAATCGGCGCGATCGGATGGTAGGGCTTGAAGGTTGGAGCAAACCCTAGGAGCGCTGCTTCTGGTGCGGGTTTAGAGAGGGGGGGAGAGAGAGGAAACGGAGGCGGCGGCGAGGTCAAGTCCAACGCGCAACTGGCTCGGGAGGCCTTATAAAGTCGCAAGTCGTATACGGATTGAGCAAAATGAAAGGGTGTTCCGATAGAGGGTTGCTTAAATGTTTAAGCATGTTTTTAAGGCTTTTCATGGGGCATTTTAGCCTCGGGTTAATTACTGTTCTAGTTACTTCAAATCCAGTATTTTATCGTCGTCTTCTACCTAAATTTATATTTAGATAAAAGCAACATATAAAAAATTAAACTAGTCTATCACCCTTTGCACTACGTCATAAACTTTTTTTTGAGTGCACTACGTCATAAACTTGTTGTGGAAAATATTTGATTGGCTAAGATAATAGATACTCCCACCCCATGAACACTTGCAACACTATGAGAAAGAATATCATTTGTGGTAATCAAAATTTCCCATGATCTAATTTCCACACCAACATTTATGTCATTTACGTTATGCCCTTGCATGTCAAAAGTAATATATTGTATACTGCACTTGTTGTTTGGGTCACGTAGCATCATGGTTGGCAAATGAGCTTCCAGTCCTGATGATTCATGAACACAAATTATTACACCTGCACATTAATGTTTTACACAAATTGGGGGTGACGGGATGAGAAAAGAGAAATACTCAATGACATGTGTAATCGTGTTGATTGTGATGGTAAGTATCTCCCGACATGGTAAAATTGATCATTTGTCAGTCAACATGTTAAAAATAGCTCATGAAACCAACTTCGAAATATAAAACATACATATTGCATATCTGAGAGAAAGCAGGTAATTTGCTAGATGGTAAAATTCTGGCCATGTGAGGAGTTGAAGTGATTTCAACGGAAATCTTATGGCCCATCCCAAATGCTGACAAATGCCACCCCTTCCCTCTACCCAGCGTGCACCCTAGGTGCTTTCGTGCTCCCTACAGCCTCTCCTTTAATCTCGCTACTATGTGAATCTCCGTTGTCACCTTTTCTCCGCACATCACCACCTGATAGGTCACTTGAAACCCTATTGGTTTGTAATTTATTATGATCTCGAGCTAAATTTCCACAAGTTTTGTTTGGAGAGTATGAACCGACCCGAAAGTTTGTACCTCTAAGATGAAGTTGAAATCTTAGTTAGAAGTTTTAGAATTGAATATATATCATTTCAAAAAGAAATGTAGGATGTCTTGCTATCTAAAAGTTGAAAAAAGTCGAAATCGAAGATGGGAATTTCAGATTTTGGAAGTTTGAGAAGGCGGAGGCATGTGACGTGCCTACCTCCCCGATGCCACTACAGTCACATAAATCTAACTTCAGTGAACATGTAGTGACAAGAAGAAATATACCAGGTACAATGGGGATGAGCCAAGTAGCTACAACATGGTGATAGGAACACAAATTTTTTCCATAACTTTGCAACTACACGTAAGAAGAAGAATTTGATAAAATATCTAGTTGATTCACGTCAGAGGTGGCTGAGCCTGATGTTAATATACTGCTAAAGGTTAAACTGAAAGTGTCTCATGAAATGAATGTGGCATTGCTAGCTCCATACACATGGGAAGAAGTTTAAAAGGCTCTTTTCAGTATTATTCCGGCAATACTTAACATGGGGCGGTGTGAGCACAGCAAATCAGGATGGTTGCACACGGGAGACAAGGTTTAGGCAGGTTCAGGCCCTCTCGGAGAGGTAATACCCTGCGTCCTGTGTTTGGTGGCTGGTATTGCGTGTATCCCGAGTGCCGCAAGCCCTAGAGAATCGATCTCGAGGGGGCTTGAGGTATGAAACAATGGAGACTAGGTCAGATGAGATCAGATACCGATCGGAGGCCCCCTACCGGGTCTTATATAGCCGGCCGGAATAGGGCTACAAGAATCCGGATCGGTTAACAGATATGTTTCCTAATCGGTTACAATAGATTCCGGGTATGCCGGATTGGTAATAGTCCTTGTCTTGTACTCCACGTTGATGAGGCGCCCCTGTGCTGTAGTCGGACTCCGAGTAGTCGGCCCGGCCCATCCCGTGGCCGGGAGGCCGGATTCGTCCTCCTTGATGATACCCGGGTGCCATGTCACCATCAGTAGCCCCGAATCCTTCACGATCTCACCGCTGCCGGTCTTTGCCTCCGAATGATCTTCCCGACTGACTTCGGCCGACTGGGAGATTGCGAAGGGCTAATGGAACTCCTGCAAACAAGACAGTTTAGAGCCAAATAACACTCACCCGTAAGGCAGGAGTGTTAAGGCGAATGAGCTATTAATGGGTAGTCTCTGGTGGCATTCGGTCCATCCTTAGGGACAGGGACCGACTGATAACCCGGCGTGGGGCATGCCATGAATCCCGACTGAATTCCCGAGTAGCACCCGGCCTTCCCGAGAGGGTTAAGGCCAGCTGGAGTCCCCTGAAGGAATGCCTCCGAAACTCTTGTCCGAACCAGAAAAAGCAGACATGGCGCATAGGTTCCCGAGTTTTGAAATCTTATACCGGGTCATTCCACTGAAACTGGGGATCCCAGTTACCAGGGCCTTCGAGATCCAAGTGCTCGACAGGTCTAGGTGGAGAATCCGGCAGCTCCGAGTTGCTCAGCATCCGACTTGCGGCCTACGGGAGGCACGCCATTACTGTCCCTCACTCGGGTGTACTCAGTCGACTGCGTTCCTGTTTGAGGCCAGCCTCTGATACCCTCCATAGCCAAAGCGCCCGGTGCCGACCTTCTCTCGGCAACCGGCTAGCGATTTATGGGAAATACACTTTGGCCATGTCACACCCTGATTTTCCAAAACCCGAAAATTAGGGCCAACAAAAACTTTTTCGTTAATAATATCAGCTGAAAACACACCCAATTAAAACTTTAGCTCAAAATCTCGGTACAGCTAAATACCAAGTACGAAAAACCCTAGTCTTTACCTCTATCGACCACCGTTTAGTCAAAACCCCATTTCCCCGAAGCTCCGTCCGACGACGCGGACAACTCCGTTCAACACCCGCATAGTATACGCTGATATGTCAGCGGTACCTCGTCACCCACACGTCCCAAGCCGGGATAAACGTCCTACCTCGAGCCCCGTGTCTCTGCCTCATCTTGTCACGCTCCGAAACCCTAAATCCGAGCTCCCGGATTATTTTCTTCCTAATTAAAATCCAATCGCCCCGGAAAACCCTAACCTCTACCCCGATTAAACCCTAGCTTCTTCTCGGTTTTCTGTTGAACCTCGGAGACCGTTCGGAGCATATACCCATTTTCCTTCACTCGCATCTATGTGCGTGCAAACATGCACCCTATACCCTGAAGCTCATAACAATAATACCTTTCCATTACGAAGCAGTCTTTAAGTCTCCAGCTCTAGTGTCTCACATTCTTTCTAGGCCAGTGCAAGATATAAAGAGATATGTATATATATATATATTTCGAGAGACGTGTTTCCATCTAGGCCGGCCACACAGACCCTCTTGCGATAGCACGGGACCATTTTGGCTTAGTATTGGGATCCATTCTATTGGCTTTACTAAGTTGCTAACGAAACAAAATCTTCTCTTGTAGTAGCTAGAACCAACCAATGTGTCCGTGCGCAACTCCTGGACATATATGCACCTAGCATGCTGCCTGTGTAGGTGCGAATGTGTAGAGGAAAGCCCTAGTTCACCGTAAGCCTGGCATGGATCAAATTCTTGCGGAATGAGTCCATTGTTACTATCTCTGTTATGCCTAGCACCGTGTTATTTTCTCTACCTGCACTGTTTCACCGTGCCACCTCACTCATCTTATTTACCGAGTTCGGTGCCTACCTTTCCCTGTTATTCTACAACAAAAAAAAATCACCACTGCACGTCTCTGCTAGTGGTCATCCGCGAGATTTCCGCTGTTCCCAGTTGAGCTGCCTCTTCCTATTAATCCTCAGGTGTGCAATCCCGAACTGTCACCTTTTCTCTCTCCTTTCATTTCCGTCTACAGTAGAACCAGCTAGCAGCACAGCAACGCGCTGGACACGTCTAGCAATGCCACAGCTTGCCTCGGTATGTGAGCTTGAACATGCAGCACGCCAGCTCAAATCGGTGCCTAATTTCCCATGCAGCTAGCTTCTGTCACCTCACCTGTCTTCTCCTCCTCTCCTTCAGCAGCAGTCAGCGCCTAACACCTCCAGCTAGCACCAGCTCCTTTCCCATCGCCGGCCTTGTAGCTCCACAGCAGCCATGGCCAGCTTGCCAAGCCGCCGCGCTATAAAATGGGCAACCCGAGCTCCATCGGCATCCAGACCACCACGCCACCGAGCCCTCTATTGAGCAACTCCCTGAGCTGAGCATCAGCGAGATCTGCTCATCCTCGTCTCCCCCAAGCCTTTCTTCTCTGTGCTGCGCCTCAGCTCCCTTTCTTCCTCTCTGGTTTCCGCAGCTCGCCGTTGCTCCCAAATACCGCCCCACCGGGGGATCCCTGAGGCATCTTCTCTGCTGAGCTGCCACCACTCTCACTGCCCCAGCGCCGTGACCTCCGCCCAAGGCACCGCCGCCGTGAGGCCCCTGCCGCTCCGCGCCCTCCAGACCCGAGCACCACCGCCGCCAGGTCGGGCCGCCGCCCGCCACCCGCCGTTCCCCCTGCTCCGGGTAAGCCGCCGCCTGCCCGATCCACGCCGCCGCTCCAGCACCAGCCAACGCCGGCTGCCTCTACCGCCGCCAACGCCACCCCTTCTCACCTCCGGTAAGGGCCATCCCAAGCTCCACAACTCACCGCCACCGATGGAATCGCCGCCGCAGCTGCTCGCCCCGCCCCAAGATCGCCGCCGGTGTTTCCCTCTGCTGCCGTCGCCGCCTCCCCTTCCTTGCTCCAGCCGAGCCCCAAATCCCCATTCCCCTCAGTCCCCACCGCCGGCGCCTATCCTCCTTCCCCATTCCTTCCTTTTTCCTTTGGTAGGAATTTTTCCTCTGCTCTGACTGCTCAGTATAGATAACCGAGTTCTATAAGTAGCAAGTGCTGGTTATATGTTAGTGAGTTAGCCCGTTAAGTAGTTAATTAGCTCGTTTAGTAGTTTAATTAGCCCGTTAGGTAGTTAAATTAGCTCGTTAAGTAGTTAATTAGCTAGTTAAGTAGTTAACTAGCTAATTAGTAGTTAACTAGTAGTTAGTTAGCTGATTAGTAATTAGTTAGTTAATGAGATAGTTAGCTGGTTAGTTAATTAGCTAACCCGTTAATATGTTAGTTAGTTAATTAGTGAACCAGTTAGTTAGTAGTTAGTTAATCAGTTAGTACGCTAAGCCGCTAATTAGTGAATTAGTTGATCGAGTAGTTAATTGGTTAATCAGCTAAGGTAATCAGTTAGTTAATTTGTTAGGTAGTTAGCTAGTTAGTTAAGTTGTTAGTTAATTAGTGCATTAGTTAGTTAATTAGTTAGCTAATTAGTTAATTAATCAGTTAGATAGCTGGTTGGTTAATTAGTTGGTTAATTAGCTAAGGTAGTTAGTTAGTAGTTAATAAATCAGTTAGTGTGTTAATTAGTTAATCAATGAGCTAATTAGATAGTTAGCTAGCTAGTTAGTTTAGTTAGTTAATTAGCTGGTCAGTAGTACATTAGTTAGTTAATTAATTAGTTAATTAATTAGTTCGTTAGTGAATTAGTTCACTAGTTAGCTATTTAGTTAGTTAGCAATTAGCTGGCTGTAGTGATGAAACCCTAGCTCTTAACATTTATCGAGAAGCCCTAACGACAGGTGTATGCAAAGGTCTTCCGAAAAACCTGGAACCCTAACGCGGCAAGAGTCGAAAGTTTATGCCTTGGCAGGATAACCTGAAGCACCCGATTCTTCCATTCGAAAAGCCCTGCCGCCACGACAGCCATTTTTGTCCACCGTGGCAGTACCGCGTCAAGCCATTCTCTGCCGCGACAAGCCAGTACCCCGCCGCGACAGCCTTTTTTTTTCACCGTGGCAACACTGCGGCAAGCCATTCGCTACCGCGACAATCCAGTCCCCGCTGCGACAAGCTATGCCCCTACCGTGGCAGCGCCGCGACAGCCTCTCTCCCGCCGCGGCAACTGCCGTTGTCACCTTCCTCTGCCACGGCAAGCCTCTACCGTCGCCACATTGTTTCTACCGCCGAAAAACCTTGTCCCTGCTGTCTAATTCCTGCCGTGTCGAGCTATCGTCGCCTGCCACCTTACTCATACCGCGGCAGCGAGCCATCTCCGCGCCTTTATTTCTTGCAGCCTCTTAGAATTTAATAGTTGTCAAGAACGTTATGATTTCATGTGCTGAAGTTTCTGACTCAATGTTATTTGGTTCTTCCTTACCTCGTGGATTTATTCGCCGTTCTTTTCGACGTGTAGATGCAACGTTAGAAATTATCGCGCGGAGGAATTCGGACAGCTGACGAATCGGATTCAAGACCAAGACCGGAACAATATTGCCAGGCAAGCATTCCCACTTTGATCATGTCGAAATCCCATATGTGCAAAGTTATGAATATTTTTACGAACTCTGCATGCTATGTGTTTAATATCGGTATTTTATGTAGAGACAGTTATACCCATTAGTTGCACAATACCTAGGTCCGAATATCCTTCATTGTAGCCCTAGGTATATTCAGCGATCGACTCACGGCCGTCGAATACTTAAGGATATAGGTGTTAACCATGCTTAGCCCTGCTATAGTCAAAATCAAGTTTTATTCGTCCCGTTGGGACATGGGAAAAACAAACCCTCAGATAGCATAAGCTGTCCGAGGTGACTTTCACAAATAAAGGATTATCAAAAATCAAAAGAAAAGAGGAGATGATTTGGATTCGGGCGAGAGTATTAAGGGCAGCCAGGGGCTGTAGAGGAATTGATGATGGCACGGTCGTCCGGGAACGATCGTGGGTTGAGGAAATGGAGTCTCGCTCGAATCAGTTAAGGACCGAGCCTAAGTGCCGCTAAACCGGTTCCATTACCGTACGTCCACATGTCCTTTATGGGAAGGACTTGGCTTAGTACCCCGGCAAGTATTAGGGTTTGGACCCGTGGGAAGTAGGGAGTTAGTGCTAGGTGTTTTAAGTCCTAGAGGATCCACCTACGCCAGGCGGGAGGTGCTGATACGACACAAAGGTGGAGAGCCCCAATTTGATGTCCAGGACATGCAAACTTGGGTATTCACCTAGCGGGTCCAACTCTAGTATGGAAGCGGGCGAAGGTCTCGTTGTAGTAACTCTGGTAGTATACTGGGCCCGGTATGCCCCAGGGTGACCTACATCTTGTGGGTAAAGCCGTACAACCTCTGCAGAGTGTTAAAAACTATTCGAATAGCCGCGTCCTCGGTTATGGACATGAACTGGCAAGGCCACACACTGGTTAGACTAAGTGTTGTTTGCGAAAGCATGGGGAAAAGGGATTAAGGACGTGGGCATGATGTGTCCACAGAGGGCAATTTACGCTACAGGCTGGTAGCAAGGAATTGCCGGAGAAGTAGGCTAGCCGTGTGATACGGGATACACGGGCTGAGCCAGGGGCACTCGCTGAGCTATCCAGGATAGTGTCAGTCGAGTGTGGTACCGAGAAGCTAGACATGTTGCCCAGGGTAATATGGTCTGAGCTATCTCGAGGATTGTAAGGAGGTAGCCGGGTCTACCTCGGGAGGATTCTGTTCATTTTACTTTAAAACAGTTTTACTAAATTGCTTTTGAATCTACTATTCAAGTATTTAAATTACGCACTTACTTTTCCGCACATTAAACAGCTTAGAGTAGAGCTATTCCTTGTTTATCCTCTGCATAAATTATTTCCGTATACTCCTTCCTGTGGGAATAGCTTGCGAGTACATTCAATGTACTCACCTGGCTTGTTGATTTGGCCAGACGAAGAAGACATCAGACCTGAAGATAAGATTACAGACGCGAACGCTAGGGTGTAATCCCCAGTCAGTTGCCTGTCGGGTATGGCTTACTGATGGGCCGCAACTCCGCTGGATTTTTCCGCTGCAAGTTTATAGCCGTTGGGCTAAAGGTATCAGATTATCGACCTTAACGGTCTATTTAATTGTTTTACGCATGTATGACAATGATATACAGGTTAACTCGTGTGTATCGGCTACTGATCCAGGGACCGGTACAGTGATCACGAGGGAGTTCCCGGCTTAAAAACCGGGGCGCCACAGCTTGGTATCAGAGCCATACTGACTGTAGATTAACCCTAGTTAGCTCGGACATTAGATGTAAACCCTAGGTGAAAACAATATTTTCATAATATACAAACTTATTATAAGTGTGGGTTCTATCTTCGCAACTCTCTTAGTTCTCCTCTTACCTATGTTGCTCTAAGAGAAACACAGAGTTTTCCCTATTCTCTCGTCTACTTCAAGCATTTAAGCTATTCTAGCAAAGTAAGTAACGAGACCTTTACTGATGAAGCAAGAATCCGCCAACCCTACCAAAGATCAAGAAGCATTGCGTCAACACATCAACCAGGACACTCGTCGAGACTCGCCACTAACGGGTCGATATCAACACTTCAACCTTTCCGACTCATGACGTCAAGAGTGTGGAAGTTTGTGAAGAAACACTGCGTTGAGTGGATGAGACCCGTCAACGTGTGACACCAATGCCCCGCCAAGGACAACGACCACAAGCATCGACCGAGTGGACTAAACCCATAAGGTTAGGTTGCTAAGACCTCGCTCGTCGCGAACAGCGAAATAGGTACCCCTCCCTAGTTAGAGTGCTAGACGTCCTCTGTAGTACATATATGATACCCTACGATGTTCTTTGCGACGCGTTCGCTATTTCATGTTTTCTTGTTTGTTTGAAAAATGTGACCTGCACATATGTCTTCCGACGCATGTAGCAGTCACATCCACTGTTGAGCAGTCAATAAGTCTTACCCCATCTTCCAACTAAACAAGTCCTACCGTCCCCTCCGTCAAACACCTTTTCCTGGATTCTCTCCGAAATTCCCTCTCTCTGTCAGCCTGATGTTGATTTCCTCTGACAACTTTGACCTCGCTACGCCTGTAAGCCAGTGACCGGATAAGACGCGAGCCTCCGTCGTATCCCGAAGCAATCTTTCCTTGGAACTCTCGTTGACCCTCCATATTGCCAAGAGGCTATATAAAGCCCCATCTCCGCTTTTGTGAGGCACACTCGTGCCACTTCTCCTTTGTCATCCAAGCACCCAATTTCGCCAGCAAATACTTAGCCGTAGTACTCCTTTTTCCTGCCCAACCTTCCTGATAAGCATGTCGTCCCGTGGCGCCATACTTCAAATGACTATTGCTGCAGAGTTCACCGGATTTCCAGCTATTCTTTGGTCCATGGCTCAGCAGATCCTTGGAGCAACACTACGCCCCGTGTACCGTGTGTACCTGGGAAGTGCCTCCTGCTCCTTGCATGAATTCTGGCAGAAGTTCACGTCTACCCAGCTGTCTCCAACCGAGTTTTCCCCCTCCGATACATCGGGAAAACCGTGCCTACTTCGCCGATGGCCATCCAAATGGCTGCGTGGGAAGCTATCTCTCGCCTGCACTACCAGGTTCCTGGCGCGAACCAGCGTGCTTATCTCCTCTACCCCATTCGTGCCCCTGTAGGAGACGCCGTGTTCACCGACGCACAGCAAGAAGAAGACGCGGCAGTGGCCCACGCCAACCGCTACATCGCCGCCCAGCACGACTTGATTACCCAGCTGGCGGACTCCTGGATCATGTCGCTCACAGTCTCGAATCTCCGCCTTGCCCCAGCGACCCCTCAGTGCCGTCTGCGCGTGCTTCCGAAGCCGACGAGTTGCCACTGCCAAGAATGATGACACCCGGAGGAAGCCTTCGCCACCGTAGGAGCAACAACACTCCTAGAGTCTTTCCCTTCCCTTGAGGACGAAAATCTCCGTGACGGAACGGCTCCGCCCCGTGCTACCCGTCGAATCTAGGCCACATAGTCAAGGCACCCTGAGGTTGGATTAGCCCCTCCGTGCCACTAGTTGTATGTGTATTTTTCTTGTTTTGATGCTTGCCCGAGAAATTTCCTTCCTGCCCTTCAGTATTAAGGTACGCCTGCCCGATACGCTCCTAGGCGTATGGATAAGTTTCATGTTGGTCTTCTTGTCGTTTTATGTTCTTTGTTATAATGTTTGCTTATGCCTAGACTTAACCCTGTGCCTCAAGCACGATGTATGGGTATGCTAAGTGCCTCTAGACACCTATATATGTGTGCTATATTGGTTCTTCTCGCAGTTTTATTTGCGTCTTGGTGGACCATTCCCCAACCGCAACGACATCACCTTGTATTGATGATTGCTCTTGTGCGATACCAATACCCCCTGTTATTTCCCTCTTATCTAGTTGCCACTCTCCCCCTTTCCTTGACGCGACGATTAACATCTGGAAACAAAAAAAAACTACAGGATAGACAAGTCAAGTAATCAAAGAGAAGAAATTTCCCCAGTACAGAGTCTGGATCCACCTCATTCCTCTGGCGGGCCATCTCAGTCAACACCTGAAGCTACGGCTTCATCTTACCAACAAAAGACGGCAGAAAAAGATGAACCACGTCAAGATGTTGATAAGATAGCCAAGGGAAGATGTTTCTTTTGTGATCAACCTGGCATCATGTCTTCAAGTGCCCCCTCAAGAAACCAGTTAATCAACACGCTTGCTCCCGATGTGGTGAAAAGGGACACTTCAGGAAGCAATGCCCCGACAACTGCTCCGACTGTACACCACCCACCTGAATGAAGAATGCCCGATGAGCCAAGTCACCTGTTACCTCTGTGAGGCATACGACCACGTTCCAGCACAATGCCCTATGGAACCCGTAATAACAACCACCCTTCGAGATCTTGTGAACTCGGCCAGAAATAAACACCGCGAGCTAATCAACACTCGGAACGAAGGATAACAAGCAGCATGATCCGGAGAACCCTTGCAAACGATCTCACCACAGGAAGGGACAATCCTTCGAAGTCGTCAGCCATCCACACAAACGGAAAGCATCCCCAGCATCTCAACTCAACAACCGGGACAAACAAGATCTCCAGAAGAACAAGACCCGCTTTAATTCTTTCGCCGCCCCTACCAAAAACCCTAGAATAGTACCTGTTACCTCTGCGAAGAACTTGGACACTTCGTCCGTCAATGCCCTAAGATGCCTCGGAACTCCACTTTCAAGGCACAGCTACCGCGAGTCGACACCGAAGACGCTCCGCCACAACCTGAAGCTACAGACAAGAAGTACCCAGAACTCCAGCGAGGAACAAGCGAACCCCTTCGATGCTAAGGAAGAGCGCAAAGCCCGGACACATCCCCGATGTTCACCACAGAACCCTGTATTTCGAAGAATCGGCACATCCCAAAAGTGATGTCAATAAAACCCTATTATAAAGGCAACAGCCTTTTCCTTAAGGGGGGTAACCTAGAGAAATTGGATGAAGGACCTGTGTTGGACCGGTAAAAACTCTCTGTAAACGGAAGACCCTTGCTGCTCTTCTCCGTTCTTTCTCCTAATCTGTCTTAATCTCGAGGACGAGATTCCTTTTAAGGGGGGTAGGTTTGTCACACCCTGATTTCCAAAACCCGAAAATTAGGGCCAACAAAAACTTTTTCGTTAATAATATCAGCTGAAAACACACCCAATTAAACTTTAGCTCAAAATCTCGGTACAGCTAAATACCAAGTACGAAAACCCTAGTCTTTACCTCTATCGACCACCGTTTAGTCAAAACCCCATTTCCCCGAAGCTCCGTCCGACGACGCGGACAACTCCGTTCAACACCCGCATAGTATACGCTGATATGTCAGCGGTACCTCGTCACCCACACGTCCCAAGCCGAGATAAACGTCCTACCTCGAGCCCCGTGTCTCTGCCTCATCTTGTCACGCTCCGAAACCCTAAATCCGAGCTCCCGGATTATTTTCTTCCTAATTAAAATCCAATCGCCCCGGAAAACCCTAACCTCTACCCCGATTAAACCCTAGCTTCTTCTCGGTTTCTGTTGAACCTCGGAGACCGTTCGGAGCATATACCCATTTTCCTTCACTCGCATCTATGTGCGTGCAAACATGCACCCTATACCCTGAAGCTCATAACAATAATACCTTTCCATTACGAAGCAGTCTTTAAGTCTCCAGCTCTAGTGTCTCACATTCTTTCTAGGCCAGTGCAAGATATAAAGAGATATGTATATATATATATTTCGAGAGACGTGTTTCCATCTAGGCCGGCCACACAGACCCTCTTGCGATAGCACGGGACCATTTTGGCTTAGTATTGGGATCCATTCTATTGGCTTTACTAAGTTGCTAACGAAACAAAATCTTCTCTTGTAGTAGCTAGAACCAACCAATGTGTCCGTGCGCAACTCCTGGACATATATGCACCTAGCATGCTGCCTGTGTAGGTGCGAATGTGTAGAGGAAAGCCCTAGTTTCACCGTAAGCCTGGCATGGATCAAATTCTTGCGGAATGAGTCCATTGTTACTATCTCTGTTATGCCTAGCACCGTGTTATTTTCTCTACCTGCACTGTTCACCGTGCCACCTCACTCATCTTATTTACCGAGTTCGGTGCCTACCTTTCCCTGTTATTCTACAACAAAAAAAAATCACCACTGCACGTCTCTGCTAGTGGTCATCCGCGAGATTTCCGCTGTTCCCAGTTGAGCTGCCTCTTCCTATTAATCCTCAGGTGTGCAATCCCGAACTGTCACCTTTTCTCTCTCCTTTCATTTCCGTCTACAGTAGAACCAGCTAGCAGCACAGCAACGCGCTGGACACGTCTAGCAATGCCACAGCTTGCCTCGGTATGTGAGCTTGAACATGCAGCACGCCAGCTCAAATCGGTGCCTAATTTCCCATGCAGCTAGCTTCTGTCACCTCACCTGTCTTCTCCTCCTCTCCTTCAGCAGCAGTCAGCGCCTAACACCTCCAGCTAGCACCAGCTCCTTTCCCATCGCCGGCCTTGTAGCTCCACAGCAGCCATGGCCAGCTTGCCAAGCCGCCGCGCTATAAAATGGGCAACCCGAGCTCCATCGGCATCCAGACCACCACGCCACCGAGCCCTCTATTGAGCAACTCCCTGAGCTGAGCATCAGCGAGATCTGCTCATCCTCGTCTCCCCCAAGCCTTTCTTCTCTGTGCTGCGCCTCAGCTCCCTTTCTTCCTCTCTGGTTTCCGCAGCTCGCCGTTGCTCCCAATACCGCCCCACCGGGGGATCCTGAGGCATCTTCTCTGCTGAGCTGCCACCACTCTCACTGCCCCAGCGCCGTGACCTCCGCCCAAGGCACCGCCGCCGTGAGGCCCCTGCCGCTCCGCGCCCTCCAGACCCGAGCACCACCGCCGCCAGGTCGGGCCGCCGCCCGCCACCCGCCGTTCCCCTGCTCCGGGTAAGCCGCCGCCTGCCCGATCCACGCCGCCGCTCCAGCACCAGCCAACGCCGGCTGCCTCTACCGCCGCCAACGCCACCCCTTCTCACCTCCGGTAAGGGCCATCCCAAGCTCCACAACTCACCGCCACCGATGGAATCGCCGCCGCAGCTGCTCGCCCCGCCCCAAGATCGCCGCCGGTGTTTCCCTCTGCTGCCGTCGCCGCCTCCCCTTCCTTGCTCCAGCCGAGCCCCAAATCCCCATTCCCCTCAGTCCCCGCCGCCGGCGCCTATCCTCCTTCCCCATTCCTTCCTTTTTCCTTTGGTAGGAATTTTTCCTCTGCTCTGACTGCTCAGTATAGATAACCGAGTTCTATAAGTAGCAAGTGCTGGTTATATGTTAGTGAGTTAGCCGTTAAGTAGTTAATTAGCTCGTTTAGTAGTTAATTAGCCCGTTAGGTAGTTAAATTAGCTCGTTAAGTAGTTAATTAGCTAGTTAAGTAGTTAACTAGCTAATTAGTAGTTAACTAGTAGTTAGTTAGCTGATTAGTAATTAGTTAGTTAATGAGATAGTTAGCTGGTTAGTTAATTAGCTAACCCGTTAATATGTTAGTTAGTTAATTAGTGAACCAGTTAGTTAGTAGTTAGTTAATCAGTTAGTACGCTAAGCCGCTAATTAGTGAATTAGTTGATCGAGTAGTTAATTGGTTAATCAGCTAAGGTAATCAGTTAGTTAATTTGTTAGGTAGTTAGCTAGTTAGTTAAGTTGTTAGTTAATTAGTGCATTAGTTAGTTAATTAGTTAGCTAATTAGTTAATTAATCAGTTAGATAGCTGGTTGGTTAATTAGTTGGTTAATTAGCTAAGGTAGTTAGTTAGTAGTTAATAAATCAGTTAGTGTGTTAATTAGTTAATCAATGAGCTAATTAGATAGTTAGCTAGCTAGTTAGTTTAGTTAGTTAATTAGCTGGTCAGTAGTACATTAGTTAGTTAATTAATTAGTTAATTAATTAGTTCGTTAGTGAATTAGTTCACTAGTTAGCTATTTAGTTAGTTAGCAATTAGCTGGCTGTAGTGATGAAACCCTAGCTCTTAACATTTATCGAGAAGCCCTAACGACAGGTGTATGCAAAGGTCTTCCGAAAAACCTGGAACCCTAACGCGGCAAGAGTCGAAAGTTTATGCCTTGGCAGGATAACCTGAAGCACCCGATTCTTCCATTCGAAAAGCCCTGCCGCCACGACAGCCATTTTTGTCCACCGTGGCAGTACCGCGTCAAGCCATTCTCTGCCGCGACAAGCCAGTACCCCGCCGCGACAGCCTTTTTTTTTCACCGTGGCAACACTGCGGCAAGCCATTCGCTACCGCGACAATCCAGTCCCCGCTGCGACAAGCTATGCCCCTACCGTGGCAGCGCCGCGACAGCCTCTCTCCCGCCGCGGCAACTGCCGTTGTCACCTTCCTCTGCCACGGCAAGCCTCTACCGTCGCCACATTGTTTCTACCGCCGAAAAAACCTTGTCCCTGCTGTCTAATTCCTGCCGTGTCGAGCTATCGTCGCCTGCCACCTTACTCATACCGCGGCAGCGAGCCATCTCCGCGCCTTTATTTCTTGCAGCCTCTTAGAATTTAATAGTTGTCAAGAACGTTATGATTTCATGTGCTGAAGTTTCTGACTCAATGTTATTTGGTTCTTCCTTACCTCGTGGATTTATTCGCCGTTCTTTTCGACGTGTAGATGCAACGTTAGAAATTATCGCGCGGAGGAATTCGGACAGCTGACGAATCGGATTCAAGACCAAGACCGGAACAATATTGCCAGGCAAGCATTCCCACTTTGATCATGTCGAAATCCCATATGTGCAAAGTTATGAATATTTTTACGAACTCTGCATGCTATGTGTTTAATATCGGTATTTTATGTAGAGACAGTTATACCCATTAGTTGCACAATACCTAGGTCCGAATATCCTTCATTGTAGCCCTAGGTATATTCAGCGATCGACTCACGGCCGTCGAATACTTAAGGATATAGGTGTTAACCATGCTTAGCCCTGCTATAGTCAAAAATCAAGTTTTATTCGTCCCGTTGGGACATGGGAAAAACAAACCCTCAGATAGCATAAGCTGTCCGAGGTGACTTTCACAAATAAAGGATTATCAAAAATCAAAAGAAAAGAGGAGATGATTTGGATTCGGGCGAGAGTATTAAGGGCAGCCAGGGGCTGTAGAGGAATTGATGATGGCACGGTCGTCCGGGAACGATCGTGGGTTGAGGAAATGGAGTCTCGCTCGAATCAGTTAAGGACCGAGCCTAAGTGCCGCTAAACCGGTTCCATTACCGTACGTCCACATGTCCTTTATGGGAAGGACTTGGCTTAGTACCCCGGCAAGTATTATGGTTTGGACCCGTGGGAAGTAGGGAGTTAGTGCTAGGTGTTTTAAGTCCTAGAGGATCCACCTACGCCAGGCGGGAGGTGCTGATACGACACAAAGGTGGAGAGCCCCAATTTGATGTCCAGGACATGCAAACTTGGGTATTCACCTAGCGGGTCCAACTCTAGTATGGAAGCGGGCGAAGGTCTCGTTGTAGTAACTCTGGTAGTATACTGGGCCCGGTATGCCCAGGGTGACCTACATCTTGTGGGTAAAGCCGTACAACCTCTGCAGAGTGTTAAAAACTATTCGAATAGCCGCGTCCTCGGTTATGGACATGAACTGGCAAGGCCACACACTGGTTAGACTAAGTGTTGTTTGCGAAAGCATGGGGAAAAGGGATTAAGGACGTGGGCATGATGTGTCCACAGAGGGCAATTTACGCTACAGGCTGGTAGCAAGGAATTGCCGGAGAAGTAGGCTAGCCGTGTGATACGGGATACACGGGCTGAGCCAGGGGCACTCGCTGAGCTATCCAGGATAGTGTCAGTCGAGTGTGGTACCGAGAAGCTAGACATGTTGCCCAGGGTAATATGGTCTGAGCTATCTCGAGGATTGTAAGGAGGTAGCCGGGTCTACCTCGGGAGGATTCTGTTCATTTTACTTTAAAACAGTTTTACTAAATTGCTTTTGAATCTACTATTCAAGTATTTAAATTACGCACTTACTTTTCCGCACATTAAACAGCTTAGAGTAGAGCTATTCCTTGTTTATCCTCTGCATAAATTATTTCCGTATACTCCTTCCTGTGGGAATAGCTTGCGAGTACATTCAATGTACTCACCTGGCTTGTTGATTTGGCCAGACGAAGAAGACATCAGACCTGAAGATAAGATTACAGACGCGAACGCTAGGGTGTAATCCCCAGTCAGTTGCCTGTCGGGTATGGCTTACTGATGGGGCCGCAACTCCGCTGGATTTTCCGCTGCAAGTTTATAGCCGTTGGGTCTAAAGGTATCAGATTATC